>OY755190.1:11929895-12373755 GCA_963576735.1 Bedellia somnulentella
AGGAATTCATGTCAAAAAACATTAAATTATGTGATAGTTAGGCGTTTCCAACATTTGCATTCTATCTGAAAAGGTAGACAAGTGGCCGTCCGAATTAGTTAAAATTCGGAGGTAGGAAACGCAAACACTACTTGAACGTGTAAAAAAGAAACAAAGGATAGAGAAATTTCGCGCTGGATGCCAACTGACACTGTAGCTCAGTTGGCAGAGCGACGGGGGCGTATACCCGAAGGTCGCGGGTTCGAACCCCGCCAGTGTCGAAATTTTTCTTTCCTTTAATAACATCTTTTATTTATGAGTAATAATCCCCACATGAGGAATTCATGTCAAAAAACATTAAATTAAATGCTAAATTGGTTGGCTATTCCTAAACAATGCCAGCTCATCTCGGAAACGTTCCCGACATCTCATCGAATCAGATATTCAGAATTTCGATAGTCAAAGGCGTTGTTAAGTCTCAGACAGATATTGCCTTGGAAGTTCGATCGGGTATTGGATTTGCGAATTGATGCTGTCCTTATTAAAGTATTTAAAGCATTCCAACTGAAATGCTAAGCACACTAAGCAATTATATTCGTGGGTAACGTGACAGGTAGGTAATTGGGGTTTTGGGATGTTATGAGTGATTTTGAGCGATGTGCCTGGAGAACCGTCACCAAGAACATTTAATTTTAACCGACTTCAAAAAAAGGAGTGTTCTCAATTCGACCGGTATATATATATATTTTTTTATGTTTGTTTGCCCATTACTTTGCCATTTATGAACCGAATTTGATTATTTCGAATCGATATATTCGAAAGAAGATAATCCCGGATTGGTACCATGATGAGGATATCAGAGTCTGATGATGGGATCCTGGAGAAATCGAGGGGAACCCTCAAATTTTATAGGCAAATGTACCGCGTTTTACATATTTTCTGAACTTATATTGGCATTTGCTTCTGAAAATCATATTGTTATGCTGCTGAGCTGATGATAGAAGGTGTGGATTCTCAAACACTAGGTATTAGGAAACAGTTCTTTCCACATTCTATATAGATTTATACTCCTCTTCGTAGCTTTTATGAAGAGAAGTACAGGTCCACTAAACATTTCTTTTGTTATGTTATTGTTACCGAGAAAGTACCGTGAGACCAGGATCTGATGATGGCATCCCAGGAAATCGAGGGGACTGTCGAAACTCACAATTATGTGACAGTGTATTTGTTCAAAACGCCGATAGGCCTGCCCTGTATAACGTGAGAACACTGCCTAATAAATCGTGGGTAGGAACTCTGAACAACAGGTGACAATGTCACGTGATATTCAGAAGTATTACTACCCCTTCAGGGATATTCGGCGTGAGCGTTTGAGTCTTTCTTGAGATGTAGAATTGAAGACCATCGCCTTTCGAAGGATTTTAGGAACAATGTAAGGTTACATATGGTTGAGCCTATTTAATATCGTACTATAATAGAAATACCGGAAATACGAAGAATAATACAGTAACTGTCGCTTCCTCATCCGAGAGGCATCTTTGGTAGGTCTAACCATCTCTAAAACTCGTAAAATAAAATAATTTTTGCTCACAAATTAATTTAGGAGAATTTTAAGATTTAGGTAGGTTGAACTGACGCGTGTGGAATAAAGAAATTGCAAAGGTATCAATCACAGTACTCATATTCAATTAAAAAAACTTATTTCGTACTTTTTAGTACTAGATTGTTTATTTTCGGTTGTTTTTCTATGAAGTCGGTTTTCTTTTTGTAAAAAAATATTTTACTACTTACTTTTACGTACTTTTAGAGAATTTTAATGTTTTTGTTCATGAAAACCTCATGTGGGGATTATTACTAATAAATTAAGAATAAATAATGGAAAGAAAAATACATCGACATAGGCGGGAATCGAACCTGCGACCTCGGGTATACGCCCCCGTCGCTCTGCCAATTGAGCTACCGTGTCAACGGCTGCCAGTGCGAAATTCTTTTATCCTTTGTTTCTTTTACACAATGAGGTCACGGGTTCGATTCCCGCCTGTGTCGAAATTTTTCCTTCCTTTATTTATTAGTACTTTTAGGTATTTGTAGTCGTGAGTATATGTATGTATGTATACATTAAATTGTATTTTCTCTTCCGCTCAGTTTTTTCAGGAGTCTTATGATGCAATTATAGATTTTTCACAAGTTATATCAAAAACCAGTTAGCCTAAGACTCTCAACGACACGGCGAGGACCAAGAACCTTTTAATAAGCTAATAATCAAAATGTTTCTACAACTTTCTAGAATTTAATTATATTCGTTAGATAAGAATTATGTTATAATTCATATTCTTCTTCGTTGGGATAATTTGACGACAAGGATTATAAGATATGACTCTCAGAATAGTAAGAAAATGCTTAAATTATCTTGTATTTTATTTATGCTTTTATAATGTGGTTTTTTTTAAAAAAAATAGTTTTTATCGAGTTACATTCATACATAGCAACCGTGATAGCCCAGTGGGTAGAACAAACAACTAGTGTTCAAAACCTGGGTCGGGCCTACACCAATTTGTCTTTTCTAAAGACATATGTGTAGTTAATTTATCATGGTTGTTAACGGTAAGGGAAAACATCGTGAGGAAACCCACATGGCTGAGTTGTACTTAGTCATGTGTCAGTGTATTGGTACAAAACGGCGATAGGCTTGCCCCCTATCACGTGAGTACACTGTCCATGCAAAACGTAGGCACTCTAAACACCAGGTGACAAAGTCACGTGATGTTCAGAAGTATTAGTACCTCTGCCAACCCCTTCGGGGATATTCGGCGTGAACGTTTTTGTTATGTTACATTCATACATACATCTTCGAAAGATCGAGATACAATCTCACAATTTCATTTGAGACTAATCACAGTAATAAAGCCTGCAATATAATATGTTATAAACCCCTGTTAATCCGAAAGATGATTTAGTGCTTCGGCACGTTACGCCATCGTCGGTCTCGGCTACTATCACTATTGTTGTGGTTAGTTTTTTTACTATTGCTGTGTAGTGCCGGCTTTGTTGTTTTTTGTCGCCTTAGAATAACATTACCCCATTTCTGCTCATGGGTGAATGAAGACGTGACTGAGGGTATCAGGGCTTTTTAAGTGTTTTTTGGGCTATGCCATTGGAGACCCAAGACCAAATACATTTATTTTTTCAATACTTAACCCACTGAACTTGGCTGAAAGAATTTTCTGATTCTTAAGGTCTGGCTACCTGGTTAGGGATTTATAGCCGTGAGTACGAGGGGCATGCCAATAGAAGTTAGATACTCTTTTCTAATTTAATTGACGCTGACAAGCTATACACCATCTTTTAGGCTGGTTTTTTATTGACATATTTGATTATAGAACACACTTTTTTTATTTATTTTTTATTTGAATGAGCATCATTTTTCCGAGAATCTGGCGGGAATTCACTTGCAACGATGGAGGATAGGCTAAAGGTTTTATATAAGATACTTAATTACTTGTCCGTCGATATTCGTATAACTCTCTGCGAATCACTTGTGTTAAGCAAGCTTAACACGTGGTATATGGCCCTTGTCTGTTGGCTCGCACACGTGCACTTATCCAACGTGTTCAAAATGCATGTGCGCGGTACTGCTTCAGTATACCTGCTCGTACTCATGTCACGCCCTACCTTAACACGAATAAACTATTAAACCTTGAGTCCAGAAGAAAACTTCACCTGGCTACTCTCATGTTTGATGTCATTAAAAATAAAAAACCTGCATCTCTATATGAAAAGCTAGTATGGTCCAGGACGGTATCCCAATATCAGACGAGAGGTCACTCATATCTGCTCGTGATACCAAAGCATCGCACTACTGCGCTTTCGATTCACAGCTTCAAAGTGTTGGAACGATTTACCACCACCATTACGCGATCTCAACTCTGTTAACACTTTTAAATTTAAACTTAAACGATTATTATTATCACTTCAAACTTTACTATAGTTGTACCTCATATCATATAATATAGTACCTATATATTATTAATTTATATTCCCATTTTATTTTATTTTTTATATATATACACAAAATATAATCTTCACATTTTGTTATAATTTTTATTTCGTTACTATAATATATTTAATATTTTCACGAGTATCTTTTGCTATTTTTGAAATGGAACAGAATTTGGTTTTATTTTATTTGGTTGATGGAAGGGTGTCGTTTGTGCAAGGCGAAGATATTGCTGAGTTATTTACTTATAAAACTTAACAATTGTGCTTTTATTTTTGATGTTTGAACCAATTTCCATTCTTACCTAATTATTTTTGTATCCTTATGTATTTGGACTGTATGAATGTTAACGGTAAATGTTTGCTTTTTATTTATATAAATATATACGCTACATAGAGCATCATGTTTTTAATGTTGTCAGACTAACTGGTGCTGGCTGAAAACCAGCGTGCAGCAGCTGACGTGTCCTGCGAGACACGCGGCTGAGGCACATATGCTGAGCCAGAACCAATTTGGCAATATGATATTTGTATGATTTTTTATTGTAATTTTTATTTTGTTTTTGCTAAATAAAATATTTTTCTTTCTTTCTTTCTTTCTTTCCGTTAGAACGTAAAAATATGTCTATTATAATATTTATAATGCAAGTTTTAAAAACCTATCCAGCATAGCTTGTAAGAGAGACCTTATAACTTGATATCGCGTGGTATAATACAGCCATCTCTTTCGAACTTACTTAGTATAGTATACTGTCATATCATTCTTACTGATATCGCGACGGTAATATAGCGCTCGTGCTAGGCCTCCTAGAATAGTTTGAACGAAATTCTAATGCCAAATAGTTTTGCCCCGGCCATTACAAACAATTTGACCCGTAGATTGTTTCACAACACAGTGTGCCCGTAACAGCTCTTTATAAGTCACGTAGGATTAATTCCAGCAGCCAGTGCATTTATTTTAATTATGTATTTTGGTTTACATTATATAATTAATTCAACTGAAGAGGTCGGCAGAGGTACTAACACTTCTGAACATCACCTGGTATTTTATTCTAGTGAAAAAGATCGTATATTTACAACTAGTGGTTCGTCCGGCTTTGCACGGCTAGTGTTAAACATTTTTCCCTGCATACCCCCAATCAATATTTAGCGTGATGATATACACTCCATATTACCTTCAAAGATATATACAAACAAATCTCAAAACAATATGTAATTTGCCTGGTTCTAAGCTACCTCTCAACCAATTTTCAGCCAAATCGGTCATGCGTTCTTGATTTATAAACAATTTAACTATCTCCACTTTCTTTTATATACTTTGATATGCAAATGTAGTGAAAAATCTGTTAACGAAATTGCTAGATGTCTCCTCACTCATGACATGACGGCACCGAATGCACAGCACAGCTTGCAGAAATGGAACTTTTGCGATCTGTTTGCATTTTCGAGACACGTCTTTGCTGCTGTTTTGTGTAGTGTCGGCTTAGAATTTGCTGTGTAGTGTCGGCTTAGAATAGCACTACCCCATTTCTTCGGTGGGTGTACGTAAGAGGCGACTAACGGTACTGGGGCTTTTGAGGGAGTTTTCAGCAAAGCGGTTGGAGACCCATCACCAACAACCTTTATTTTACCATCTTTTCTATACGCAACTTCCAAAAGTGGCTGAGGATTTTTTTAATTCCTTAGCTCTGGCTACCTCTTCTAGGGATTTATAGCCGTGAGTTTATGTATGTATGTATGTATGTCTGTGAAATATGACGAAGCGTTTTCTTTATTAAGGAACATTGAAATACTCTATGGTACATATATACAATAATACTCACGGGCAAAATTCCGAAAAGAAGTAGCTAGAGCTTTAGAGCTAGAAACTCCTTAGCCACATTTGGAAGTTGATAGGAGACAAGATAGTAGAAATAAAGTATCGTTGGTGATGGATCTCCAACCGCATCACCCAAAAACTACTTTAAAAAGCCCCTTAGTCGTGCCTTACGGCACCCGTGGGTGGAAAGGGAAAGTGATTTGAAATAAATGTATTTTCTGTCCTTCTTTTCTTTATTTAAGTAAAGTCTATTTCGAAAACCTTAAGACATACATTTATTTGCAGGTAAACCCTAAAATACGAACGCACCTAACTTTTCCTTATGTTGGCAATGCAAACATGTTCTCCGAAATCTGACCATGGCGGGAAAACTTTTCCAAAATGGCGGAATTATCTACGAACTTGTCAAACTACGTTTAACTACAGAAAACTCTTACTTTGGGAGTCTCGCATAAAACGGCGCGTTAATTCTATACAAAAAACTTTGTAATTTGTTCAGTGTTACTTTGATTATTATTTAATGAACCGTTTAACCATTGAAACACGGGTTTACTTCTATTTTATTTACTTATCAAGTAAGGCGAGTATTGTGTTTGGAAACATACATATTCTCACGGCCATAAATCCCATACAGGGGTCAGAACTATAGAGTTAGAAACTCCTCAGACACATTTGGAAGTTGATAGGCGAGAAGATGGTAGAGATAAAGTATCGTTGGTGATGGGTCTCCAACCGCATCGCTCAAAAACCACTTAATAAGCCTTCCGCCATATCCGCCTCTTAAGACACCTTTGTCTTCACGTCACCTTTTAATATTGTGTTTCAAAATATTCTGTAATTTATTTATTTTATGTTATTGAATTTTGTGTTCTAGTCCTGAAAACCTACGATCTTATAAAACTTCTTTTAACATTATTTTCATATTGCTATTCGCTGGGTGCACGACGACAGCGCCAACTAGCGTTCACAATTATGGCGGACATTGAAATATCAAGGACGGCTGTAAACAATCAAATAATTTCAAGAAAGTATCGTAATTTATATATATTCTATTCGATTATGTAAATCTATAGCGTTGATAATAACTCTGATGTTTTGTATTACCCGTTTAGAGTGACAATAAATAAATTACAGATAGTATACGGGGACTTTCTCATGGCTGACTTCACGAGAAGTAAGTACAGAAATAACAAATGTAATCGAATAATACATTTTATAAACATTGCAGATTATAATAATAATATGATAATAGATGATAATAATTTTATAATTTTTGACTGTAATGTTGTAAGTAATGAACTCTTTTTATGTACTTTCAGTTAAACATGGCCAAATTAATTATGAAAACTGGATTCCGAGCAATAACACGACATCACTTTCCAACCTCAAACAACAATAAAAGGAAGAAAATTAGTTTTAGCTCAACATGTGCAAGATGTGAAAGAAATTAAATCTAAAAATAATAATAAACAGATTCTGCCAAAGCGTTCTTTTACTGGTAAAAATATAATTAATCTATAAAAATGATGAACTTAGGTGAATACTGTTGTTGATTATAACACATAACATAAACTTTCACGCCGAATATCCCCGAAGGGGTTGGCAGAGGTACTAATACTTCTGAACATCACGTGACTTGGTCACCTGGTGTTCAGAGTACCCACGTTTTGCATGGACAGTGTACTCACGTGATAGGGGGCAGGCCTATCGCCGTTTTGTACGAATACACTGTCACATGACTAAGTACAACTCAGCCATGTGGGTTTCCTCACGATGTTTTCCCTCACCGTTAACAACCATGATAAATTAACCACACATATGTCTTTAGAAAAGACAAATTGGTGTAGGCCCGACCCAGGATTTGAACACTAGTCGTTTGCACGATAACTGAGTGTTCTACCCACTGGGCTATCACGGTTGGTGATTATCTGTTAGAGTATATTGTTCTTTTCTATTATTGTGTTCTTAAATAAAAGTTAATTGTGTTATATATTTTGTTTTATTGAGTTCTGTAAATTTACTAATACACAACCAATATGCAAAATATCACCTGTATGGCAAAACAAGTTTTGAGGAATTTTATTTAATATTTGATAAAGTCTCAGCCGTTGCATTATCGACATGAATCCTAACCCCAGCGATACTGTTAGTAGCATCTGTCTCATCTCTTGAAAATTCCCTTTTATCACTTAGAAAAGGTGGCATAACAATTCCTATTTCTTTTCCACTTTCATCTGAAATTTTCTTTATTTGTGGAAACCTTTGTCAGCCAAAACAATGTCTCCATTTTCTAAATAATCAACTAATCCTGATTCAATTGTTATTTTGAGCATAGCTTTTCCTTCCACCGGCCACTTTTGATATAAAGGAAATGAAGTCTCCTGGTGTAATACCTATGAGCACATTTGCAGTAAATCTTGTAGACGGTATTTCTACTTGAAACTCTGTACAATCAATAATGACTCTAGTGTTACTGTAATTTGGATAAAAGCAGGCCGGCATTTGCAAGCGAGGTTGCTTGATGAGCGAAAGTCTTTGCAATAGTATCACACCTTGGTGCTTGGTTTTTGCCAAACTTGATTATCTTCGACTTGTTTGATATTTCCGTTTCAACTTTAGAGTCACATATATCTTTGCCACTATGTGCATAAATATTGTCGACGAATGTTTATCCTTCATTTCCGACACGCGAAAATATATTAACTTGGCTTTATTTGTCAATTTAAGTACTATGAATATTTTCCATCATTTCAATTACACTTGATTAGCCGCTTGTTGAATGTTCCTTTTTTTGCCAAAGTGCGCGCTGTAATCGATTCGAGTTCCCCCTACCCCCACTTTGCACCCAGCGAATTCTAGCAATAAGAATAACGTTTTCTTGCAATAAATCCAGATAAAATAGCTGAATTATGCTTTCGTTGTTCCGTCAGTGCATTGCATTGGCGAAGTTCAAAGACTTACAAGAAGTCTGCAGCGAATTTATTTTTATTTTCCTATTAACTTAAGATATTGTTGACACCGCATTTTCCTGAACAGATAGCAGAGATTCTAATACATTCGTACACTTCCGTACTCTTCCATACAATTCGGTATGCAAAGTTTTACAAAAGTGGTGCTGATTACGAAACCATTTCGAGATATTATGTTTTTAAAACATATTTTCTTGAAATTAAATCAAACAAAGCTAAGATGACCGTTATTTTGCAATTAGCAACATTTTTACTAAACATTTAGCTTTATTTGCATGTCGCTACGTGATATTTTCGATCGATGACGTCATTAAGTACAAAAGTTGAACAATCTTTAAAAAATCATAATTTTGCAATTACTCATTTTAAATGAAAAATATTCAAATGAGTTTTTTATTTTCGTGTTTGCTATCGAATAAAAATATTTAATAAATACCAAAAAAAAACTTTGCATACCGAATTTTATTCAAGGCTCTTATGCTGCCATCATAACTTATATCGAAAACCAGTTAGCTTAAGACTCTCAACGACACGGCGAGGACCAAGAACCTTTTAATAAGCTTAAAATCAAAATGTTTCTACAACTTTCTAGAATTTAATTATACTCGTTAGATAAGAATTATGTTATAATTCCTTTTCTTCTTCGTTCGGATAATTTGACGACAAGGATTATAAGATATTACTTTTAGAATCTTAAGACAATGCCTGAACACACTTTGTTCTTTTTGTTTGAAATTCTCTTTTATTTTATTTCAGCATTTAGAATGTGTGTTTTTTCACAAGGAAAATATGAAAGGATGATATATTACTACCTATTTATGGTAATTATGAGTTTTTATCGACTTATAATCTTACAAATTCATATGAAATTAATCATAGTTTTAAAGCCTGCAATATATGCTTGAATCCGCAGATAATATGAAATATAATTCCGTGCTTCGCAGGGCACCTTACGACATCAGTCTCGGCTACTATCACTAAAGTTATAATTTAGTCTACTCATGTTATGTGATTGAATTTTCGTGAAGGACAATTTTAAGTTTAATTATCTGAAACTAGCGTTTGGTTTGATCACATAGAAAGTCTTTAAAGAGTAAAAATATGTTAAATCCAAAATAGAACAAACTATAGTTTAACAAAATGTGAATGTATGAAATTTCTTTGTCAAAAATTCAGAACTTCTGATGTTCAAAAAATTATAGATAGCAACTTTATGTTGAAAAATATACTTTTTATATCGATAGTCTATGCCTACCTCAATGGGAGATAATGGTGTGAGTAAGGAATCAATATATCTATAAAAATATATAGATATATGTATATGTGTTCTGTTTCGTACAAAAAGGCGATAGACCTAACCATTATCACATAAATTCAGTGCCCAAATAACTAATTATTAACTTAGAATTTTAGTGCGGAAAAGACTGTAAATTCAATGTTCTTGGTGATGGGTCTCCAACAGCATCGCCCAAATAACACTTAAAAAGCCCCAGTTCTCTTACCCACCTCTTAACACCCATGGGAGGAAATGGGGTAGTGCTATTCTGAGCCGACACTACATGGCTTATGTCTATTGTTACGCAAGTTTTAGAAACCTACCCTGAAATAGTTTGAACGAAATTCTAATGCCAAATAGTTTTGCCCCGGCCATTACAAACAATTTGACCCGTAGATTGTTTCACAACACAGTGTGCCCGTAACAGCTCTTTATAAGTCACGTAGGATTAATTCCAGCAGCCGGTGCATTTGTTTTAATTAATTTTATATTTTGGTTTACTTTATATAAATAATTCAACTTAAACTTTCACGTCGTATATCTCCGAAAGGGTTGGCAGAGGTACCAATACTACTAAATATCACTTGACATTGTCATCTGTCAGAACACCCACGTTTTGCTTGGACACTGTCACATGACAAATTAAAACTTAGCCATGTGGATTTCCTCACGATGTTTTCTCTCACCGTTAACAAGCATGACAAATAAACCACACATAAGTCTTAAGAAAATACAAATGGGTGTAGGCCAAACCCAGGATTTGAACCCTCATCGTCTGCACGATAAGCGGTGTTCTATCCACTGAGCTATCACGGTTGCTTTTTATTTTTGTATGCTTATATACAAAAGGAGTGTAAAATGATGAATTATTTTATTTAATTATGCATATAAAGAATATTCATACATACATACATACATATACTCACGGCTATAAATCCCTAGATGGGGTAGCTAGGGCCAGAGCTAAGGAATTAGAAATTCCTCAGCCACTTTTGGAAAGTTAAGTGGGGAAAAGATGGTAAAATAAAGGTTATTGGTGATGGGTCTCCAACCGCATCGCCCAAAAATCCCTTAAAAGCCCCAATACCGTTAGTCGCCTCTTACGTACACCCACCGGAAGAAATGGGGTAGTGCTATTCTAAGCCGACACTACACAGGAAAGATAAAAAGCAAAATAAATGTTAAATGCATTACCCACTCACAACTTTAGCGCGAAAGTATTTATTTCATTGAATACTCTTTTGTCATGTCATGAATGCGGAATGCCGGCTTTATTTATTTGATAAATGATCAGTTTTGGCGCGAAATAAAGATTGATGATAATGACGTAATTGTCATAGTATTGACGGTATTAGTGTACCTGATGTTTCATAATTTATTGTGATACTAGTTAAACCGGCAAACGTTGTTTTGCTCAATAAATTATTGCTTGGGAATAAGTCGATAAAATAAAATGTTAGCGATGTACAACCCTAATCACTTATGAGTATATTTATTTATTTATTTATTTATTAGGCATGCACACAGTACAACATCATAATATTATATTTTCCAAAAGACATAATGTTTTGCTCAGATGCAGTACCAAAACAGCATGCACAGCATTACCTAGTAAGTTGAACTATACAATGTTTGATACAAATATAAATGATTCAAAATAAAATAATGTAAATTTATTTTAATGGAAGTTCGTATATAAAAAAAAAAAAAAAGAAACATAAACAAAGATATCATAAATAAATTGAAATTAAATTAAAATTGAGATCAAATTAAAACATTGACAGAATAAAAATGGTTATAAAATTATTCGAAGACCTTCCGAATGTGTATGCAAAGTTTTATTCAAATTGGTTCAGTCGTGACGTGTCGGGGGAGTTTGATGACGAACACTGTGACATGTGAATTTTATATATAAGATTTGTATCTGTCTGGCTTTTGGATGACTGGCCCCCGTCGCTCGTGTAAAAAGAAATAAAGGATAGAAGAATTTCGCGCTGGCAGCCATTGACACGGTAGCTAAATTGGCAGAGCGTATACCCGAGGTCGCGGGTTCGATTCCCGCCTGTGTCGACATTTTTCTGTCCTTTATTTATCCTTTATTTATTAGTAATAACCAACGAACATTTTTAAAACCACTTACGTGACATGTTTGCCCGACGTTTCAGTACACCTACTGGTGCCGTGGTCAGCCCGTGAGAATAAACACTACAAACCGCGAGAGTTGAAAAAGTGTATAAATAGAGAAGAAACAAAAAAATTCACTATCCGTAGGATGTTGAGTGTAGTGTCACTAATTCGAGCAGAGCGTCGCAAATCATTCGCAAATTTATGGGCAACAAAAGTCAAAACATTGAATCAACCAATCAGGACGTAGGGAAATCTTATTTTAACAATTTGTTTTTGGCGGAATCATTTTAGCCATTTTTGTACTGAACCTGGTTTGATTTCCGCTCTCTTTAGTTAAGTTCTCTGCGCGTTTAAACTATCTGCTGATATTGACCATTACTATCTATCATCTATCTATGTACCTCAGAAGGACAAGCACGAGCCGTGTTTAAACTAGTTATCGCGTGGGATAACTAGTTTAAACACGGCTCTTACGCTCTCTTACGCAGCCATCTCTTACGCTCTTACTTAGTATCGTATACGCTATCTCATTCTAACCGTTATCGTGTCGATAAAATAGCGCTCGTGCTTGCTATACAGATATCGTGACTATAAAACAGCGCTCGTGCTAGGCCTCTAGATCTGTGTATATTATCGGATATATCTTTGTCCCCCAATATATTCCACGAACATTTGTATCCTATCGAATCTTTTTTTACTTGTCCCATCAATTAATTCTCAAGTAGGTATACTCATGAGTGTGCCAAGCTCACAAATAATTTGACAGCTAACTGACAAATACGATGAAGACACAATATGTCCCAGAGATCCCAGGTTGCACGAGGTTGCTGCGTAATCTAATTTCTCAACATTGGAACAGTCGAGATATATATACCAAATTATAAGACGGGTGTGCGGGTGAACAGTATATTGTAAAAAAGAGAATACCAAGTCTTGAGCTAGTTGCGGCACACCGAAAGGATGGATGAAAGTGGAATACCCATCCATAATACAAATCTTGTACTTACTTAGGGACTATCTTGATATGTGAATAATTTGTCCGATTTGTTCATATATTATTTTATTTATATATTTTATTATATATAATTTATCACGTTTGCTAACGGTGAGGGAAAATTCTGCATACCAGGTGACAATTTTGCGTAATGTTCAGAAGTATTAGTACCTCTGCCAACCCCTACGGGGATATACGGCGTGAACGTTTGGGTTAAGTTTATTAGCTTTTAGAGAAAACATCGTGAGAAAAGCTAAGCATGACTAAAAGCGGCGATATAGTTGCGAAACCACTAAAGATGTCCGAGATAATAGTGTTTTCAAAAAATCGCTCTATTTACCTCCCCTCGCTCAGCATTGGTAAATGAAGCGTATCCGCAGGCAAGCACGAGCGCTATTTTATCGACACGATAACGGTTAGAACGAGATGGCAGTATACGATACTAATTAAGTGCGTAAGAGATGGCTGCTTTATCCCACGCGATAACTAGTTTAAACACTGCTCGTACTAGCCGGGCAGTTCTTTAAAAACACATTAACCTGCACGTCTCTCGCATAAAACTGTTTTAAATAAAGTTAATATACATAAAACGATTATGAGTATAAGTAAATCATGAGTAAAGATTAAAGATTGATGGATGTAAACGAAGCTAGAGAGGTTTGTCAGGATCGTGCGAAGTGGCGATCAATAGTCTCTGCCTACCCCAATGGGAACTAATGGCATGAGTATATGATGATGAATAAATCATGAGTACTCTGAGCACCAGAAGGGCAAGCACGAGCCGTGTTTAAACTAGTTATCGCGTGGGATAAAGCCATCTTTTACGCACTTACTTAGTATCGTATACTGCCATCTTATTCTAACCGTTATCGTGTCGATAAAATAGCGCTCGTGCTTGCCCTTTAGGTGACAAAAAAATGGCACGTGACTTTCAAAACTATTAGCACATTTGCCACCCCTCCGAGAAAATATTGAGTTTGAGTTAATAAAACTACTAGTATTTTTTTCAATATAAGTCTCTTATTTATTTTCAAACTCAAACTTTCACGATTTTTATCTCTGAAGAGGTCGGCAGAGGTACTAATACTTCTGAACATCACGTGACATTGTCACCTGGTATTTTATTCTAGTGAAAAAGATCGTATATTTACAACTAGTGGTCCGTCCCGGCTTTGCACGGCTAGTGTTAAGTAATTTTCACTGCATAACCCCAATCAATATTTAGCATGATGATATATAATATATCCCAAGTTACCAACACAGAATCATACAAACAAATCATCCCTCCTTTTATTATTATAAATAGTATTCTATGTCATTTGCCTGGTTCTAACCTACCTCTCAACCAATTTTCAGCCAAATCGGTTCATGCATTCTTGATTCATAAATAATTTTACTATCACCACTTTCTTTTATATATAGTATAGATATGCAAATGTTGTGAAAAATCTGTTAACCAATTGCTAGATTTCTTGTCACTCATGACATGACGGCACCGAATGCACAGCACAGCTTGCAGAAATGGAACTTTTGCGATCTGTTTGCATTTTCGAGGCACGTCTGTAAAATATGACAAAGCGTTTTCTTTATTAAAGAACGTTGAAATACTCTATGATACATAGACACATATACTCACGGCCATAAATCCCGAAAAGGGGTAGCCAGAGCTTGATATTCAGCTATACTTGAAAGTAGATAGGGGACAAGATAGTAAAAATAAAGTACCATTGGTGATGGGTCTCCAACTGCATCGCACAATAACTCCTTAAAAAGCCCCATACCCATAGTCGCCTCCTACACCCGTGGGTAAAAAGGGGTAGTGTTATTCCAAGCCGGCACTGTGTAGTATAGTAGTGTGTGTCTATTATCTATGATGTTCTTATTTTTATATTCTGTTATATATCTGTCATCACGCTGACACATTGAAACTGCTGAAACATTGATGTTTTTTGAAAAGAAAATATCAACAAATCATTTACTTTAGTATTTACTTTAAATCATAATTAGTTTTTAGTAACTCTCACTCTATTATATAAAAATCCAATTTACGTTAACACACAATCACTTTAAAATGAGGTGAGTATGAGCTGTTATGTATTTCTATTATAACAACTTCTGTAATAAAAAGATTCAAAGAAAGAGGTTTCGGGTTCGCTTCCGAAACGCTTAACAGTTTGTGATATCCTCGTGTGATTAAATTCCACCTGGTTATGCGAAAAACTGATGATTCCGTACTTCCAAGGACACGTAACGTGGTTCGGTCCGGAGAAAGTATGTCATCCAACATCATCAGCGTCTCGGACCTCGGTCCCTCAGTAGGGACATATATAATGTGAAAGATGACATATATGAGGAGAGATAGTGAGAGATAACACAATCACCTATCCATTAACCACTTATATTTATTAAAATTCAGTAAAATAGAGCTAAGTATGAAAATAATATCAAGCAGCGTCCGAGAAGCTATGTTATATCTAATTATTGGAAACTCCGCAATGTTTGAATACAAACGTGCAATAAATTTGAGTTCCCAATTACCACTGGCCACGTTGAGGTTTTTGTTCCGGAATTCTGGCCATATATAATGTACAAGAACTATGCAAGTTTATGAATGCAGCATTTTTTCACCAACGTATAATATCAATACCTTTTAACCTCCTCGACTCCTGAAACTAAACTCACTTAAATATATGAAATGGAATATCTTTATATATTATTTCTGTAAGCCTCTTTCTTGCCCGGAAGCATGTGACGCGATGAGTTAATCTAGAAATTTGATTCAGGTATCGATTTGTACAGGTCGCGGCCGTGGTGTTAATTGTTACAGAATTTCAAAGTTTCGATTTTGGCCCATAGACTTTGCTTGAATGTCATAAGCGCGCGCAAACAGAGATGCGCTGTGATTGGTCGGAATTTTTTCAAACCGGCCAATCAGAAAAATTCTTTAGAAATTCAAAAGAGCTGCGCTGTGATTGGTCGAAAAATTTCAAAATAAACTCATTTTATAGGACGCGACGTAGTCGCGCCAGGGTTACCCACTAGTAGGTACTTTATTGCAATAATAAAAAGATTTTCCTTTGAAGACAAAATATATGAGAGTTTCAAAGCTTACTTAACTATGTATTTCTTCGGAAGCTATTAAAAATATAATCAAATAGAACATTTTTGTGTTCACATACGTAATGTATACATTCATCGACCTTTCATTCATGCCTTTTTATTCGTCTGACTTTAGACGGCTGCCGCATTCACATTTTCCATTTAATCTAAATGTATTCTCCGTGTTCGTTTTCTACTGAAATTTTTATCCAAATTGGCTTTATATATTTAAAAACTTTAATTTTACTTGCATTTTTATTTTTACGTGCTGTGAAGTGTCGGTGTGTAAATAAGACTACCCCGTTTCTTCTCGTGGGTGAACGTACAAAGTGACTAAGGGTATTGGGGCAGTTTAAGGGATTTTTGGGCAAAGCGGTTATAGACATTATCAACAACCTTTATTTTATCATCTTTTCCTACTCAACATTCCATTCCCGGTCTACAAGCAAAGTTACCTCTTCGAAATATTCACGTCTTTATTTCACATTAGGGTAGACAGACACTACCGATCGCCTCTTTGTACGATCACAGAAAACCTCTCTGGTATCATCGACCTTTCCTTTCATGCCCTTTTATTCTTCAGAATTTAGAAGGCTGCTATATAAACTATATTTTCGATTTAATCTTATTTTTTTTTTCGTATTTATTCTCTGTTTACATTACGATATCCATTGGCAATTTTTTTTATTTAGAATCATTTTACTAAAGAATGCTACCAAATTTCATTTGAATTCCAGCACAAAGCAAAGCAAGACATCAGAAGTGAGCACAACAGAATCCCCATCATCGTACCCTTTCCACTTCGCGATCCACAAGCCAGGGTACCACTTTGAGAGCTGCTGCGGCATCTGCAATCTGTACCCTGGGGTACTGCTGATAGCTATAGCCCAGTTCTTCGGTGGAGGAGTGTTGCTGTCGGTGTTGCTGACTGGTAGCTATGAATACGACTCCTTGTATAGGACTAGTGAGAACCAGTGTAAGTATACATAGACATATACTCACGGCTATATTTCCCTAGAAGGGGTAGCCAGAGCTAAGGAATTATAAATTCCTCAGGCACTTTTGGAAGTTGAGTGGGGAAAAGATGGTAAAAATAAAGGTTTTTGGTGATGGGTCTCCAACCGCATCGCCCAAAAATCCAATAAAAAGCCCCAATACCCTTAGTCGCCTCTTACGACACCCGTGGGAAGAAAGGGGTAGCGACATTCTAAGCCGGCACTACACGGCATAGTGTAAGTATGTTTAGATAAATGCTAGTAGTTCAATAAAACGTTATTTTAACATGGTAAAAAAATATATAAGGTGAACCTCTTTAAAAATAAACGTATTTAAACTAACTGGCATTCAAATTGCACACAGAATTATACAAGAATCAGACAAACCGTTTCGAAGTTTTTTTTTTACAAAAACTAGGACTCGAGAATTTTTATGATTATATTAGAACTAAGAAAGAAGACCAAAGCCAAACATCCGTGTTAATCACAAGTATTTATTAAATATACGAAAATACATACATACATACATACATATACTCACGGCTGTAAATCCCTAGAAGGGGTACCCAGAGCTAAGGAACTAGAAGTTCATCAGCCACCTTTGGAAAGTTGAGTGGGGAAAAATCCCCAATACCGTTAGTCGCCTCTTACGTACACCCACCGGAAGAAGTGGGGTAGTGTTATTCAAGGCCAACACTACACAGCAAAAATCAATAGCTGTTTTAATTGCAATGTGCAATCGCGAAAGAGAAAATACTAAGTATTTGTTGTGACTTTTATGTTTTCCAGTAATGTCGACAGTGACTGGCGCGTTGCTGTGTGGTATAATTGGCGCCGGATTTCTTCTGTTCTGTGTCGCTGTCACAGAGAATTGTCGGGCCATGTTGGTACGTTAACTAAGTGGTTTTACTACAAACATATACTAACGGCTCTTAATCCTATAAAGGATAAGACAGAGGTTCAATATTTCTGACTCAGTCATCTTTATTAACCATGCTTAAATCTATATACAGTAGAACCCGTTTAATACGATCACGCTTAATACTATTTCTCGCATAATACGCCACTTTACGGCAGTCCCTGCAACTTGAAGCATATTTTCATACATTTCTTAACGCTTAATACGATCGTCTTCCCGTTTAATACGCCCCTGCCCGATCGTCATTTCTTGACTTGTCGCGCAGACGCTTCGATTGTTTTGTAATAGTGCATCACGTGTTTGTTACAATATGACTACAATTAAGCGAAAGCCATTGTCACTTCAAAAAAATTTAAATATTGAAAGTTTTCGATAAAAAGTCACAAACAACGAATCAAACTCAATTAGCTGCTGAGCTTCACTTACCTGTTTATAAATTGCGTACCATTTTAAAGAATAGAGAAGGAATTAAAGAAAGATTTAGATTGGGAGGTGTGCAGAGTAAATAGCAAATGGTAGGATAGTTTTATAAATTAGAAAAAGTTTTGGTGGAATGGCTACATCAAACACGAGCTTTAAAACCGTCCATAAGTGGCCCCATATTATGCTAGAAAGCGTCTAAGGCATTTTCAGCTAGATTTAAAACGCTATGCTATTTTGCTTCTTTGAAGTAAAGACGCACTGCAAAAGTTTTATTATGTTGAAATTCTTTACTTGCTAATGTGTTGCTAATGCATTAAAATCTTTCTGTCGAACCAAAATAAGTGATTATTTTTAATAATGTATTAAATGTAAAAAATGAAGTACGTTCGTTTTATTTTCCCTATCCCGCATAATACGATTTCTCGCTTAAGACGCGTTTTTAGTAGGGTCCCTGGGAAATCGTCTTAAGCGGGTTATACTGTATATAAAAGAAAGTATTATAACTTGAGAACAGATAAATCGTTCTGGCTGAAAATTGTTGGAGAGGTAGCTTAGAACCAAAATCATTACGCTAAATATCGTAGGGAATAAGCAAAAAAAATTAACACTATTCTTGCGAAGTCGGGGTGGATCACTAGTATATAATATAACGTATACGTAAGTTTGTGACGTTCAAAAAATAGAGAACAATTCCTTTTATTTTGTTTTTTTTATACATACACACATACATACATATACTCACGGCTATAAATCCCTAGAAGGGGTAGCCAGAGCTAAGGAAATAGAAATTCCTTAGCCACTTTTGGAAAGTTGAGTGGGGAAAAGATGGTAAAATAAAGGTGGTTAGTGATGGATCACCAACCGCATCGCCCAATGTTCCCTTAAAAGCCCCAATACCGTTAGTCGCCTCTTAAGTTCACCCACTGGAAGAAATGGGGTAGCGCCATTCTTAGCCGGCACTACACAGCACTTTTTATAAAAAAAAATATCTGATCCACCCAATCAGGATGATTGTCTGGCCATATTGGACCGTTGAAACTAAGATAAGTTTCTCTCAGCCAAATGAGACACATGTTCTTTTTAAGAACCGTGATAGCTTAGTTCTTTAACCATGAGAGGCAAGTTCAAATCCTGTGTCAGGCACAGTTTTCTAATGTGCATCTGGATCGAGGGCCCAATTTTTTTTTTCTTTCTAAACAAATTGAGACTTACAGGGAATTTAGTTAAAATTAGTTAAAACTCATAGAACAGCCCCATAAATTTCTTAAATATGAATTAGAGATACTACGGGCGAATTGATTGGGCCCTCAGTTCAGACGCGCGCATAAAGTGGCATCGTCTAATCTCAGAAAGTACTATGTCCGAGTAAATATTTTTTTGTTTTAAAATTTACCTAAGAATCGCTTAGATTATTTAAGAAATTTACAATGTGCTAGAATATGGCTTTACAGATTTATGATAGTTGATAGTTTTATTTGGGCCCTCAATCCAGACGTTACTGTACTGAGAGCCCTAGTTTACAATGGGTTCACATAAGGTAACACATAAATTGACTTTTATACTTTATAGTTGAACACCCCTTTAAATTAGTTAAAAAGAAGTAATGACGTAAAAGAGATAATTGAATAGTATATAACAGTCGTTTTAGTCGTAAAAACATTTGAACTGAGGGCCCAAATATTTTCGATCTTATTGTCTAGGAACAACGTCCTTGTTAAAACAAAATAGATCACCTGTTTTAAGTAATTCTTAACTAAAGTTTTTCATATAGTATTTTATTCTAAATGCCATACTTTGATTGAAAACTAATTAGTATTTTTTTAGTAGAAGCAAAGGGTTAGGGTTACCATGATGTTCTTTGAACACGTTGGACACAAAAACAAATACTACTAAACAAACTTTATTTTGGTTAATTCTTTATAAAAAAAATATTTTACTTATAATTATAACTTACATCAGTGTAGTAGGTACTGCTTAATTATAGGTTAGATATAGTACCTACACATTTTCATATAAGTAATTATACATAACTAAGACCAGAAAAAAAACGGAAAATTCAGGATTCCTAATCTTAATCTTCAACAGATTCAGAAATCATATACGACAAAGTATGTAAATAAATAGATTCTCCTTCTCTACTATTACAAGATGCTGTCATCAAATCGTCTAAGCACATCATGTGCCCATTTACAAAGCCATGTCCTTTGTAATGACCGATACCAGTTGGTATAGACGCTGGAACGTATTCAGTATAGCCTAATAATTTGAAATATTTACCTTTAAAGTTAACTGTCTCGGGTATATCTTTTAAATTGACTTTATTTGTCCCGTTTAAATCAAACGAGACCAAATTTGAGACCTCGTAATTAGTAATTGCTTGATAGTTACAAGAGATACAGGTTTTTTTGACTACCGTGGTGTAGTTCACTCCAAATTCCTTCCAGAGGGAGAAACAGTGAATAAAGAATATTATTTAGGCGTCATGAAGCGTTTGCGTGAGAGTATCCGCCGAAAACGTCCAGATTTGTGGTAACACAACTCATGGATGCTGCACCATGATAATGCACCATCACACATAGCCATTATAGTGAAAGAGTTTTTAGCGAAAAATTCAACAAAAGTTCTCGACCAAGCACCGTATTCACCTGATATGGCTCCGTCTGACTTTTTTTATTTCCCAAGTTAAAATTACCACTTCGAGGAAAACGTTTTGAGTCGATAGAAGCCATAAAAGAAAATTCGCTGAATGAGCTAAAGGCCATACCGCAAATAGCCTATGAAAAATGTATGGAAGACTGGGTGAAGCGGTGGAGATGTTTTATTGCAAGCGATGGGCCTACTTTGATGGCGATAAAATAAATTTAGATGAATAATTTGTATTTTTTGCTTTATTGACAAATTCCCGATACTTAGTACACAGAATGTACACCTCTCAAGTAATAAATAAAATCTTAGTCGCTTAAAAATACCGCCTTGATGAGGGTAGTAGAAAAATAAACAAAACCATGGTTACCCTATAAATTTGTTTCTACTAAAAAAATGCAAATAAGTTTTCTTTTAAAGTATGGCATTTAGAATAAAATAATATATGAAAAACTTTAGTTAAGAATTACTTAAAACAGGTGATCTATTTTGATTTAACTAGGACCTTGTTCCTAGACAATAAGATCGAAAACATTTGGGCCCTCAGTTCAAATGTTTTTACGACAAATCGACTGTTATATACTATTTAATTATCTCTTTTATGTCATTATTTCTTTTTAACTAATTTAAAGGGGTGTTCAACTATAAAGTATAAAAGTCAATTTATGTGTTACCTTATGTGAACCCATTGTAAACTAGGGCTCTCAGTACAGTAACGTCTGGATTGAGGGCCCAAATAAAACTATCATAAATCTGTAAAGCCATATTCTAGCACATTGTAAATTTCTTACATAATTTAAGAAATTCTTAGGTAAATTTTAAAATAAAAATTATTTACTCGGACATAGTACTTTCCGAGATTTGACGATGCCACTTAATGCGCGCGTCTGAACTGAGGGCCCAATCAATTCGCCCGTAGTATCTCTAATTCATATTTAAGAAATTTATGGGGCTGTTCTATGAGTTTTAACTAATTTTAACTAAATTCCCTGTAAGTTTCAATTTGTTTTACAAAGAAAAAAAAATTGGGCCCTCGATCCAGATGCATATGTTTTCTAAATAGATATGAGTGGATAGTAGTGGTGGTTTTTAGTCATGTGACAGTATATTCGTACAAAGCGGATATATTAAACATACATACATACGTAAATACTCACTCACTCTCTCACTCACGGCTATAAATCCCTAGATGGGGTAGCCAGAACTAAAGAATGAGAAATTCCTCAGCCACCTTTGGAAAGTTGAGTGGGGAAAAGATGGTAAAATAAAGGTTGTTGGTAATGGGTCTCCAACCGCATCGCCCAATGTTCCTTTAAAAGCCCCAATACCGTTAGTCGCCTCTTACGTACACCTACCGGAAGAAATGGGGTAGTGCTATTCTACACAGCTATTACTACATATATATTAAACTTCCTAAGCAATCCGTACTCTAAAGAGGAGGTGACCAAAACATCACGTAATTTAAGAAGAGCCTCTTCTATCCCTTGTGATACACGTCGTGAACATTGAGTTAAGTTTAGTATTTTATCGATTTATTTATTGCTGTGTAGTGACGGCATAGAATAGCACTATCCCATTTCTTCCGGTGGGTGTACGTAAGAGGCAACTAACGGTATTGGGGCTTTTAGGGGATTTTTGGGCGATGCGGTTGGAGACTCATCACCAACAACCTTTATTCTACCATCTTTTCCCCACTCAACTTCCAAAAGGGGCTGAGGAATTTGTAATTCCTTAGCTCTGGCTACCCCTTCTAGGGATTTATAGCCGTGAGTATATGTATGTATGTATTTTATCGACAGGTATACTTATTTGTAGCTGTGCTACTCAACCTGGGTATTGTGGCTTTGGGCCTGGCCAAGATATACATATCGTGTGGACGATTTCATTTAGGTATGTATTTATACCCTTTTCTTTATCTATTTAATATAAAAGTCAAAACTGACTGACTGAATTAAAATCAACGCACAGCCGAAACTACCTACATACATACATACTTACTTTTATTATGGAAGTAAGCACTGGAAAAGGAATATCGAAAATTCTAAATCTAAGGGGATGAATTCGGGTGTGATGTTTATATGTAACTTTTTAATTGATTTTTTGTATTCGTACAAAACGGCGATAGGCCTGCCCCCTATCACGTGAGTACACTGTCTAAGCGAAACGTGGGTACCTCTCTCTGGACACTAGATGGCGCTGCCATGTGAGTTCAGAAATATTGGTACCTCTGCCAACCCCTTCGGGGATAAACGGCGTGAACGTTTATGTTATATGTTATGTTATGTTTTCTGTAGGAGAAAGATACAAAATTTTCCTCTAAAGAGGGTAAAGTTTGTATGAAGATTGTCTCATTTTTATACGTGAAAATGTGAAATGTAGTGTTGGTGTACCTTTTGTGATATAAATAAGCATTTCAATAGGGTATGACGTTTATATGCATGGTTTAATTCTAGACTCAGCAATATGAAAATTGGTATTTTTATTTTCGATTACAATTTAAAGTCAACTGTGTAGATTACAGTGTAATTTTTTTTGCTATATACATACGTACATACATATACTTACGGCTATAAATCCCTTGATGGGGTAGCCAGAGCTAAGGAATTAGAAATTCCTCAGCAACTTTTGGAAGTTGATTGGGAAAAGATGGTTATAATAAATGTTTTTGGTGACGGGTCTCCAACCACATCGCCCAAAAATCACTTAAAAAGCCCCCTATACCCTTAGTCGCCTCTTACGATCACCCACGGGTAGAAATGGGGTAGTGTTATTCTAAGCCGACACTACACGGCAAAATGTTTGCTATATGGGGGTATAATTTTTGGATGATTAGATGTTTGGTACTCAATCGCGCCTAAACTACAGAAACTAAGTCTTATGAAACGCAGGCGAAGTTGCGTGGGTCAGATGGGTGTACAAATAATCATACTGTAACATAACATAACATAAACCTTCACGCCGAATATCCCCGAAGGAGTTGGCAAAAGTACTAATACTTCTGAACATCACGTGATTTTGTCACCTGGTGTTCAGAGTACCCACGTTTTTGCATGGACAGTGTACTCACGTGATAGGGGGCAGGCCTTTCGCCGTTTTGTACGAATACACTGTGCATACAATTAGCTGTGTAGTGTCGGCTTAGAATAGCACTACCTCATTTCTTCCGGTGGGTGTACGTAAGAGGCGACTAACGGTATTGGGGCTTTTTAAAGGATTTTTGGGCGATGCGGTTGGAGACCCATCATCAACAACCTTTATTCTACCATCTTTTCCCCAGTCAACTTCCAAAAGTGGCTGAGAATTTTCTAATTTCTCAGCTCTGGCTACCCCTTTTAGGGATTTATAGCCGTGAGTTAGTCACATGACTAAGTACAACTCAGCCATGTGGGTTTCCTCACGATGTTTTCCCTCACCTTTAACAACCGTGATAAATTAACCACACATAATCATACTGTGTGTTACTTTTTTTAGTGCGCAAAGTGAGAGATGAAGATTACACGTTCTCAAATCTGGCCTGTGTTACATCGTTGTTCACTATGTTTGGTGCAGGTA
Organism: Bedellia somnulentella; assembly: GCA_963576735.1. NCBI lineage: Eukaryota > Metazoa > Arthropoda > Insecta > Lepidoptera > Bedelliidae > Bedellia > Bedellia somnulentella. Next base: position 11,954,687 of record OY755190.1, read on the forward strand.
ATAATTATATTTGATTCATACATACATATTAGTTCCCATTGGGGTAGGCAGAGACTATCGTTCGTCATTTTGTACGATCCTGGCAAACCTCTCTAGCTTCGTTCACATCCATCAATCTTTTCATACATTTATTTATTTATTTAAATAAGGCACACCGGCAGTTAACACAACAGACATAATAGTTGTTGTATGTACATTCTCATTTGTTCTTCATATTTCGGACACCTGCCTATTAGGTCCAAATGTGTCCTTCGAGGTCATTCTCTACTAACATTACCTTACCTTATATTTGATACATACATATATCGGAAACATTTTATACATACATACACCCCGATAATATTGCTGTGTAGTGTTGACTTAGAATATATGTACCCAATAATGACCCGTACTTAAGGAGCGTTTTTGCCTCAAACACACAAACATCTAAACTATCACATTTATAATATTAATAGGATACGAAGTAGGAAAATTACCAACCCAGAGGAATATTGAACTAACTGGATATTACTCTGCTTATCTTGTACATTACACCCTTTGTCCGCAACAATGTAATGCAACCCAATTAAGCTGTTAATCTGAAAGTAATATTTTATGAAAATTGCTCATCTAATATTCACGGCAGCGTTAAATACAAAACTCAAAGCTAATTATGAGCCACTAATGAACAAAGCATGGCTGCCTGCACAGCTAGTACGAGCGAGCTCTTATCTAAATATCGCGTGGTATAAAACAGCCGTCTCTTTCACGCTTACTTACATACATACATATACTCACGGCTATAAATCCCTAGATGAGGTAGCCAGAGCTAAGGAATTAGAAATTCCTCAGCCACGTTTGGAAAGTTCAGTGGGGAAAAGATGGTGAGATAAAGGTTGTTGGTGATGGGTCTCCAACCGCATCGCCCAAAAATCCGTTTAAAGCCCCATACCGTTAGTCGCCTCTTACGTACACCCACCCGGAAGAAATGGGGTAGTGCTATTCTAAGCCGACACTACACAGCACCACACTTACTTAGTATCGTGAACTGTCATCTCATTCTAACCGACATCGTGACGATAATATAGCGCTCGTGCTAAGCTGTCTGTTCACGGTTATTGTTAAGGCATAATAAAGTGTTATACATAATTGTGTTCCGGTAGATTAACTAGTTGTGTGGTGCATTAAGTAGTCCGTTGTAATTTAAAGGGTAGTTTTGAACGTGACATCAAACAAATCCAACCTTATCGAACCCAAAAAACTAATAAATAAATAAATATTGGCACCAAAAATGCAGTGGTGCTCATTTAAAAATGTTGGTGTATATTCTGGAAGTAATAACAATACAAGCTATGTTTTTTTCTATAAACACTTTGGACCTTTAAATTTTAATGCAAAATATGTTTTTTTAGAGTACAGGACAGGATTAGCTTACTTTACTGGTTAAAACTTTGGTAATCGCTATTATGCTATGTGATTGTAATAGTCATTATGAAATACTTTTACGTTTTTATAATTAAAGTACTATACAGCAAAGTAAATTGTGATATAGGATTGCGGCGGGTCACAGTATCAGCAGAGAATTAAAAAAAATACAATTGACGATTAAAGTTATAGTATTGAGACTTCAAGATAGTGTTGAGTTTATAATTAAAACCTGTACTGTGTTTTAATTTGTAAACTCGGTCAACTCTAAATTAACATTGCTTCTAGCGACAGCGATATACATTATATATTTTCTTATTAACCATTATAGTTATTTTCAGCGCCATTTTTCTTTCTTTTGCAGTGTTGTACTTCTTTTCTCTGATGGTGGTATTCAGTTTCTATCATTTCCGGTACGTGCGTCGCGCCATTTGGCTGCATGAGGCGGAGTGTCAGTGATGACGTCAGTGTCATACTGTCATGGCGGCTCTATGAAATTCCCGCCCAATTTTGTACTTTTTGTAAATTTTTGTATTTGTTTGTTAGTTTAATTTAGATTTCATAAAGGTAGTTCGGTAATTGATTTTTGCGTTTCATTTTTTGTTCTACGAATCATGTATTTTTTCTTCTGTTTTTCCTTACCGAAGGTTTTTAGAGATAAAAACTTCTCGGCCACATTTGGAAGTTGATAGGGGACGAAATGGTAGAAACAAAGTATTGTTGGTGATGGGTTTCCAACCGTATCGCCCAAAAACCACTTAAAGACACTAAGTCGCCATTCGGCCAAAGTTCCCATGTCTCCTTTTTAATGATATCGCTTCTTTCACCGTCATTTCACAGAACGATACAATTTCTAGCCGTACTGAATATGCTTAATATCGTCAACCCTCCGAATAAGGGTGTTGAAGCTTTTCATTGATTGTTGGAATATATATGGCTGGAGTGGACACTCATATTTTTCCCACTTGATTCTAATTCCGATGTTGTGGTTACCCTTTTCAGGATTTATAGCTTTGAGTATACGTAGATCATTCCGTATAAATTTACCTGTTCCAATATAGTTGCCGTGTAGTGTCGGCTTAGAATAACACTACCCCATTTCTACCAGTGGGTGATCGTAAGAGGCGACTAAGGGTATAGGGGGCTTTTTAAGTGATTTTTGGGCGATGTGGTTGGAGACCCGTCACCAAAAACATTTATTATAACCATCTTTTCCCAATCAACTTCCAAAAGTGGCTGACGAATTTTTCATTCCAAAGCTCTGGCTACCCCGTTAAGGGATTTATATCCGTGAGTATATGTATGTACCGTCTATATCTATTAGACTCGAAAAGTTTGTAAACAAACCGTTGCCGGGTATAAAATCATAGATTTCATCAAGAAAATACTTCTATGACGCTAGAATTTCACATCCGTCAAATAAAAAACACAGTCGTCCACTTATCAAACAAACAAATAATTAGTAATTGGAGATTAAACTTGGGAAACACTTAAAATAAGATTAAATGAGAAACATTGATGTTGTTTATTGTTTTATCTAATGCGAAAAATTGGGATGGGTATTGACATTGATTAGTAATGAAGGAATGTTAGTAATCGATTACCGATTGATGAATCGATTCTAGAAGATCCAACATATCCAAATCGCAGTGAATAATAAACACTGTGAATTATTGTAAATTTAACAAAAAATATAAATGCATATTGATAAATATGGTTTTCATATTGTATTTGGTAAATTTTTTTCATTGTTGTTTTTATTTGATTTGTGTTAAAAAAAATCTTTTCTCTTATCAAATAGGTGTTGGACGAGCTCGAGTAAAATAGTTGTAGCATAAAATACGTATGACGAGTAAATACTCCTTTTAAGTTATCATACATACATACATATACTCACGGCTATAAATCCCTAGAAGGGGTAGCCAGAGCTAAGGAATTAGAAATTCCTCAGCCTCCTTTGGAAAATTGAGTGGGGTAAAGATAGTAAAGTAAAGGTTGTTGGTGATGGGTCTCCAACCGCATCGCATAAAAATCCCTTAAAAGCCCGAATACCGTTAGTCGCCTCTTACGTACACCCATCGGTAGAAATTCTTCTTCATAAATTCATAAAACAAATTTATTATGTTTGAAGTCCTATCCATGTCAGAAAACGTAAAAAAAACATAACTTTTATATGGCTCCCCATATTTACACGATTTTTTCATCGAACGACTTTATCAGACTTTCATTAATAGTCTTTTTGGAAAAAATAAGGGTTTCATCCATTTTCATAAAAATAAATGTCCATTTAATTGTTTGTCAATAGTATGACTACTAGATACAGTAAAACCCGCTTAAGACGATTTCTCAGGGACCCCACCAAAAACGTGTCTTAAGCGTGAAATCGTATTATGCGGGAAAGGCAAAATAAAACGAACGTACTACATATTATGTATTTTGTTCATAATATTTGAAATTATGTACATTCAATACATTATTTAAAATAATCACTTATTTCGGTTTTTCAGAATTTCAACTTCAACTTTTGTAGTGCGTCTTCACTTTCATCCAAAATCAAGACGCACATAGTGTCTTAAATGTAGCTGATAATGCCTTAAGCGCTTTCTCGCATATTATGGGGCCACTTATGGGCAGTTTTAAAGCTCGTGCTTGATAAAGCCATTCCACCAAAACTATTTCCAATTTATCAAACTTTCCTACCGTTTGCTTTTTACTCTGCACACCTCCCAATCTGTATCTTTCTTTAATTTCTTCTCTATTCTTTAAAATGGTAGGTAACGTAGAAATAGGTATTGAAGCTAACTGAGTTTTAATCGTTGTTTGTGACTTTTTATCGAAAACTCTCAATACATATTTCTTTTTTTTTTAGTGACACTGCCTTTCGCGTAATTGTAGTCATATTATAACGAATAAATGATGCACTATTGCAAAACAATCAAAATTTGATTTATTTACCATTTAATGGTACGCGCGACAAGTCAAGAAATGACGATCGGGAAGGCGTATCGTATTATGCGTTAAGAGATGTATAAAAATATGTTTAAAGTTGCAGGGACTGGCGTAAAAAGGAGTATTATGCGAGAAATCGTATTAAGCGTGATCGTATTAAACGGGTTCTACTGTATATAGCTTATCAAAAATTTTAAGGCTACACTAACGTCTTTGTGGCGTAGCGGTATACCGTTCGGTTAATACAATTCGAACGGAAGGCCCAGGTTCGAATCTCGGGCATGCGATGCCATCTTTTGCGGTTTTTTTGCTTTTGTGTTAGCTTAGAATAATAGGAAGCACTATTCCTTCTCTTTCACATTCAAATATGCGAATATGTATGAGTAAAGATAATTAAAAGTATATTGTATGAATTTTGCGTATTCATTTGGTAGGTTTCAGAATATGTTTATAACTTTTTTTTTTACTATTTTTAAACTAATATTTTCATAGATATATTGTGCTATACTTACGCATAAGTTAATATTCTTAGTTAGTAGTTAAGTTAGTAAATAATAGCACATATCTCAATTTTAATTTAGTACCGCCATCTATTGACCTATGACTGATTGGCTGCAATATCTCACACATCACCAACAGTCAGTGTAGGGGGCAGCACCGGATCGCCAAACTGCTATCCATACTTACTAAAGATATTCTCATTTTTGAACATAGAAACTTGGTACAAAATGGTTTGTTTCATGATTCTTATGAACAATTAAAAAGGTTTTTTGGAACTCACCCCCTAAGGGATTGAAATATAGTATACAGATTTTTGATCTATAAATATACTGCACCTAGAAATTTGTAACTTGATGCGATTGACTGATATAACAACTACAAAAAGGAATATATGAAATTCATCTATCAATCATTTATGGGTATATACTAATAAATCCTAGAAAAAGGTAGCCAAAGGTTCAGAGATAGTAATTCTTTATCTGCTTTTGGAAGTTGAATGGGGAAAAGGTAGTCAAATGGGTCTCCAACTGCATCACCCAATAATCACTCAAAAAATCTTCATCTCCTTCATCTTCAATGTTCTTATATCTACTACAACGCCCGCGAGATTATAAATATAAAAAAACAGAAGTTAAGATAGTGTTTTGGTATTTTGGATGTAAACCGGATGCAAAAAATGCAGTCCACGCGGACGTAGTCGGGGGCAAAAAGCTAGTTAATGTTATAAATGTGAAAGTTTAGATGTTTGGATGTTTGTGTGTTTGAGATGAAAAGGCTTCTCAAGTAGATAATGTATATGAATGAAATTGGGCAGAATGCTAGCTAATGACCCAAATTATCAAATAGGATACTTTTCTTCTCGGAAAAATTTGATTAATAAAATATTCACGGCTGATTAAACTAAGAGTGCCGGAAAGAACGCCTACAGTTTTTTAAATGTTTTTGTTCATGAAAACCTCATGTGGGGGATTATTACTAATAAATAAAGGATAAATTAAGGAAAGCTAAATTTCAACACCATTATATCCTTTATTTATCAGTTAATCCCCACATGAGGTTTTTAGGCGTTCTCAACATTTTCATTCTATCTGTAAAGGTAGACAAGTGGCCTTCCGAATTTGTAAAAAATCGGAGGTAGAGAACGCAAACACTACTAAAAAATAGTGTAAAAGAAACAAAGGATAGAAGAATTTCGTACTAGAAGCCATTGACACTGTAGTTCAATTGGCAGAGCGACGGGAGTGTATACCATAGGTCGCGGGTTCGACCCCGCTGATGTCGAAATTTTTCTTTCCTTTATTTATTAGCCTACATTTTTGTCATAAGCAAATCTGATAGTACGAAGTCTGCATGGTCAGCTAGTATATTATAAACTACAGATACGTGACCGTAATAGTAATTGGCTTTTAAATCTGTTCTGTTCTGATACTGCACACATAGACAAGAGTTACTAATGAGTGAAAAAAAAGATTCGAACGAGCATGCAAATAAAAGAGATAGTTATAATTTTAATGTTTGACCTTCAAATGTTGTTTGTGTGTCTCTCTCTTCAACAGAATATGGCGTCATTGCGTCTGTTATTAGAGTGTTTGAAAAATAATTGTAAAATATAATATAATCTAAATATGTTCTCGCATAATTCTCATATGTGTACAATAACATAACATAACATAAACGTTCACGCCGAATATCCCCGAAGGGGTTGGCAGAGGTACTAATACTTCTGAACATCGCGTGACATTGTCACCTGGTGTTCAGAGTACCCACGTTTTGCATGGACAGTGTACTCACGTGATAGGGGGCAGGCCTATCGCCGTTTTGTACGAATACACTGTCACATGACTAAGTACAACTCAGCCATGTGGGTTTCCTCACGATGTTTTCCCTCACCGTTAACAACCATGATAAATTAACCACACATATGTCTTTAGAAAAGACAAATTGGTGTAGGCCCGACCCAGGATTCGAACACTAGTCGCTTGCACGAAAACCAAGTGTTCTACCCACTGGGCTATCACGGTTGTGTACAAGATTCCTTAAATTCCGATTACTTCACAGTCATAATTGGTACACTTCCAAAACACACACGATGGTTTTTATTACTAATTTTTTCAAGGACTTCAGAACTTAGATCATGTCACACTCGTGATAACGCTCGACTCAGACTACAAAAAGACGTACAATTAGAAGTCCCATCTAGAGGTCGCCACAGTCTCGTCTCTGCATAACCCAATGTTGACTACCGGCTTGAGTATATGTATAAAATTAATTATAGGGAACGCATTCTATGGTTTATGTCTGTTTTATAAGTATACTATAAAATTGGATCAAAAATTTGCTTACCATTAGTAACGTATTCGATTTTTACGTCGCCATCGATTATATTGGTAACAACACTAAAATGCTAAAATGACATTGACGTTTCTTTGTTTACAAAGTTATTTTTTCTAATTGATACAGACTATATGTATGTTCCAATATAATGCATTTTTCTTGATTACTATCATGTTTACATAATGAAAAATGATTACTTATTAAAGGAAACATGTTCCTTATCAAGTATATAACTTATTATAATCGATATTTGCTCACTATACAATACTTCGGAATAAATAACTCCTCAGACCCTTTTGGAAGTTGTGTGGGGATAGGACTCTAAAACAGCGGTTTTCCGTGACGGGTCTCCAACAGCATCATCCAAAAATCATTTAAAAGTCCCATTACCCTTAGCCGACTGTACGAACACCCACGGGATGAAATGGGGTAGTACTTATAAGCCGACGTACACATTTATTTTTAGATTTGTGATATTTATTTGTACATACATACATACATATACTCACGGCTATAAATCCCTAGAAGGGGTAGCCAGAACTAAGGGATTATAAATTCCTCAGCCACTTTTGGAAGTTAAGTGGGGAAAAGATCGTAAAATAAAGGTTGTTGGTGATGGGTCTCCAGCCGCATCGCCCAAAAATCCATTAAAAATCCCCAATACCCTTAGTCGCCTCTTACGTACACCCATGGGAAGAAACGGGGTAGTGCTATTCTAAGCCGACACTACACAGCATACAGTCCTGTTATTAAATAACATATACATACATAAACATGAACGTTCACGCTAAATATCCCCGAAGGTGTAGGCAGAGGTTCTAATACTTCTGAAAATCACGTGACTTTGACACCTGGTGTTCAGAGTACCCACGTTTTGCGTGGACAGTGTACTCACGTGATAGGCGGCATGCCTATCGCCGTTTTGTACGAATACACTGTCATATAACTAAGTACACCTCATCCATGTTAGTTTCCTCACGGTGTTTTCCCTACCGTCAACAACCATGATAAATTAACCACACATATGTCTTTAGAAAAGACAAATTGGTGCAGGCCCGACCCGGGACTTGGACACTAGTCGTTTGCACGATAGCCGGTGTTCTACCCATTGAGCTATCACGGTTGCCCTTAAAATTATTATTATTTACAGCTGTTCTAGTAATGCTGGCAGTTGCTACCACAACGGTTACAGCATTGCATTCATGTGCTTGTGAATTAATTCTATATCCAGTCTGCGGCAGCGATGGCATTACCTATGCAAATGAGTGTTTGTTAGATTGTACACGAAACGATAATCCAAGCGTAACACTTTTACATACTGGCAGGTGTGATGACATCTCCTCATATTAAGCCCTTATACGAGGGGCATGCCAAAAGAAACTAGATACTCAAAAATTGTAAAATTTATTCTTCATTACAAGTATTAATCTTTTCAAAGTATTCAACCTGAGCACGTATACACTTTTCCATACGTCTGAACCAATTGGAAAATACCTGTGACCACTCTTCTTTAGATACCTCTTCCTCTTTAGTTTTTCTTTGATTTTTGGAAACAAGTAAAAATCACAAGGCGCTAGGTCAGGGGAATTTGGCGGGTGAGGGAAATTGACACATTTTTCGAGTTGAAAAAATCTAGTGTTCTGTCAGACGTGTGCGGCGCCGCATTGTCGTGGTGCCACAGAAGGAGAGGAGAAGGTGCCGGATTCCTGACTTCGGTCGCTTGTCACACCAAGCTGATATTACTGTTGGAGCACAAACTGTCACATACCATTTGGAGTTCACCGTTCTTTCATTCTCTAGCACAACAGTAGCAATATGACCCGTTTTGCAGAAAAACGAGGCGACCATTGGTTTCTGTTTGCTTCGTGCAAGGCAACATTTCGTTGAAGTTGGCTCATCTTCAAAGCACCATACAGTCGACAGTCGCTTTGATTCGGGATCATAGTTATACAGCCATGTTTCGTCACCAGTCAGTATATCATATACGTTTTTTTTCTCGCCTCCGTTGAATTTATCTATCATGAATAGGCACCAATCCACCCGGCGGTCTTTCTGCTCATCGGTAAGTAAGTGCGGCACCCATCTCGAACAACGTTTACGGAGAGAAATGTGGTCGTGGATTATGGTTTGCATTGCTGCTGATCCAATTCCTAGTTCTCGCTCTAGCTCTACATATGTATTTCGTCGGTTTTCGCGAATAAGTTTTTCGACTGCACGAACGTTTTCTTGCGTGACCGCGGTTGGCGGCCGTCCTGTCTTCTCTTCTTTTTCGAGACATCCCCATCCTCTTTTAAATTCAGCAAACCAATTGAATACTGTTGCTCGGGAACAAGTAGACTCACCAAAAGTAGAAGCCAAAAGTTCAAAACATTCTTGAGGCTTTAAACCTTTTTTAAAGTCATAATAAATCATAGCGCGAAAATCACGTCGACTGAGCTCCATTGTTGCAAGTGAATTCCCGCCAGATTCTCGGAAAAATGATGCTCATTCAAATAAATAATAAATAAAATAAGTGTGTTCTATATTCAAATATGTCAATAAAAAACCAACCTATAAGATGGTGCATAGCTTGCCAGTGACAATTAAATGAGAAAAGAGTATCTAGTTTTTTTTGGCATGCCCCTCGTATTAGAAGGTTAATAAATAAGAACTTCTAATGTAACCATTAAAATATTTAATTAATATATTTTTTCTGTGTATAATCCCTTACGCCTCGTTTCTGAAAATATTAACCTGACAATTTGGTATGCAAAGTTTCACAAAAGTGATGCTGATTACAAAACCATTTCGAGATATTTAATTAATAAACAATATTTTATTGAAATCAAACAAATAAAGTTAAAATGACGGGTATTTTATCAAGATACTGTAGCAGTATTTGATCTTCAATGTTATTTCAAAGACATTAGTTTATTAGTAAAATTTCGGAAATCATAGGTTTGTTTAGTAAAATATCGTAATAATTCAATTCGAGATCACAAATTTATGAAATGTTTTGCAATCAATAACTCTTTTTATATATCTAATGATTAAATATTATTTATATATATAACTAGCTTTTTGCCCGCGACTACGTCCGCGTGGACTACATTTTTTGCATCCAGTTTACACCCAAACTACCAAAACACTATCTCAACTTCTTGTTTTTTATATTTATATTCCCGCGGGCAATGCAAAGGATATAAAGAACATTGAGGCTTTTTAAGTGATTGTTGGGTGATGCAGTTGGAGACCCATCACTAAAATCCTTTATTTGACTACCTTTTCTCCAGTCAACTTCCAAAAGTGGATAAAGAATTACTATCTCCAAAGCTATGGCTACACTATACTACACTACATACTATATATATATACTCATGAATGATTGATGGATGAATTTCATAAATTCCTTTTTGTAGTGGTTATAACAGTCAATCGCACCAAGTTTCGAGTTTCTAAATACAGAAATGTCAAAAATCTCTATACTAACTTTTATTTGCTATTTCAACCCCTTAGTTCCATAAAATATATGATAAGAATCATGAAACTAACCATTTTGTACCTAGTTTCTATGTTCGAGTTATTATGTTCGTATAAGTACGGATAGTAACTATTGATTTTCGGATCTTTAATCACGTGTTATAACATGGGTTTAGTTTTATAATAGTTGTTTCAATTGTAATGTTTTTGTGCGAAAGTCTTAGAAAATACTAAGTACGGATAGTAGTTTGGCACTGCGGGGCGGAAGCCCGGTGGGTGCTGCCCCCTACACTGACCGTTGGTGATGGTGGGTGAGTTTGTAGCATAGATTGCTCGGTAATATGGGGATTGTTCGAGATAAATGATTTATACATGTTGCGATAGTTCTTGCTATTATTCTAAGCTAACACAACAACCTTATTTTTACAAAAAGCTTGTGTCCCTTGAGTTTTGATCCCGGGTCTCTCGAATATTCATAGAGGTTAGATTTATCGCTACGCCACAGAGACGCTAACTTTGATGGCAAATTTTGAATACCCTTTATATTCTAATAGTCTTACTATTGACAAACAATTAAATTTACTCCGGCTCCCGCTGTATAATCCCGCATTTTTATACCCTACCGATGTCGAGCGCCAAAACCCACAATTCAATAAAATAGTGAACAAAGATAAAACAGCAAGTAAATAAATGGGTCGAAAAGTGCACCGAATAATTGAATGAGCTACAGGTGACGCAAGATTTCATTCCACTTCTAACGTATCTTAAAAAAAACCGATACCACGACGGTTTAAAAAACACCCAGCGCCATCTATTGCATACCTCAAGAACTACGTCAATACTTATACCAATTAGTAATTCGTTTATTTATAGCTATTTCAGGATAAGTAGATGTGAAAAACAGTTTAGAAGATAAAACAAATTTTCCGTCATCCCTCAGAAATTCCTCATTTTCAAGGATACATTATCGTATCATTTAGCAATATATGACCTTGTTTTATACGACACACAGCGCCATCTCCAATCCATCCAGCAATATTTAAACAATATTTTAGTTTTCCCTCGGGAATATCATTTTTTCCGGGATAAAAAGTACTCTATTGTTTAATCTGGACTTCTAACTATACGTCTGCAAAATTTCAAAGCAATCGGTTCAGTAGTTACGGCGTAAAAGCGGCACAAATAAACAAACAAACAAACTGACTTTCCGATTTATAATATTAGTATGGATGTACTGTTTTGATCCTGGTACAATCTATTATTAAGCTAAGCGAGACAAAGTCGAGTTCTTTGTGATCGAACTCTTTTGGAATGGCTCGACCGATTTCAACCAAATTTAGCACAGTGTTCAAGTGGACATTGTTAGGTGTCGTAAGGGCCATGTCTTGATCGAACCTACCATTGAGGAATATTCACCGTAAAATTCCCATTGAAGTCAATAGAAATAAGTTAATGGTTTCTTATAATTTAGAGCGCGGGCTAGAAATTAAGACCGACTGCACAGATAGTAAGGAAACAGAGGTTTACCTAACTCAGTCAGCTCAATTCATTTTCATCGCAATACATTATATAGACATATGTCGCAGGAAAATCGTCAAACTCGTTAACTTATATAACTCGGAAATCCGTCAAACAGCATGCGAATTTACATCTTACCTGATAGGTTTTAGGAAACTTGTAAAATAACGAACTCACTTCAGGAAAATTGTAAGTGGGGATCATTTTTGACAAGTTTCCGAGTTTAAAATTCTGTATTTTAGGATCTTTACAAGTTTCCTGAATCCCGCTAGGAAAGTTGTCAATGCAGCGCTGACGGCGCGAAGAGAGGGATGTTAGTGAATGCGGATTGGCTGGCGGCGGTTTCCTAGGAAACTTATAAGTTAACGAGTTTGTCGATTTTCCTGCGACATATACATTGAAGCCCTAGAATACATAAAAAACTAGAAGAAACAGAGTAAATACAACAATAGGGAAAGATCGCCACTTAAGTCTGAAGTAAAATATTTACCGAGAAATCTGTATTTTTACGAGGGTCGGCTTACAAGGCTGTCCTTTCACAAATCTTTATCGAGAATACTGTATTTAAGTGATTTAATGGGATTCTTGCGACATTCACCCCTAAATATTGTTGATAGAGGAAAACGGATCAGAATACAAATCCTGAACCATATGAGATTCTATTATAGATATTAGTTTATGGATATTTAAGGTTGAATAGCAATATCTTGTTATACATGCAATACATACATATAGCTGTGTAGTGTCGGCTTAGAATAGCACTACCCCGTTTCTACGTCGTCGTGTACGTAAAAGGCGACTAACGGTATTGGGGCTCTTAAGGGATTTTTGGGCTATGCGGTTGGAGACCCATCACCAACAACCTTTATTTTTAGCATCTTTTCCCCACTCACATTTCCAAAAGTGGCTGAGGAATTTCTAATTCCTTAGCTCTGGCTACCCCTTCTAGGGATTTACAGCCGTGAGTATATGTATGTATGTATGTATGTACATACATATACTCAAGCAATTATTTCACTTTGGGGTAGACAGACACTATCGGCGATTTTATAATATACTGGCAAACCCCTCTAGCTTACCACCTACATTACGCATTAGAAGAAGAAAAAATACATTTATTCGCTGCATAAAAGGCACAAAAACTAACAATATGCAGACAATAAGTAATAAAATATAAAAAAAAGTCAAAGTATACAGAAAAACCAATATAAACACTGAAATAATGAAATAATGAAAAACACAAATCTAAAAATAAAATAAAACTATTAAAAAGAGATTAAAACTAAAGACAAAAAACACAATACCCGTCCGCTGTAACATGTTAGCCCGTAGGTTCGCACGCTGCTCGATACCAGTCAAGCTGACTCTCTTCAGAGCCTACTGTCAGAGCTTTTACACGTGTAGCCTGTGGACGAACTTCACTCAGCCGACGTACAGCGCACTACGCGTGCAGTACAACGATGCGCTCTGGATTCTATTAAAACTGCCACGTTACTGTAGCGCTTCCGCCATGTTTGCGGAAGTTCACATTGATGACTTCTACGCTATAGTGAGGAAACGGAGCGCCTCGTTATTGAGACGCCTGCAGGCTAGCACTAACGGAATCCTGAGAGCATTGTCCGAGCGCTGGGACTCGCCGATGATGAGGAGGTGGTCGCAGTTACATGCCAGCGCATCACCCCTCGTACTATAGTTTGTAAAGTAGTTATGAGTTTAAATTAATTTTATTTTATTTGGAATTTTATTTATTTTTATTATTACTTTTTTTTTTTTGATGAATTTTCTTTTTTATTGACATTTATTATTTTGATTTTATTCTTTGTGACATAACTTTTAATTGACATGTTTTTTAATTTTAATTTATTTTTATTTTGTAATTTTTATTTTGTGTTGTCTGCAATGGCTAAATATGGGCTACTAGCCTGAAATAAATGATTTTTATTTTATTTATTATGTTTTTTTGGCCTTGTTTTGTGCATTTACACAAATAATTAATTTATCGATTTTACCTTCCAAAGATTGTCTGGAAGAGATCGCTTTTAGCGATAAGACCGCCAATCGTACCTCACTGTAAACTGTTTGATCATATTATTATTTTTGTAAATGTATGTGTTCATATTTGTTAAATATCTATATCATTTTGTATGATTAATATTTATATTGTTATTTAAAATCAGCCGTGATAGCCCAGTGGGTAGAACACTCGGTTATCGTGCAAACGACTAGTGTTCAAATCCTGGGTCGGGCCTACACCAATTTATCTTTTCTAAAGACATATGTGTGGTTAATTTATTATAGTTGTTAACGGTGAGGGAAAACATCGTGAGGAAACCCACATGGCTGAGTTGTACTTAGTCATGTGACTGTGTATTCGTACAAAACGGCGATAGGCCTGCCCCCTATCACGTGAGTACACTGTCCATGCAAAACGTGGGTACTCTGAACACCAGATGACAAAGTCACGTGATGTTCAGAAGTATTAGTACCTCTGCCAACCCCTTCGGGGATATTCGGCGTGAACGTTTGTTTTACGTTATGTTATGTTATTTAAATTAAATAAGTTAGTTTTAAGTAAGCTTATTATTATGTTTTTTTGGCGTTGTTTTGTGCATTTACCCAAATAAATTTATCGATTTTACCTTCCAAAGGTTGTCTGGAAGAGATCGCTTTAAGCGATAAGACTGCCAATTGTTCCTCACTGTAAACTGTTTGATCTTTTGTAAATTTGTGTTTGATGTGCAATAAAGAGTTATTCTATTCTATTCTATATGTATATATGTATGTATATAAAACCTTAATAGGGTTCATAGTAAGTAAGTATTTAAACATATACCCGTAAAAGTGGCAATACCCTCTATCCCTAGTACAAAATCTAAAGCCAACAGCTGCAAACAACAACAGTAAACACCAAGTGACACATATGGAATTCAGTAAACCTATAGTATCTCTGCCAATCTTTCGGGGAAAGACGTCGAAAAGTTGCTGATAAAAAATATATATAACCCATAGGCACACATAACTTCGATTGTTATTCATTCACAACTATCAATTTATCGTAATAATTTGTTGTCTATATAGGCAAATACCTATTACGGTATCGAAACCTTCCTTTGTACGTAACTTTCACAAATTCACAGAAAAAGAGACAACGAATGAAGTTTTTGAAATTCCCACGCGACTTATATCGCAAACAGCCAAAAAGAATGAAAGTATAATTTAAACTTGGAACACATTCGTCCAAACGTCAAACTGCCTCTGGCGGGGTTTACAACTTGGCGCAATGCAACAGCGTCTAACTTGCTTTAAAAAAAGAACTGACGCTACTTTGAATACAATACAAGTTTTTGATGTCAGAAAGTTTTTGAGTAAAATGAATCACTGAAAGGTTTTATTTAAGTCAACATACATACATTCATATTCTCATACCGTTAATTCCCATTGGGGTAGGTAGGGATCGCCAGTTTGTGCGATCCTGGCAAACCTCTCTAGCTTCGTTCTCATCAATCAATCTTTTCATACATGCTCTTTTATTCTATATACTTCGGACAAATGCCTTTTCCAGCACATTTTCTATTTGATCCAAATGTGTCTTCCGAGGTCGTCTCATTGGCTCCAAGTCTAAATACGTAATAAATATTGTACATATTTTCTTAATTTATTTTCGAAAGCATTGGTTGCTGCTGGCCCTGTGGCCTGTGCGACTTCACCATGACTTTATGTGTGCCGAGCAGCTGAGGGTCGCCCTGGCGGGGCATTGCCTTAGGTGTGTGTACCTAAGCTTAATCGGATAGAGATAAATATGAAAATATGTTCACGTCCATATGGACAGAAGACTATACCTTATGTTCTGCTACAGGAAGAGTTGATGCCTTTAGAAAAATACGGTGTAAATATTATGACATTATATCATGTGAATTATTACATGCATACATATATGTGTGTACTATCTGTGGCTGTACTATCATCTTTCGCCAAGGTATTTGAATCAGCGCTGCATAGAAATATTTGTGTGGCGATTGGTGGTCAACTGACTGATAGCCAACACGGTTTTAGACCAGCTCATAGTACGGCTACAAATTTGCTCAACCTTATGACTTTTGTAACGCCTTATGTAGATGCGGGTAAGAGAGTAGATGCGGCATACTTTGACATCAAAAAGGCATTTGATACAGTCGATGGTGACATACTCCTAGGGAAACTAGCTGAATTCGGTTTCACACCGCATTCTCTTAAACTTATGACGAGTTACCTCAGAAATAGACGTCAATATGTGGACTATGGTGGTTTTAAATCTGACGAGTACCTTACAAACTCAGGCGTAAGTCAGGGTAGTAACCATGGTCCGTTGGAGTTCCTCGTTATGATTAATGACTTACCAAAAGTGCTCCAACATGCAGAGTGCCTTATTTTTGCGGACGATGTGAAATTGTTACTCCCAATCGAGAGTGAAGTAGACTGCGAACACCTACAGAATGATATTGACAGGATTGTCAAATGGAGTACAACAAACAAGTTAGAATTTAATATAAAAAAGTGCTCGACTATTACTTTCAGTAGACAACGGGGACCGTTTCAATATACATATAATATAAATGGAATTCCACTAACTAGAGTTCAAGAAGTGAGAGATTTAGGAGTCATGGTTACATCTGACCTTTGTTTTCATAGTCACATTGTAAGAATATGTAAGGCTGCTTCTAAAATGTTAGGTTTTGTGCTTCGCACAGCACGCGGCTTTACGAATATAGAAGCAATAAAAGCTCTATATAATGCATTGGTTAGGAGTAAACTTGAATTTAACGCAGTTATTTGGGCTCCACATGAAACTAAATATAGTCTCATGGTGGAGAAAATACAAAATAAATTCTTAAGATTTCTTTATTTTAAAATGTATAGGGTCTATCCCTATTACCCGCTTATGTATCCAACAAAATTTGTTTTAGGGATGGTTGGTTATAATACATTACAAGTTAGAAGGGATTTAAATCTAATTTTATATTTATTGAAAGTTATGCGGGGTATCATTCCAAATTCTTTTATACTGGGTCAAATAAATTTGAAAGTGCCGAGTGGAACGCTGAGACGACGACAGGGAAAAATTTTTGCCTTACCACAGTCGCGCACTAATTTATTGCAGCAGTGCCCTCTGGTCAGAGCACTAGTGGCTTTGCGGGAAATTGCAGAAGATGTGGATGTTTTTGCATGTAATCTGGGTGACTTCACAATCGTTGCCTTGAAATATCTATGTTACAATAAGTAAGAGAGTACCATAAATTTAATATGTTAAAATTTAATTTAAAATGTTATCGCATTAGGTTTATGCCTGTAATGATTATGTTTTTTGGAATAAATAAATAAATAAATAAATAAATAAATAAATAAATAAATAAATATACATAAGCTGCAATTCCCAAAAAGGTGTAGCCAAGATTGCAAATTAGAAACGCCCCAGACATTTTTTGAAGTTGAAAAGGGAAAACTTTGAAAAATAAAGTTGGTTGGTAAACGAGATCCGAAAGGTTAAAAGGATCATAATATGTGGTCTAAGTGATCAATATTCTTGGCATACAGAATGGCGTAAGTAAATGTGTGAATGTGTTGGCAGGAGTTGATTATAGTTTTTATACTAACATTCTTCACGAAATGAATGAACTATTATCAAGAAGTTAGATTTATAAACGTATACTTTAACATTTAAGTTTTCATACAAAGTACCCCGCAATTTCACCAAATGTGAATCTAATATTAAAATAGGATAGATTAGAAAACACTTTATAGCACATCAAAAAACAGGAAACACATATACACAATTACAGATTCAATAACAAAAGTACAATTATCAGTGTATTCGTACAAAACGGCGATAGGCCTGCCCCCTATCACGTGAGTACACTGTCTAAGCAAAACGTGGGTACCTGCTCTGGAAACTAGATGGCGCTTGCCATGTGAGTTCAGGAGTATTGGTACCTCTGCCAACCCCTTCGGGGATAAACGGCGTGAACGTTTATGTTACGTTTATACAATTATCACTAAGCGATCTCTTCCAGACAACCTTTGAATGGAAAGATCAATAAATTACAGTAATGTGAGGTAGATGTCCTACTATATGGTGAATCAAATGTCTACAAATGTAGAAACAAAAATAAGAAACGTTCTTTCAGCAAACTGCTAATGATCTCTGCAGCTGTATAGAAGGATGCTAGCTTCAATTTAGCTGTATAAGAAGGATGCCAGCTCGAAATTAGCTGTATAGCAGTTGTATTTCAGCTCCACAATAAGCTCTAATGGATCGGATAATACGACCTATCAATTTGTTCCGCGGCCAGATTAGGTGCGGTACCGTCGACGCGAAAATTACAGTTAATTTCTTAATTCACCTGATTTTTAGGTTTCTCTACTAAAAAGATAAAACAATTACGCAATCTACGCTGTCTGAATTTCTGTCAACAAATACTAAAAATTAAAAAAATATATGAATAGCGTCCAAATAATAAATGTTTTTTTCGTATTGTTTTATAACTACAACAAACGTGATTTTTTATTATAGATGATAGTAAGGAACCCTTTGTTCGCGAGCCGACTCGCACTTTGCCGTTTTTATTGAAAATTTTTAACATGTGTCTTCCAAGAAGAAGTTAACTGGGATCGGTCGATGGTGATGGTGATGGCGATAGTGACCTCGTGCTAATGTATATATTATATATATATATATATATATATATATTGCTATAAATAGGATATATTGCTGCAATAAAAATACATGCCAATACAAGCGCTTAAAAGGCATGTATTAAAAAAAAATAGAATGTGAAAAGCGCAGCAGGTTACAAGCTGATTATCAAAATTTTCAGAAATAAATACTGTTAAATAAAAATCGCTATAGTATTACGATGAAATTTTCAGAAAAGGTATACTTTATGATGCCAACTTTCTAAAAGAACTTGAAGGAACTTTATTACATATTACAAGCATATTACTTGAAAAGTTGGCTTTGATAAATAATGATTTTTAGCAAATAAAATGATATCCGATTTTGTGTGATATTACATAAACCGCGTCAGTAGTCGGTAGAAGGGTGAACAATTTAGTACAAATCGCAATTTAAGAAGTATGAACATATTTTTTTTTTTTTTGGTGCTAAGTTCTATATACAAAATATATAAGATGCGACTAAGGATATTGGAGATTTTTAAGTGTTTGTAAGGCAATGCGGTTGGAAACCCATCACCAACAACCTTCATATTAAAATGTTTTCCTTACTTTACTTCTAAAAGTTACAGAGTAATTTCTCATTAGAAAGCTCTGGCTACGCCGTTTAGGGATTAATAGTCGTAAGTATATGTATGTACTCGTTTGTTCTATAAAGAATAGAATATCTTACTTTGCATTTCGTTTGTCATTCAACTCCTCGCAAGACGTGACTGATCTTGATAAAATTTTGCCCAATGGACAAGAACCACCGGGAGATCCGTCCAAACGAATGAGGAATAATTACACTACGAAATTGCCCCATGTTCATTTATGGAAATGTCAATGCGTACATGAAACTCACAGAATGGCGATGATAAAAGAATAAGGAGAATACAGCTGAAGTGTATCAAACTTTAGTCAAAGGATAATCCCATTTAAACTCAAAATGGGATGGCCAGAGCTTAAGAGCTAGAAACTCCTCAGCCACATTTGGAAGTTGATAGTGCAAAAGATGGTTTATGGGAAAAATTGATGGTGATGGGATCAACCGCATCGCCCAAAAACCACTTTAAAAAGTCCCATACATACCCTAAGTCGACTCTTACGACACCCGTAGGTATAAAGGGATAGTGGCTTTCTAAACTGGCACTACATGGCATCTTTTTAAATACATACAAACATACATATACTCACGGATATGATTCCCTAGAAAGGGCAGCCAGAGCTAAGGAATTATAAATTCCTCAGCCACTTTTGGAAGTTGAGTGGGGAAAAGATCATAAAATAAAGGCTTTGGTGATGGGTCTCCAACCGCATCGCCCAAAAATCCAATAAAAAGCCCCAATACCCTTAGTCGCCTCTTACGACACCCGTGGGTAGAAACATTGTAGTAGTAGGGTAGCTTCATTCTAAGCCGGCACTACACGGCATATCTTTTTAAATAGATGATAAAAAATTACTTCTACTCATACGATCACGTATAACACTTTCTTAGAACCCATTTTCTAAAGGCTTGACAAAGTATGCTATTTCACAATTCCTTTCATTTGCGATCCGTAGCGTAACGATTTTACATTTTTCAATACGACTGTACTAGGGATGCTTCATTACAAAGTTTATCGACGTGGCGTGCCTGCTTGTCGGGTGTTATCTCAAGTGGCAATAAGGTTGTAAATTTATCGATATCGATAAACGCGACTACGCCAAAGCAGCTATGTGCGGCTTCCAATTAGCTGAGTTTATTAATTTTACGCGAAACGTACAATTAATTTGACTTACATTGTTCGCTTCTAACTGAATTTACACTTTCACATTTGCACGTAATTTCGAACATAATAATGAATTGAATTCGATTCAAACAAGTAGGAAACAAAGAGATTCTGTAACACAATTTGTTCGGCCTACATAGTATATAGTACAAAAATTAAAAGGTTCTGCGAACATGGTTTATAATTTGCAGCTGCCTATTAAGTTTATTGAGATATTTTAAACCCTAATATCCCTTTGTTATCAATATAAATAAACTTTTATTTTGTAAACTACATTTAAAATGAAGTTTTCTCGATAAAAGAATAGTTATTTAAGATAGTGTTACCCAACACTAAATGACAGATGGCAAAGAAGACGTTAAATAGCCACAAATCTTTCAGCCAACGGAGCTCCGAGGAAAATGTCTATTAACTTATCTTTCATTTAATATTAAGTCACTCCTAAATAAAATAATGAAATTTTTGGAAATTACTCTGTAAGACAATAAAAGGAGGAGAAATACATTATTTATCAAGGTTGTTGGCGGTGAGGGAAAGTATTGTGAGGGAAACCACATGGCTGAGTGGATTTAAAATCCGGTTTTTTATTAGATTTACTTAAATAAGCCAAGCTACGGCAAAATTTTTCTAAATAAGCCTAACATAAGTTGGCTTCTACACCACTGAACACCAAGGTTGTACATACTCATACATACATATACTCACGGCTATTAATCACAGAAAGAGGTAACCACAGCTTCGGAATTAAAATTCCTCAACCACGATTGTGTAGCTTCTCCGTGGCTTTTCAATCTGTTCATGGATGACTGTTTGAAAGAACTACGCGAAAGTGATTATGGTCTGAGAATGGGAGGATTCATCATTAAATGCCTCTTATACGCTGACGATCAAGTATTACTTGCATCAACGGTAAATGAGTTGCAAGAGATGGTGAATATTGCGTGTAAGTCTTTTGAAAGAAAGGGCATGCGAGTGAATGTGGACAAAACCAAGACAATGGTTTTCCAGAGAGAGGAAAGTATGACAGAATGTGAGATTACAATAGGTGGCAAGAAAGTGGAACAAGTGAAAGAGTTTGTATATCTGGGAAGTTTGTTTACAAGGGACGGAAAATGCGAGGAAGATATTGAAAGGAGAGTAAAAAAGGGAAATGCGGTAAATGGAGCCATAAACAGTCTAATGTCGAGCCAGTTCCTGTCTGAAAAGGCGCGAATGGCAGTTCACAATGCTGTACTGGTTCCTACGCTGATGTATGGTAGTGAATGTTGGGCATGGCAAAAGAGGCATGACAGTAGAGTGAATGCAGTGGAAATGAGATCCCTCAGAAGTATATGTAATGTAAGGTTGTGCGACAGAGTGAGAAATAGTGTAATTCGTGAACGTTTAGGTGTGAAAGATGACGTAGTGAGCAAGATAGAGAAAGGAATGTTAAGGTGGTTTGGGCACATAGAGAGGATGAATGACAGTAAATTGGTGAAAGAGATCTATAGAGCCAACGTAGAAGGTAATGTGAGTAGAGGACGACCACAGAGGACACACCTGGACCAAATAGAGTGTGTGCTCAAAAAGGCCGGCGTCCGAAGTATGAAGAATAAAAGAGCATGTATGAGAAGAATGATGAATGTAACAGAAGCAAAAGTGAGTTGCCTGGATCGTACAAAGTGGCGATCGATAGTCTCTGCCTACCCCAATGGGAACAATGGGCGTGAGTATAAGTAAGTAAGTAACGTTTGGAAGTTAAGCGGAGAAAGGATGGTAAATAAATGTGATGGGTCTCCAACCGCATCGCCCAACAGCCACTTAATAAGCCAAAATCCAATACCCTAAGACGACACTCTCTCAATTTCTCATTCTCAATGTTTTCTGCACTTACAAGCTAAATTGTAAGAATAAATAGTCTCAAAAAACCATTTGTTTTATTATAGCCATAAATCCCAAGAAAAGGTAGCCAGAGCTTTAGAGCTAGAAACTCCTCAGACACATATAGAAGTAGACAGGGGAGAAGATACATACATACATACATATACTCACGGCTATAAATCCCTAGAAGGGGTAGCCAGAGCTAAGGAATTAGCAATTCCTCAGCCACTTTTGGAAAGATGTGTGGGGAAAAGATGAAAAAATAAAGGTTGTTGGTGATGGGTCTCCAACCACATCGTCCAAAAATCCCTTAAAAGCCCCAATACCGTTAGTCGCCTCTTACGTACACCCACCGGAAGAAATGGGGTAGTGCTATTCTAAGCCGGCACTACACAGCCAATGGAGAAGATGGGAAGAATAATGTATCGTTGGTGACGGGTCTCCAACCAATTCGCCCAAAAACCACTTAAAAAGCCCCATAACCTTAGTGGGTTCTTACGACACCCGTGGGTAAAAAGGGGTAGTGACATTCTAAACCACTACTACACGGCTTACGATTGGTCTTTTAGAATTTTGTAAAAGCATATTTTTATGTACTTATATGTATACATCAATGTATATTTTTTTATTATTTCCCGTAGATATTCCTTACTCTAGATTACTTGGTTCCCATCCCAACCCTGCGTCTTTTCGACCTTAGAGCTAAAAAGTGAATACTTTAAATAACTCAGTTAATTTCTAAACCCACCAACCCGAGCGCTCTCGCAAAGCGTGGAAACTAAAAACTCGACAACTAACATCCAATTACCGAGTTTCTGCCCAAAACTTGTTAAGAGACCTACTCAATGCAGGGCTTGCTCTGAAAATGTATCGCTTTGAACAATTCTCTAAAATAAAGTTAGCTGCAATTCTATTGTGATTTGTCAACTTGCTCAGTGGACGCCTGTCTTATGGGAGCTTATTACTTGGCAGAGCTCTGCTTTCTGTTTTTATCACTTCTGTGAAACTATTTAGAAATCTATGTGCAACGACTTTTAGTTTTAGTTCAATTCCTACAAAGGGACAGTAGAAGAGTAAGAAGTCAGAACAAAAAATATATGATTCCGCGTATACTCCAAAGCTTACTTACTTTATTATTTTTACTCACGCAGTTCATTCCAATTGGGGTAGGCAGAGACCATAGATAGCCGCTTCGTGTGATTCCGAAAATTCTCTCTTGCTTCCCTCAAATTAATAGTGACAGTGAATTCACACAATACAGGCTAGCCCCCTATCACGTGGATGCAATGTTCAGGCAAAACTGGACTCTGAACACCAGGTAACGAAAATGTCACCTGATGCCTAGAATTATCGGTACCTCTCTATACCCATCAGAGCTATAATTATATACGTTTAACATTCATGTCAATAGACTTCCTTAAACGGAGTTTTAAAATATCTACTCAAAAGATAATAAGAAATCATTTATACCGTTTTTTTCTGTTTCTTTTTCTTTTATTTTATATTTTAACCTTCTCTAAAGCTAACTTACTTTATCCTTTTTACTCACGCCGGTTAATCTCATTGGGGTAGGTAAAGCCCATCGGTCGCCGATTCGTGCGATTCTGAAAATCTTACTTCCTTCAAATTCATTGCGATAGCGACAGACAGATAAATAGGCTTACCCCCTATATAGATAGTATTACCCTATATTTGAGCAATATAGCTGTATATAGACCGGCTATTTGACATAGATGGTATTTTACACTAAATTTTTTACTTGAATCAAGTTTACTACATAATGAAAAGAGATGGCGCTGTACAAAATTATATCGCGGTATGAATTCTTCCACGGTTGTATATGTCGTAGGATGATTTGATTTTGCAAAAATCCGGATTATTAAACAACGGTTATAATACTTTCTAATCTTACTAGGTTTTTTTGCAAAAAAACTAGTTTGTTCAGTAAGATTGTGCTTCTTTAATGCTAATTGGCTGATTTCTGATTGCTCGCCTACACTTATTCTGATTGGTTCGTCATTGTGGTATTGGGATATTATAGCTAGAGTTATTCGCTGGGTGCAAAGTAGGGGGTGGGGAAACTCGAATCGATCACAGCGCGCACTGTGGCAAAAAAAGAAACATTCGGCGGCTAATCAAGTGTAATTGAAATGATGGAAAATATTCATAGTACTAAAAACAAATAATGCCAAGTTAATATATTTTTGCGTGTCGGAAATGAAGGAAAAACATTCATCTGCAATATTTATGCACATAGTGGCAAAGATATATGTGATTCTGAAATTCAAACTGAAATATCAAGCAATTTGAAGATTATCAAGTTTGGCAAAAAAACCAAGCATCAAGGATGTAATACTATTGTAAAGACTTTCGCTCATCGAGCAACCTTGCTTGCAAATGCCGGCTTGCTTTTATCCAAATTACAGTAACACTAGAGCCATTATTAATGGTACAGAGTTTTAAGTAGAAATACCATCTACAGTTGATAATCGTGTGTGGTGCTACAAGAAAGGATTTACTGCAAAGGTGCTCATAGGTATTACACCCGGAGGCTTCATTTCCATTATATCAAAAGTGGCCGGTTGAAGGAAAAGCTATGCTCAAATAACAGTTGAATCAGGATTAGTTAATTAGGTATTTAGCAACCGTGATAGCCCAGTGGGTAGAACACTCGGTTATCGTGCAAACGACTAGTGTTCAAATCCTGGGTCGGGCCCACACCAATTTGTCTTTTCTAAAGACATATGTGTGGTTAATTTATCATGGTTGTTAACGGTGAGGGAAAACATCGAGAGGAAACCCACATGGCTGAGTTGTACTTAGTCATGTGACAGTGTATTCGTACAAAACGGCGATAGGCCTGCCCCCTATCACGTGAGTACACTGTCCATGCAAAACGTGGGTACTCTGAACACCAGGTGACAAAGTCACGTGATGTTCAGAAGTATTAGTACCTCTGCCAACCCCTTCGGGGATATTCGGCGTGAACGTTTATGATTATGATTATGTATTTAGAAAATGGAGACATTGTTTTGGCTGACAAAAGACTTCCACAAATAAAGAAAATTTAAATGAAAGTGGAAAAGAATTAGTAATTGTTATGCAACCTTTTCGAAGTGATAAAAGGGAGTTTTAAAGAGATGAGATAGATGCTACTTACATCGGTATCGCTTGGGTTCGGATTCATATCCATAATGCAACGGCTGAGACTTTATTAAAGCTTGTTTGCCATACAGATGATATTTTGCATATTCGTTGTGTATTAGTAAATTTGCAGAACTCAATAAAACAAAATATATAACACAGTTTACTTTTATTTAAGAACACAATAATAGAACAGAACAATATACTTTAACAGATAATCAACAACAGTATTCACCTAACTTCATAATTTTATAGATTTATTATGTTTTTACCAGTAAAAGAACGCTTTGGCAGATATTTTCAGATTTAATTTCTTTCACATCTTGCAAATGTTGAGCTAAAACTAATTTTCTTCCTTTTATTGTCGTTTGTAGTTGGAAAGTGAAGTCGTGTTATTGCTTGGAATCCATTTTTTATAATTAATTTGGCCATATTTAACTGAAAATACATAAAAAGAGTTCATTACTTACAACAATACAGTCATAAATTATCATCTGCAATGTTTATAAATGTATTATTCGATTACATTTATTTATTTCTGTACCTACTTCTCGTGAAGTCAGCGATGAGAAAGTCCGTGTATACTATCTGTAATTTATTTATTATCACTCTAGACGGTTAATACAAAACATCAGCTTTATTATCGACGCTATAAATTTACATGATCAAATAGAATATATATAAATTACGCCCATTTGACATTTCAATGTCCGCCATAATTGTGAACGCTAGTTGGCGCTGCCGTCGCGCACCCAGCGAATAAAGGGTAAGAAATGACAACACTTATTTGATACTAGGAATAACAATTTTTTTTACTCTTTTGTTGCAGTGAAATTACAATCACGTTCGGACATATTATACACAGATCAAGTTACCCCAAACAAGTATCACTTGTATTAGGGGATACTAACTCAGAGATATATTTAATATGATATAATATAATATAATACACATATGTATTCACATAAATGTTGCTCTCAGCGGGGATCAAACCCGCAACCTCCAGACCGAAAAGCTAGTCACCTATCTACTCGGCCACGGACGTCTTCAATATAGGTAGGAACAATAAAGTAAGTACGTTTTAAATTGTAGTATTGAGGTATTATAGCTAGAGTTATGAAGGGAAACTAAAATAACAATCAAATTAAATGTAGGTAGGAACAATGAAGTAAGTACGTCTTAATTAACAACCAATCAGAGATGACGTGTTTATGGGGCACTGCAATCGACCAATCAGTGTACAGTATTCATAAAAACTGACATTTCGTTTCGGAGTCATACTAAACCAACTAGTTATTTTGCACCAGGTGAAAAAGTCACGTGATGTTCAGAAGAATTAGTACCTCTGCCAACCCCTTCGGGGATATTCGGCGTGAACGTTTATGTTATGTTATGTTATGTTATTATTTTGCAAAAAACCTAGTAAGATTAGAAAATATTATAACCGTTGTCTAATTATCCGGATTTTTGCAAAATCCCTAGGTTTTTTGCAAAAAACCTAAACATCAAATCATCCTACGACATATATAAATACTCACAAAATTTACTATTGACTTACTTAATAAAAAATAAAAGAAAGAAATAAATAAATTTTATAAGGAATCTTTGAATTTTTCATAACAACCTAACTAAGATACATTTACATAAATTGCTGTTCAACGACGACGTGACGTGATAGCTCAGTGGGTAGAACACCGCTTATAGTGCAGACGATGGAGTTCAAATCCCGGGTCGGGATTACGCCAATTTGTCTTTTCTAAAGTCATATTGTGTGGTTAATTTATCATGGTTAATAACGATGAGGTAAAACATCGCGAGGAAACTCACACAGCTTAATTGTACTTAGTCATGTGATAGTGTATTTGTACAAACTGAACGCCAGGTGATAATGGCACGTGATGTTTAGAAGTATTAGTACCTCTGCAAACCCCTTCGGGGATATACGGTGTAAACGTTTGAGTTGAGTGTAGTTGATGCATACATAAATAAATTATTTCACAGTTATAAATCCCAAAAAGGGTAAGTCAGAGCTTCAAAATTAGAAATTCGTCAACCATTTTTTTGAAGTGGAGTGATGGATAAAATTGGGAGTAAAAACCGTATCCAGCCACATCGCCATAGTTGAATCACTTAAAAGCCCCTAAACCCTCCAGTCACCTCTTACGACAAATGCAGGCAGGAAGATATGGATTAGTGCTATTCTCAGCCGAAACTTCACAGCAATATGCTACTAAACTTTCCAAAAAATGTGAGTGTTTACTAATAAATAAAGAATAAATAAATGAAAGAAAAATTTCGACACAGGCGGGATTCGAACCCGCGACCTCGGGTATACGCCCCCGTCGCTCTTGCCAATTGAGCTACCGTGTCAATGGCTGCCAGCGCGAAATTCTTCTATCCTTTATTTCTTTTACACGTTTTAGTAGTGTTTGCGTTTCCTACCTCTGAATTTTTTACTAATTCAAATCCCGCCTGTGTCGAAATTTTTCTTTCCTTTATTTATTTTTTATTTATTAGTAATAATCCCCACATGAGGTTTACATGAACAAAAAAAGATTTAAATTAAATGTGAGTGTTTCCCTAGGGAATCAAATCCAAGGCTCCCAAATCTTGAGCCAGTTTAACCGCTTAACCACAGAGCCAATTGAAGTTCATGATTCTGAGAGCGCAGGAAAGTAGATAATATATTATTACTGCTCTAGTTGAAGACAGCCCAGAAATTGAATTATATCTTATTTTTATTTATTCGTTCCCAAGAAAACTAGAATACAAATCAGATTGGCAGCGACGGGAGCTGGCTCGTGAGATCGGGAACTAGATTAGATCTGCAAATAACTTGGACCTTCACAGGACCGAACTACTTTGTATATTACCGTACTACTTCGATGCAACTTTTATTGTGTAATGTAGTTCTATTTTATCAATATAATTCAATAAGATTTAGTTTAATAATAAAATAGTTCAAACAGAGCGGTAAAGATTGTGAAAAGGGAAACGATGGCGATCAGCTGCCAACCGCATTGTGAACTCATCACTTGAAGCCAAGAAGAGTAGGATAAAGCAGGTAAAATAAATATTGTTTGGTGATGGGTTCCCAACCATATCGCCAGACAATCACTTATACCACCACAAAACCCTGTAAGTAATGGGGTAATGAGTTTTTTAAAACAAACTCTACGTAGCAAATAAAAGAGACGGGCTTACAAAATTCTAAAAATACATACATACATATACTCACAGTCATAAATCCCAAAAAGGGGTGGCCAGAGCTTCAGAGCTACGGTCTCCTCAGCCTCATTCAGAAGTTGATAGGGGACAAGATGATAGAAATAAAGTATCGTTGGCGATGAGTTTCTAACGGCATCGCCCAGAAACCTCTTAAAAAAGCTCCGTACCTTTAGTCGCCTCCTACGACACCCGTGGGTAGAAAGGGGTCATGACATTCTAAGCCGGCACTACACAGCAAAAAAAACTATATGTTTATTTTGATCACGTACGACTCTCAATAATTTTAAATCTAAAATCCAATGACTTACCAAGGTAGAACGATATTCTAAAAAGCTTATTCCATTTGTCTGAATGAAGACGTCTGAAAGCCACAGAATCTGAATTCAGACTAGTGGAATAACGTTCAGAAGACAACGCAAGTAGACAAATAAATAACAAGCGTCTGCGGCAGTAACTTCGAAGGACGTCTGAATTCAGCAACGACAAAGTGTAATGGAATAAGCTCTTAAGCCAACACTATGAATCGCAATGTTTTAGTTCATTTTCAAAGAAGAAAAGAAAGAATAAATAAAGGAAAGAAAAATTTCGACACAGGCGGGAATCGAACCCGCGACCTTCGGGTATACGGGGGCGTATAGATTTTAGATTTAGTATACGGGGGCGTATACCCGAAGGTCGCGGGTTCGGTTCCCGCCTGTGTCGAAAATTTTCTTTCCTTTATTTATTCTTTCTTTTCTTCTCTGTAAATTAACTAAAACATTTAACATTAAAACTTTAATTATTAGTTATAATCCCCACATGAGGTTTCCATGAACAAAAAGATTTAAATTAAGAAAAGAAAGAGTTACATTAATATTTCTGGCTCTGACTACCCGTTCTAGGGATTTATGGCCGTGAGTTTATGTACGTTTTTAAGTATGTTTATTTGTCTTCTTACATACTTCTTACCATCTATTCTCCTCTGAACTCTCTGTTTTTTGAAACACCTGAGTGGCTGCGTAATTTCATTCCGATAATGACTATCACCTTTTTTGGTATTTATAGCCGTGGGTATCGGTAGAGTAATATTACATACTTATACTCACGGCTATAAATCCCTAGAAAGAGGAAGCCAGAGCTAAGGAATTAGAAATTCCTCAGCAACTTTTGGAAGTTGCATGGGGAATAGATGGTGAAATAAAGGTTCTTGGTGATGGGTCTCCAACCGCATCGCCCAAAAATCCCTTAAAAAGCCCCAATACCGTTAGTCGCCTCTTACGTACACCCACCGGAAGAAATGGGGTAGTGCTATTCTAAGCCGACACTACACAGCTATTAGAGTAATATTAATCTTCCGTTATCTAATGAACTATCTTCAACACTTATTATCGTCATACTAATGCGGACATGAAGCAATATACCAATTTTCATATGTCGTTGCTACTGCAATTTAAAATTATCCATATTAATACTTACTTACACTCACATTAAAATCCCCAAAAAGTGGTAGCTACAGCTTGTATTAAAAATAAGCCTAAAAAGTCCACGCCGTATGGGATATACGAAGAGGTGGTAGAGCCACTTAAACTTCTGAACATCACGTTACATTATTGTCACGTGGTGTTCAAAGTACCAACTATTTGTTTGCAAAGTGTACTAAGGTGATAAGGGGCAGGCCAAAAAAGTCAAAATGTCAAAAGTCAAAAAGTTTATTTTTCAAAATTAAATTAAAAACTTACATTTTTAAAACGTATTTTTTTAAATTTATCATTAGTCCTTTGCTTCGGAAGGTATTCGTAAAGAGAAGAAGTAACAAAGAAACTCTTTACATTCACATTTTTTATTTTTTTCAAAATA
This sequence comes from Bedellia somnulentella, assembly GCA_963576735.1. Taxonomy (NCBI): domain Eukaryota; kingdom Metazoa; phylum Arthropoda; class Insecta; order Lepidoptera; family Bedelliidae; genus Bedellia; species Bedellia somnulentella. The sequence continues at coordinate 11,985,379 of OY755190.1, forward strand.
TGGTTTGTACAATTTTGGGTCATATTTTTACTTAATATAAGATTTTCTATGCGACCAAACCAAACGCAAACGCTACCTATCATCGTTTGTACGAATACACCGTCACATGACAAATTAGTGGGTTTTCTCACGATGCTGGTGCGCATTCAGGAAAGCTGTAATGGACGTACTTTTTAATTCTTAAAATACATATTATATTATTAGTATAATTTTAATAACACATTCATTTTTTATATGCCTTTATGTATGTCACAGATTTTATTTGTTTTACACACACACACACACACACACACACACACACACACACACACACACACACGCACACATATACACACACATGCACATACACACACCCTTGAGATATCGTGGATCCAAAACAATTTTGCTTTAAATATTGTTGTTAATATATATTTTATTTCCTCTTAAAATTGTATGTATTTGTTAGAGTTATTTGCTATAAAAAGAACATGTGTTGAAAATCAAATGTAACGTAAAAACAAGATTATTGTTAGATATGTTTTCTGTACATCTGTGACCATCTGTTATTGGCCTTACTTGATTTCTATTATTAACTGTGTATTATTACTTATGTCGCTGTTGATGTTCCTAATAAAAATAAATAAATAAATAAATGCTGTCTGTAACTGTTAACAACCATGATAAATTAACCAAACATATAACTTTCGAAAAGGCATATTGGTGAAAGCCCGACTCAGGTTTTGAACATACGCGGCTCTGCATGATAGGTGGGAATTCTACCCACTGAGCTATCACGGAACTATATTGAAGAAATATATTTTTGGGAGTGGGTTAAAGGAATAGGTAGAGTTGTGCTATTCGAAGTCGTCATCATTCATGGTAATAAATATTCATAATTTTGTTTTGCAACAAATCTAATTCTTTATTTGTTTATTTTATATTATCATCTTTAGCTTTTTCATAAGTTTAGACAATATACGACAGGGCAGGACCAGCTTTAGGGTTCCATTCCTGTGAAGGGCTTCTAAATCAACATCACATACATATATTCATATACTCACGGGTATAATTCCCTAGAAGGGGTAGCCAGAGCCAAGGAATTATAAATTCCTCAGCCACTTTTGGGAGTTGAGTAGGGAAAAGGCGGTAAAATAAAGGTTTTTGGTGATGGGTCTCCAACCGCATCGCCCAAAAATCCAATAAAAAGCCCCAACACCCTTAGTCGCCTCTTACGACACCCGTGGGTAGAAAGGGGTAGCTACATTCTAAGCCGGCACTACAGTGTGATCAACAATATAGTAATAAAGGTAGTCTCATATTTAAGTGTACATAGTTAAACTTCATGCACATAACAATATAGACCGGCTATTTGACATAGATGTTATTTTCCTCTTTACATTTTCTTTGGAATCATGTTTACTACAAAATGATATGAGATGGCGCTGTACAAAAACTACATCGCGGTATGAATTCCTCCGCGGTTGTGTATAAATACTCACAGAAATTACCTTAGATATACACAATAAAATAAGAAAGGCAAATAATATTATTTTTAAAAAGGATTCCTAGTGTTGCTACTAGTAGAATTCTTCATGATAATCTAACATTTTTATCAGAACGCATTACTTCTTAAGTTCACGCTCAAATTGATCTCACTTACCAGTAAAAATACCATGGTTCGATAGAACGTCTAGCACCATATTCTAGGGCTTCGTGTTTTTGTTTAAAAATAATCCGTGTCTGTCTGTATATTTGTAAGGATTTCAATCGCTTTTGACTTGTCAATACCACGTTCGTAAACTTGATGAGTTTAAAAGAATTTAATACTGCGAGTATTTATAGTCTTTCGCTATTTGTCTTTAACTAGATTAAAATTGAAAGCAAAATCGCGTGAGGTTTTTCAATACGAAGTTTGCGAACCTGATGCGTGTAAAAGTATTTGATACTTTTATAGCTATTTACATACTAGGGGGTAGGGGGTAGCAAGAGCTTTGGAATAAGGAATTCCTCATTCTGCATTCATAAACCTATGTACCTTATATCTATTCGAACCTTTAAATTATCGAGAGAGAAAGCATATCCGCGGAAGTTTACTTTTTGGACTCATAATTGTAGATACTTTGATGTATGGTAGATTCCAACTCGGTAGGATATTGTAGACAAAAAAACAGATTATCCGAATGATGATTCTGTGATGAGGCTGTGGAATTCTAATTCTTAAGTTTTGGCTTCCCCTTTTAGGGATTTATAGCCGTTAGTATATGTACGTATGTGACTGTGTGCTTCCGAGGACACGTAAAGGCGTTAGTCCTGAATCTAAGACGTTAGTTTGTTAACCTGCATTAGGCGCGTGGAGTCAGCAGCACTACAAAATATCTGAATTCAAAGATATGCTCGCTTCACAAACCATAAAAGCTTTTTATCTACATGTTATTCTAACTTAAAATGAATTGCAAGACATAGAAGAAACGACCGCGACGTTTTAGGCAAATTGAGAACATTTGCGACATGTGTGTGGCGAGAGGAATAAGTGGACCGATCTAAAAACTTTCGTAAATGTGCGCTAGTAATAAAATATTACCACCGTGCCTAATCCTCAGATCGAGATTTTGTACGCAGGAATAAGTTTACTTGTATTTTTTACATGACTTAGTTTGTGTCAGTTCAAATTAGGTAAGAAAATATAAAAAAAAACCATACTTAAACTACCCATCTGGCCCGGCTCTCCAAGCTCGGCATCATACTATCACTGCTGACCCCATTAGAAATTTAGCGTGATTTTATTTATTATATGCTTCTTCTGAAGGTTTTCAGCTATTAGTAAAACATATATATTTTTCGGTTGAGCAATTTCAGAGCCTATTCATAATAGACGAAAAAATATTTCCTCTTTATAATAAGTAAAGAAGTCTCCACAAGTATATCAAAAAATCTTTTACTGAACAAAACTTGATTATACGGAGAGTAATGTCTTTAAGATACTATACAAATCACATACATACAAATACATTCTGGTAATGTAAATGATGCCATTAGTGGCACATGGCACTAATACGAGGCCCACATTCGCCACCGCGTACAAGTAATGTTTCAGAATACGCAAACTATATTTCATCACGTAAGTTTGGCTTGCTCTGAATTGCGAACTTCGACGAGCCTAATTAGCGTGTATCATTTATTTGTCTTGGATGTTTAGAAGGGGTCGGAAGGGAATGTGATAAGATCCTGTCATGTGATTTCAAGGCATTGTTTCTTCGGAAGTATTTACTAGTAATGGGACTTAAACGGGAGCTTATTACTTGGCAATGCTCTGCTTTCTATTATTATTACTTCTGTGAAAAAAATTAGAAGCTTATGTACGAAATATTTGCTGTGTAGTGTCGGCTTAGAATAACACTACCCCATAGCTACCCGTGGGTGATCGTAAGAGGCGACTAAGGGTATAGGGGCATTTCAAGTGATTTTTGGGCGATGTGGTTGGAGACCCGTCACCAAAAACATTTATTATTACCATAATTTCCCCCATCAACTTCCAAAAGTGGTTGAGGAATTACTCATTCCAAAGCCCTGGCTACCCCGTTGAGGGATTTAAAACCGTGAGTATATGTATGTATGTATGTTTATGTACAAAGACTTTTACTATTAGTCGAATTTCTACGAAGGCAAATTAGATAATAATAAGTTGTTAGCCGGAATCTAAATAGTTCTATCACATCTAAATTCGCATTGTTACTTAGGTACCTACTTATAGTTACTCCCTTTATTCTGATTTCGGTAGGCAGGACTTTCGAAAGTCACTTTGCACGATCCTACTACAAATCTCCCACATTGGCTCTATACATATTTTCTTGTCCATTCAGCTGCACTATGCGCCCAAACAAACTAAACATTATTTTATCTATCGTGTACCCCAGGTTTTAACTACTACCATGATATGATGAAGCCCAGATGTGACAGTGTATTTGTTTAACAACTATTGGTACTTTTGCCACCCCTTGCAAAATCACACAAATCAAGTGATTCAGCCTAGAGTATCCTGAGTAAACCACAAACTGTAAGGGGAATCAAATCTGAAACGTCCAGATTTTAAGCCAAACGGTTTAACTTCTAGACCACGGAGCCAATTGAAGTTCAAAATAACGTAAGCGCAGAAAAGTAGATATATATTAGGGGAAAGTGGGGGAAGCGCAAACACCTAAGGGAAAACATAAATAAAACAGTGGAATCAAATCACAGAGTTTCTTTAATTATTGAATTATAATCTTTACTTATCTAATTAGCGTATTACTAATCAACCTTTTTTTTATAAAATAAAACAAAATGTCCAAAAAAACGAAACCCTTAGTGTTTGGCTTTCCCAACTGATGTCGGGTAAATCCGAACACCAAGTGGGGTAATCACGCTCTAACATTACTAACGACATCTATCACGTTTATAACCCGCCGATGTTGACTGTCCGTCAGTACAATTTTCGTGAGCCCATTTCTCACACATGTAACACATTATCTAGTCTTCAACGGGGGGGGAGTATATAATTCTCACTACAAAAAATACAAAAGTAGTCTTCGTTCTCCTCTTCTCCTATTTCTTTGGTATTTTGAATAGGTTCATTAAAGTATTTTATATTCCTAAAATTCCTTAATACTCGTTTAGCCTCTTTATTAAAAGGTTTCTTATCACTACGTTTCAGTATAATATATTATTACTGCTCTAGAGGTAGACAGCCCAGAAATTGAATTATATCTTATTTTTATTTATTCGTTCCCAAGAAAACTAGAATACAAATCAGATTGGCAGCGACGGGAGCTGGCTCGTGAGATCGGGAACTAGATTAGATCTGCAAATAACTTGGACCTTTACAGGACCGAACTACTTTGTATACTGCCGTATTACTTGGATACAACTTTTATTGTGTAATGCTATTTTATCAATATAATTCAATAAGATTTAGTTTAATAATAAAATTGTTCAAACAGAGCGGTAAAGATTGTGAAAAGGGAAACGATGGCGATCAGCTGCCAACCGCATTGTGAACTCATCACTTGAAGCCAAGAAGAGTAGGATAAAGCAGGTAAAATAAATATTGTTTGGTGATGGGTTCCCAACCATATCGCCAGACAGTCACTTAAACCACTCCAAAACCCAGTTAGTAATGTGGTAATGAGTTTTTTAAAACAAACTCTACGTAGCAAATAAAAGAGACGGGCTTACAAAATTCTAAAAATACATACATACATATACTCACAGTCATAAATCCCAAAAAGGGGTGGCCAGAGCTTCAGAGCTAGGGTATCCTCAGCCTCATTTAGAAGTTGAAAGGGGACAAGATGATAGAAATAAAGTATCGTTGGTGATGAGTTTCTAACGGCATCGCCCTGAAACCACTTAAAAAAGCTCCGTACCCTAGGTTGCCTCCTACGACACCCGTGGGTAGAAAGGGGTCATGACATTCTAAGCCTACTACTCGGCAAAATAAACTATATGTTTATTTTCATCACGTATGTACGACTCTCAATAATTTTAAATCTAAAATCCAATGACTTACCAAGGTAGAACGATATTCTAAGCCAACAGAATGAATCGCAATGTTTTAGTTCATTTTCAGAGAAGAAAAGAAAGAGTTACATTAATATCTCTGGCTCTGACTTCCCGTTCTAGGGATTTATGGCCGTGAGTTTATGTACGTTTTTAAGTATGTTTAATTGTCTTCTTACATACTTCTTACCATCTATTCTCCTCTGAACTCTCTGGTTTTTGTAACACCTGAGTGGCTGCGTAATTTCATTCCGATAATGACTATAACCTTTTTTTAATAATTATAGCCGTGAGTATCGGTAGAGTAATATTACATACATATACTCACGGCTATAAATCCCTAGATAGGGGTAGCCAGAGCTAAGGAATTAGAAATTCCTTAGCCACATTTGGAAGTTGCATGGGGAATAGATGGTGAAATAAAGGTTCTTGGTGATGGGTCTCCAACCGCATCGCCCAAAAATCCCTTAAAAAGCCCCAATACCGTTAGTCGCCTCTTACGTACACCCACCGGAAGAAATGGGGTAGTGCTTTTCTAAGCCGATACTACAGAGCTATTAGAGTAATATTAATCTTCCTATATCTAATGAACTATCGTCAACACTTATTATCGTCACACTAATGCTGACATGAAGCAATATACCAATTTTCATATGTCGTTGCTACTGCAATTTAAAATGTATCGATATTAAGACTTACTTACACTCACGTTAAAATCCCCAAAAAGTGGTAGCTAGAGCTTGTATTAAAAATAACATAACATAACGTAACATAAACGTTCACGCCGAATATCCCCGAAGGGGTTTGCAGAGGTACTAATACTTCTGAACATCACGCGACTTTGTCACCTGGTGTTCAGAGTACCCACGTTTTGCTTAGACAGTGTACTCACGTGATAGGGGGGAGGCCTATCGCCGTTTTGTACGAATACACTGTCACATGACTAAGTACAACTCAGCCATGTGGGTTTCCTCACGATGTTTTCCCTCACCGTTAACAACCATGATAAATTAACCACACATATGTCTTTAGAAAAGACAAATTGGTGTAGGCTCGACCCAGGATTTGAACACTAGTCGTTTGCACGATAACCGAGTGTTCTACCCACTGGACTATCACGGTTGCTTAATATCGCGGTTGTATTAAAAATAAGCCTAAAAAGTCCACGCCGTATGGGATATACGAAGTGGTAGAGCCACTTGAACTTCTGAATATCACGTTACATTATTGTCACGTGGTGTTCAAAGTACCAACTATTTGTTTGCAAAGTGTACTAAGGTGATAAGGGGCAGGCCTATCATCGTTTGTACGAATACATCGTCACATCACAAATTAGTGGGTTTTCTCACGATGCTGTCTGTAACTGTTAACAACCATGATAAATTAACCAAACATATATCTTTCGAAAAGGCATATTGGTGAAAGCCCGACTCAGGTTTTGAACACACGCTATCACAGAACTATATTGAAGAAATATATTTTTGGAAGTGGGTTAAAGGAATAGGTAGAGTTGTGCTATTCGAAGCCGTCATCATTCATGGTAATAAATATTCATAATTTTGTTTTGCAACAAATCTAATTCTTTATTTGTTTATTTTATATTATTATCTTTATCTTTATCATAAGTTTAGACAATGTAAAAAAGGTAGTCTCATATTTTAGTTTACATAGTTAAACTTCATGCACATAACATTATAGACCGTCTAATTGACATAGATGGTATTTTCCCCTTTACATTTTCTTTGGAATCATGTTTACTACAAAATGACATGAGATGGCGCTGTACAAAATTACATCGCGGTATGAATTCCTCCGCGGTTGTGTATAAATACTCACAGAAATTACCTTAGATATACACAATAAAACAAGAAAGGCAAATAATATTATTTTTAAAAAGGATTCCTAGTGCTGCTACTAGTAGAATTCTTCATGATAATCTAAAATTTTTATCAGAACGCATTACTTCTTAAGTTCACGCTCAAATTGATCTCACTTAACAGTAAAAATACCATGGTTCGATAGAACATCTAGCACCATATTCTAGGGCTTCGTGTTTTTGTTCAAAAATAATCCGTGTCTGTCTGTATATTTGTAAGGATTTCAATCGCTTTAGACTTGTCAATACTACGTTCGTAAACTTTGTAAAACGGTTTGAAGAATTTAATACTGCGAGTATTTAATAGTCTTTCGCTATTTGTTTTTAACTAATTAAAAATAAAAGCAAAATCGCGTGAGGTTTTTCAATACGAAGTTTGCGAACCTGATGCGTGTAAAAGTATTTGATACTTTTATAGCTATTTCCATACTAGGGGTAGGGGGTAGCAAGAGCTTTAGAATAAGGAATTCCTCATTCTACATTCATAAACCTATGTACCTTATATCTATTCGAACCTTTAAATTACGAGAGAGAAAGCATATCCGCGGAAGTTTATTTACTACTTACATAATTGTAGATACTTTGAAGTATGGTAGATGGCGCCCTGGTGCAAATACTTGCAAGCAAATACCATGGTTCAAAACCTAGCAGCGTAAATACACCCCGTTCCTAGTTTCCATTGGGGTAGGTAGAGAGTCTATCGATCGCCACTTTGCACGATTCTGAAAAATATCTCTTGCTACTCTCGCGTTTATTATTCTTCTCATATGTATGAGAGCATATGCTACGATGCTGACGATGTTACGTGATGTTCAGAAGTAGTAGCATACGTGAGTTTGAGTTGATTTGTAAGTTCCATTACTGATATTGCTATCCCCAGTGATTAATACGTTATAAGAATACGTCAGTGAATAAGTTAATTACTTTTTTACTTAAGTACTAGTCTCTAAGGTCCTACTGGTGTATAGGACAACAATGGATTACTTGTTAGTCGTGGGTTCGCGGCAAACCTCTCGTGCTGTAATTAATAAAACTATTGACTTTCGTATTTTTAATCGTTTGTTATTAAATAGTTTTTAAATCCCGACGTTACGAAAACTTTTCAGTTATCATGGTCAACTGAAAAGTGATTATCTAAAACTTAACTGACACTCTGACCGTTACTTCTCATAATTGTTCGGTCTAAGGGCCAGCGCTGACTGCCGGCATGGCATGGCAAAGGATTTCGGTACAGATATAGCATTTTTAATCTTATAACCATGAGTATAGAATTCATTTTACTTCATTTTGACACAACGATGCCGACGTTCTGTCCTACCGCGGCCTCCCTCGGCCACGTTGTGTCAAAATGAATTCTATATGCATGGTAATAAGATTAAAAATGCTATATCTGTACCGAAATCCTTTGCCATGCCATGCCGGCAGTCAGCGCCGGCCCTAACGTTTACAGCATTTCCGTCATCATCGAGAGGTCTGGATTCGATCCCCAGGGAGGCAAACTCACAAATATAGTTTTTAGCATGAATTCCAACTCGGTAGGATATTGTAGACAAAAAAACAGATTATCCGAATGATGATTCTGTGATGAGGCTGTGGAATTCTAATTCTTAAGTTCTGGCTTCCCCTTTTAGGGATTTGTAGCCGTTAGTATATGTACGTATGTGACTGTGTGCTTCCGAGGACACGTAAAGCCGTTAGTCCTGAATACTAAGACGTAAGTTTGTTAACCTGCATTAGGCGCGTGGAGTCAGAAGCACTACAAAATACAAAAATAGATGCGCTCGATCTACAAACCATAAAAGCTTTTCATCTACATGCTATTGTAACGTAAAATGAATTGCAAGACATAGAAGAAACGACCGCGACGTTTTAGGCAAATTGAGAACATTTGCGACATGTGTGTGGCGAAAGGAATAAGTGGACCGATCTAAAAACTTTCGTAAATGTGCGCTAGTAATAATATTACCACCGTGCCTAATCCTCAGATCGAGATTTTGTACGCAGGAATAAGTTTACTTGTATTTTTTTACTTGACTTAGTTTGAGTCAATTTAAATGACGTAAGAAAATAAATATAAAAAAACCATACTTAAACTACCCATCTGGCCCGGCTCTCCAAGCTCGGCATCATACTATCACTGCTGACCCCATGAGAAATTTAGCATGATGTTATTTATCTTATGTTTCTTCTGAAGGTTTTTAGCTATTAGTAAAATATATTTTTTTCGGTTGAGAAATTTCAGAGCCTATTCATAACAGACGAAAAAATATTTCCTCTTTATAATAAGTAAAGAAGTCTCTACAAGTACATCAAAAAATCTTTTACTAAACAAAACTTAATTATACGGAGAGTAATGTCTTTAAGATACTATACAATCATATACATACAAATACATTCTTGTAATGTAAATGATGCCATTAGTGGCACATGGCACTAATACGAGGCACGCATCGGCATCCGCGTGCTAGTAATGTTTCAGAATACGCAAACTATATTTCATCACGTGAGCTTGGTTTGCTCTGAATTGTGAACTTCGACGAGTCAAATTAGCGTGTATCATTTATTAGTTTTGGATGTTTAGAAGGGGTTGGAAGTGAATGTGGTAAGATCCTGTCATGTGATTTGAAGGCATTGTTTCTTCGGAAGTATATACTAGTAATGGGACTTAAACGGGAGCTTATTACTTGGCAATGCTCTACTTTATATTTTTATCACTTCTGTGAAAAAAATTAGAAGTTTATGTACGAAATGTTGCTGTGTAGCGTCGGCTTAGAATAACACTACCCCATTTCTACCCGTGGGTGATCGTAAGAGGCGACTAAGGGTATAGGGGCTTTTCAAGTGATTTTTGGGCGATGTGGTTGGAGACCCGTCACCAAAAACATTTATTATTACCATCTTTTCTCCCATCAACTTCCAAAAGTGGTTGAGGAATTACTCATTCCAAAGCCCTGGCTACCCCGTTAAGGGATTTAGAGCCGTGAATATATGTATGTATGTATGTTTATGTACAAAGACTTACTTTTAGCGCAGAAAAGTAGATATACGAGTATATTAGGGGAAAGTGGGGGAAGCTCGAACACCTAAGGGAAAACATAAATAAAACAGTGGAATCATTCACAGAGTTTCTTTAATTATTGAATTATAAACTTTACTTATCTAATTAACGTATTACTAATCAACTTTTTTTTTATAAAATAAAATAAAATGTCCAAAAAAACAAAACCCTTAGTGTTCGGCTTTACCCAACTGATGTCGGGTAAATCCGAACACCAAGTGGGGTAATCACGGTCTAACATTACTAACGACATCTATCACATTTATAACCCGCCGATGTTGACTGTCCGTCAGTACAATTTTCGTGAGCCCATTTCTCACACATGTAACACATTATCTAGTCTTCAACGGGGGGGGAGTATATAATTCTCACTACAAAAAATACAAAAGTAGTCTTCGTTTTCCTCTTCTCCTATTTCTTTGGTATTTTGAATAGGTTCATTAAAGTATTTTATATTCCTAAAATTCCTTAATACTCGTTTAGCCTCTTTATTAAAAGGTTTCTTATCACTACGTTTCAGTATAATATATTATTACTGCTCTAGTTGAAGACAGACCAGAAATTGAATTATATCTTATTTTTATTTATTCGTTCCCGAGAAAACTAGAATACAAATCAGATTGGCAGCGACGGGAGCTGGCTCGTGAGATCGGGAACTAGATTAGATCTGCAAATAACTTGGACCTTCACAGGACCGAACTACTTTGTATACTGCCGTATGACTTCGATACAACTTTTATTGTGTAATAATAAGATTTACATAACATAAACGTTCACGCCGAATATCCCCGAAGGGGTTGGCAGAGGTACTAATACTTCTGAACATTACGTGACTTTGTCACCTGGTGTTCAGAGTACCCACGTTTTGCATGGACAGTGTACTCACGTGATAGGGGGCAGGTCTGTCGCCGTTTTGTACGAATACACTGTCACATGACTAAGTACAACTCAGCCATGTGGGTTTCCTCACGATGTTTTCCCTCACCGTTAACAACCATGATAAATTAACCACACATATGTCTTTAGAAAAGACAAATTGGTGTAGGCCCGACCCAGGATTTGAACACTAGTCGTTTGCACGATAACCGAGTGTTCTACCCACTGGGCTATCACGGTATAATAAGATTTAGTTTAATAATAAAATAGTTCAAACAGAGCGGTAAAGATTGTGAAAAGGGAAACGATGGCAATCAGCTGCCAACCGCATTGTGAACTCATCATATGAAGCCAAGAAGAGTAGGATAAAGCAGGTGAAATAAATATTGTTTGGTGATGGGTTTCCAACCATATCACCAGACAATCACTTATACCACCACAAAACCCTGTAAGCAATGGGGTAATGAGTTTTTTAAAACAAACTCTACGTAGCAAATAAAAGAGACGGGCTTACAAAATTCTAAAAATACATACATACATATACTCACAGTCATAAATCCCAAAAAGGGGTGGCCAGAGCTTCAGAGCTACGGTCTCCTCAGCCTCATTCAGAAGTTGAAAGGGGACAATATGATAGAAATAAAGTATCGTTGGTGATGAGTTTTTAACCGCATCGCCCAGAAACCACTTAAAAAAGCTCCGTACCTTTAGTCGCCTCCTACGACACCTGTGGGTAGAAAGGGGTCATGACATTCTAAGCCTACTACTCGGCAAAATAAACTATATGTTTATTTTCATCACGTATGTACGACTCTCAATAATTTTAAATCTAAAATCCAATGACTTACCAAGGTAGAACGATATTCTAAGCCAACAGAATGAATCGCAATGTTTTAGTTCATTTTCAGACAAGAAAAGAAAGAGTTACATTAATATCTCTGGCTCTGACTTCCCGTTCTAGGGATTTATGGCCGTGAGTTTATGTACGTTTTTAAGTATGTTTAATTGTCTTCTTACATACTTCTTACCATCTATTCTCCTCTGAACTCTCTGGTTTTTGTAACACCTGAGTGGCTGCGTAATTTCATTCCGATAATGACTATAACCTTTTTTTAATAATTATAGCCGTGAGTATCGGTAGAGTAATATTACATACATATACTCACGGCTATAAATCCCTAGATAGGGGTAGCCAGAGCTAAGGAATTAGAAATTCCTTAGCCACATTTGGAAGTTGCATGGGGAATAGATGGTGAAATAAAGGTTCTTGGTGATGGGTCTCCAACCGCATCGCCCAAAAATCCCTTAAAAAGCCCCAATACCGTTAGTCGCCTCTTACGTACACCCACCGGAAGAAATGGGGTAGTGCTTTTCTAAGCCGATACTACAGAGCTATTAGAGTAATATTAATCTTCCTATATCTAATGAACTATCGTCAACACTTATTATCGTCACACTAATGCTGACATGAAGCAATATACCAATTTTCATATGTCGTTGCTACTGCAATTTAAAATGTATCGATATTAAGACTTACTTACACTCACGTTAAAATCCCCAAAAAGTGGTAGCTAGAGCTTGTATTAAAAATAACATAACATAACGTAACATAAACGTTCACGCCGAATATCCCCGAAGGGGTTTGCAGAGGTACTAATACTTCTGAACATCACGCGACTTTGTCACCTGGTGTTCAGAGTACCCACGTTTTGCTTAGACAGTGTACTCACGTGATAGGGGGGAGGCCTATCGCCGTTTTGTACGAATACACTGTCACATGACTAAGTACAACTCAGCCATGTGGGTTTCCTCACGATGTTTTCCCTCACCGTTAACAACCATGATAAATTAACCACACATATGTCTTTAGAAAAGACAAATTGGTGTAGGCTCGACCCAGGATTTGAACACTAGTCGTTTGCACGATAACCGAGTGTTCTACCCACTGGACTATCACGGTTGCTTAATATCGCGGTTGTATTAAAAATAAGCCTAAAAAGTCCACGCCGTATGGGATATACGAAGTGGTAGAGCCACTTGAACTTCTGAATATCACGTTACATTATTGTCACGTGGTGTTCAAAGTACCAACTATTTGTTTGCAAAGTGTACTAAGGTGATAAGGGGCAGGCCTATCATCGTTTGTACGAATACATCGTCACATCACAAATTAGTGGGTTTTCTCACGATGCTGTCTGTAACTGTTAACAACCATGATAAATTAACCAAACATATATCTTTCGAAAAGGCATATTGGTGAAAGCCCGACTCAGGTTTTGAACACACGCTATCACAGAACTATATTGAAGAAATATATTTTTGGAAGTGGGTTAAAGGAATAGGTAGAGTTGTGCTATTCGAAGCCGTCATCATTCATGGTAATAAATATTCATAATTTTGTTTTGCAACAAATCTAATTCTTTATTTGTTTATTTTATATTATTATCTTTATCTTTATCATAAGTTTAGACAATGTAAAAAAGGTAGTCTCATATTTTAGTTTACATAGTTAAACTTCATGCACATAACATTATAGACCGTCTAATTGACATAGATGGTATTTTCCCCTTTACATTTTTTTTGGAATCATGTTTACTACAAAATGACATGAGATGGCGCTGTACAAAATTACATCGCGGTATGAATTCCTCCGCGGTTGTGTATAAATACTCACAGAAATTACCTTAGATATACACAATAAAACAAGAAAGGCAAATAATATTATTTTTAAAAAGGATTCCTAGTGCTGCTACTAGTAGAATTCTTCATGATAATCTAAAATTTTTATCAGAACGCATTACTTCTTAAGTTCACGCTCAAATTGATCTCACTTAACAGTAAAAATACCATGGTTCGATAGAACATCTAGCACCATATTCTAGGGCTTCGTGTTTTTGTTCAAAAATAATCCGTGTCTGTCTGTATATTTGTAAGGATTTCAATCGCTTTAGACTTGTCAATACTACGTTCGTAAACTTTGTAAAACGGTTTGAAGAATTTAATACTGCGAGTATTTAATAGTCTTTCGCTATTTGTTTTTAACTAATTAAAAATAAAAGCAAAATCGCGTGAGGTTTTTCAATACGAAGTTTGCGAACCTGATGCGTGTAAAAGTATTTGATACTTTTATAGCTATTTCCATACTAGGGGTAGGGGGTAGCAAGAGCTTTAGAATAAGGAATTCCTCATTCTACATTCATAAACCTATGTACCTTATATCTATTCGAACCTTTAAATTACGAGAGAGAAAGCATATCCGCGGAAGTTTATTTACTACTTACATAATTGTAGATACTTTGAAGTATGGTAGATGGCGCCCTGGTGCAAATACTTGCAAGCAAATACCATGGTTCAAAACCTAGCAGCGTAAATACACCCCGTTCCTAGTTTCCATTGGGGTAGGTAGAGAGTCTATCGATCGCCACTTTGCACGATTCTGAAAAATATCTCTTGCTACTCTCGCGTTTATTATTCTTCTCATATGTATGAGAGCATATGCTACGATGCTGACGATGTTACGTGATGTTCAGAAGTAGTAGCATACGTGAGTTTGAGTTGATTTGTAAGTTCCATTACTGATATTGCTATCCCCAGTGATTAATACGTTATAAGAATACGTCAGTGAATAAGTTAATTACTTTTTTACTTAAGTACTAGTCTCTAAGGTCCTACTGGTGTATAGGACAACAATGGATTACTTGTTAGTCGTGGGTTCGCGGCAAACCTCTCGTGCTGTAATTAATAAAACTATTGACTTTCGTATTTTTAATCGTTTGTTATTAAATAGTTTTTAAATCCCGACGTTACGAAAACTTTTCAGTTATCATGGTCAACTGAAAAGTGATTATCTAAAACTTAACTGACACTCTGACCG
This sequence comes from Bedellia somnulentella, assembly GCA_963576735.1. Taxonomy (NCBI): domain Eukaryota; kingdom Metazoa; phylum Arthropoda; class Insecta; order Lepidoptera; family Bedelliidae; genus Bedellia; species Bedellia somnulentella. The sequence continues at coordinate 12,000,577 of OY755190.1, forward strand.
TTACTTCTCATAATTGTTCGGTCTAAGGGCCAGCGCTGACTGCCGGCATGGCATGGCAAAGGATTTCGGTACAGATATAGCATTTTTAATCTTATAACCATGAGTATAGAATTCATTTTACTTCATTTTGACACAACGATGCCGACGTTCTGTCCTACCGCGGCCTCCCTCGGCCACGTTGTGTCAAAATGAATTCTATATGCATGGTAATAAGATTAAAAATGCTATATCTGTACCGAAATCCTTTGCCATGCCATGCCGGCAGTCAGCGCCGGCCCTAACGTTTACAGCATTTCCGTCATCATCGAGAGGTCTGGATTCGATCCCCAGGGAGGCAAACTCACAAATATAGTTTTTAGCATGAATTCCAACTCGGTAGGATATTGTAGACAAAAAAACAGATTATCCGAATGATGATTCTGTGATGAGGCTGTGGAATTCTAATTCTTAAGTTCTGGCTTCCCCTTTTAGGGATTTGTAGCCGTTAGTATATGTACGTATGTGACTGTGTGCTTCCGAGGACACGTAAAGCCGTTAGTCCTGAATACTAAGACGTAAGTTTGTTAACCTGCATTAGGCGCGTGGAGTCAGAAGCACTACAAAATACAAAAATAGATGCGCTCGATCTACAAACCATAAAAGCTTTTCATCTACATGCTATTGTAACGTAAAATGAATTGCAAGACATAGAAGAAACGACCGCGACGTTTTAGGCAAATTGAGAACATTTGTGACATGTGTGTGGCGAAAGGAATAAGTGGACCGATCTAAAAACTTTTGTTAATGTACGCTAGTTATGATATATTACCACCGGGCCTAATCCCCCGATCGAGATTTTGTACGCAGGAATAAGTTTACTTGTATTTTTTACATGACTTAGTTTGTGTCAGTTCAAATTAGGTAAGAAAATATAAAAAAAAAACCATACTTAAACTACCCATCTGGCCCGGCTCTCCAAGCTCGGCATCATACTATCACTGCTGACCCCATTAGAAATTTAGCGTGATTTTATTTATCATATGCTTCTTCTGAAGGTTTTTAGCCATTAGTAAAATATATATTTTTGGGTTGAGAAATTTCGGAGCTTATTAATAACAGACGAAAAAATACTTCTCTTTATTAACCGACTTCAAAAAAGGAGGTTCTCAGTTCGATTATTTGTATGTATGTATGTATGTATGATTGTCCGCGATTATCTCGCGTTTGGCTTAAGCTATTTGGATGCGGTTTTCAGAAAAGTACTTGTTACTTTCAGGAGAAGGTTTTAGTGATGTAACCGTCTCAATAAAGGAGTTTCTGGGTTTCACCTATAAGTATGTATGTAAGTTTGAAGGTTCTTAGTTATTATTAGACAAAGAGTTATTCAGTTAATGTTATTACATTCAGGAGAAGGTTTAAGTTCTTTTACCGACTCGAAAAAAAGGAGGTTCTTAGTTTGAAATATAAGTATGAATGTAAAGTTATCAATACTAGACAGAGATTTATCAATATATGTTAATAAAGTTTTTTTTATTAGCAATTAACAGAGTCACTAAATTATTAAACAAACAAGTTTATAAAAACATGAATAAATTACTTTTCATTATATTTAAGAAAAAAATATATTGCAACATCATGTTTTTCATTCTGGTCATTTCAATCAAGGCTCTTTCGTCATGGGGATGGTTAAGTAATTTCTTTGAATCTATATCACTTAAAGCCATCTCATCAAGGGATTTTACACGACTCAACGCTACATATATATATATATATATATATATATATATATATATAAGAGTGTTTCTTCGCATTTGTGATAGGCGAACTTCTCTTTGCTCATCTGTTTCGGCAGCAAGAGCAGCACGCTGACGATCTCTCTCATTTAGAATAGAATAGAATAGAAAACTCTTTATTGTACATCAAATATGGAAAAACAATTACAAATACACAGAATGAATTAACAAAAGTACAATTGGCGGTCTTATCACTAAAAGCGATCTCTTCCAGACAACCTTTGAATGGAGAGGTCAATAAATTAGAGTCATGTGAGATAGATGTACAACAACATGGTGAAACTGATGACTATGCGTTAATCTGCTTAAACAATACAACAATCCAGTCATACTTAAATCTAGTTATAAAATAATAAACTATTAACAAACATATAAATACTATGATACAATAAATTAAAACTACATACAAATATTATGATACATATTTTTATTTATATACTTAATATATATAATTTATTATATATATATTATTAATTTATTATAATTATTAATTTATTATATATATATATATTTATTATATATTTCAGAGTGAATTAAGAACTTATCACTAAAAAGTATAAAATAAAAAAGGAAAACAAAAACAACAAATATTGTTACTTAAAACTATATTATTATATTTTATTTAAAAAAAGAACCGCCTTCAAAAATCCAACTGAAAAGAATAAAATAATTTTTATTTATTTTATTATGTACAACTCTATTCAACTTCTTCTTTTTGAAGTCGGTGCCAAACAGACAAATCCAAAATGAAAATTGCTACATAGAGAAAACCATACTAATAATAAATCAATCGATAGTGCCTCAACAACAGTACAGTAAGGACGACGTCGCTTTATAAAGGATGGAATTGGGGGACAGTGAGCGGTGCTTAGCCTGGTGTGCATGCGTCGCACTCCGCAGAGAAATTATCATAATATACATGTCACCGTAAAACTGTAAATACTAGTAAATTATAATTTTAGATAGATAGCGAGATAGTAAACTAACGTTAGGTTAGGTAATGTAAAATTAACGGAATTAACAATTCTACAGGGACATGCATGCACCCAGTTGGCAGAAGAAAATCTCACACTTTGTAAAAAGACGGTCGAGAATCTAAATCACTACATAGTATAAAACAAAGTCGCTTTCTCTATCCATGTCTGGGATAAAGGGACATACTTATTTATACTTTAATCTGTAAAACTACGAAATGGATTTTGATGCGAATTTTATATCGATTGATTGAAAAGGAAGGTTTTTAAGGATGACATACGCTGATGGGGAGGGGAACTCACTCCACTTTAGCGGGCCACTAATATTCGTTCTTCTTTGTCATGAAAATTGGTTTGGCACCGACTTCAAAAAGAAGAAGTTGAATAGTGTTGTACATAATAAAATAAATAAAAATTATTTTATTCTTTTCAGTTGGATTTTTGAAGGCGGTTCTTTTTTAAATAAAATATAATAATATAGTTTTAAGTAACAATATTTGTTGTTTTTGTTTTCCTTTTTTAATAAGTAAAGAAGATAACATAACATAAACGTTCACGCCGAATATCCCCGAAGGGGTTGGCAGAGGTACTAATACTTCTGAACATCACGTGACTTTGTCACCTGGTGTTCAGAGTACCCACGTTTTGCATGGACAGTGTACTCACGTGATAGGGGGCAGGCCTATCGCCGTTTTGTACGAATACACTGTCACATGACTAAGTACAACTCAGCCATGTGGGTTTACTCACGATGTTTTCCCTCACCGTTAACAACCATGATAAATTAACCACATATATGTCTTTAGAAAAGACGAATTGGTGTAGGCCCGACCCAGGATTTGAACACTAGTCGTTTGCACGATAACCGAGTGTTCTACCCACTGGTCTATCACGGTTGCAAGTAAAGAAGAGTCTACAAGTATGTCGAAAAATCTTTGAGTAATGTCTACAAGATACTATACAATAATATACATACAAATACATTCTTGTAATGTAAATGACGCCATTAGTGGCACATGGCGCTAATACGAGGCACACATCGGCAACCGCGTACTAGTAATGTTTCAGAATACGCAAACTATATTTCATCACGTAAGCTTGGCTTGCTCTGAATTGTGAACTTCGACGAGCCTAATTAGCGTGAATCATTTATTTGTTTTGGATGCTTAGAAGGGGTCGGAATAGGATAAGATCCCACTGCTGAATCTCTACGTTCATGGCGTACAGAGTCAAACACACATTTTAACATAAGTTTATGAATAGGAGATTATACTGACAGCACGCAGCCAGGCAAAAGTGGCCGCAAGTAATTTTAATTTAATTAATGTTTATTATTTTCTGGAGAAAAATTTCGTTCACTTGTTTTTCAAATATAATACCACCCACATGATAAAAATGTATATAGAGAATTTAAAAATCGATAGGTGCCGTTGCACATTTGGCCGCAACTACCTCGCAGCCAGGTATAAACAGGTTATATTTTGGTATGTTTTATACGTTCATATGTTACACGCATGTTTCTTATATGAAATTAAAGCTATTTTTTTTCCTTATATGATGATATATGGCTGCCTGTGAAAAAATGGCCGCAAATCAGGGTTGCCATCTTTTAAAAACGCAATATTTCCAAGATAAGGAGAAAGAGTCCAAGATACATTTATATACAAATAACAACGAAGTCCTTTCACGGCATAACCATTGTACCCAGTGACGCTAAAATGTTATGAAAAAATAACATTTTTTTTTTATAAAAAAAAGTTTATTGGTCAAGTGAAAATGAAAATAAGCCTTATTATAAAGTACAGAATTTTGTTTATGTGTAAATATATTATAAAAAAAATTATGTATGCGTATAATTGAAAAAATAGTAATTTTTAATTACAGTTCGTTCAGTCAAAACGCTTGACCACGGAGACTGTCAGAAAATAATTATTATTTTCTTAATATTTAATCGAAGTCAGATTCTCCATTGCTCTCAGAATCGCAGTTGTCATTATAGTCGTCGCATTCAGAGTTTTCTTCATCATAAGCAGATTTATTATCTGTGTTACACAACACATTTTCAACTTGTGTCGGAGTTGAACTTCCCAAAAACCATGTTGGTTTCGGAAAACCATCCAAAAGAAGCCAACCATTATTTTCCGCACTAAGTTTTAGACAGTTCATGAAAAAAATCAGAGGCTTTGATTCAACCCATATTTTACCGTGTTGGAAATCATTAAAAGAAAAGATACTACGGACCATTTTCGTCAATTCTATGTGGCTCAACGCAACTGAGATCGAGAACGACATAAACGTTACTTCTGAACATCACGTGACTTGGTTACCTGGTGTTCAGAGTACCCACGTTTTGCATGGACAGTATACTCACGTGATAGGGGGCAGGCCTATCGCCGTTTTGTACGAATACACTGTCACATGACTAAGTACAACTCAGCCATGTGTGTTTCCTCACGATGTTTTCCCTCACCGTTAACAACCATGATAAATTAACCACACATATGTCTTTAGAAAAGACAAATTTGTGTAGGCTCGACCCAGGATTTGAACACTAGTCGTTTGCACGATAACCGAGTGTTCTACCCACTGGGCTATCACGGTATACAACATTAAAAGAAGAGTAAATAAAAAGATAGTTGGGAAATGTGGTTTGAGACTCATCACCAACAATCCTTAATTTGACCATCGTTTCCCCTCTCAACTTTCAAAAGTGGCTGATATATTTATTTCTGAGGCTCTGCCTACCCTTTCTGGAATTTCAAACCTTTAGTGTATCAAATAAGAGTAATCAGCAAATCTCACAGTATTAATCACATTAAAATGACAAAGAATCCAAAGGACAATGGCCATCATTAATCACACTTATTTTGTGTAGTCGGCCATTGCGGGGAGTTATTGTAGTCCGCTCATTAATCACACGTGTTTATTGATTTACTAGTTAGCTGTGCTTGACGGAAGAATCGTTGGAAAGAGAGGGTTATCAATTTATCGGTTGCTACTATCGATGAATAAATGAATAAAGAGCTTATTCCATTACACTTTGTCGTTTCTGAATTCAGACGTCCTTCGAAGTTACTGCCGCAGACGCTTGTTATTTCACTACACAAATTTGTCTACTTTTCAGAAGCCTAGCGTTCTGAACGTTATTCCACTAGTCTGAATTCAGATTCTGTGGCTTTCAGACGTCTTCATTCAGACAAATGGAATAAGCTCTTAAGTCTTCATTCAGATGGCAAAATAAAATCCATTGATACTCCTTATACCTTCCATAGCGCGTCATCCGCTATGGTGATTTTTCGAATCTTTTTTTTTTAAATAATCTTGCACAGTTTGTTCAACTAGTTTTTAAATATATGTAAATTGTATAAGGAATGATTATGTGGTTTAGACACATAGAGAGGGTGGATGCAAGTAAATTAGTGAAATAAATATATAAATTCTATATATAGTAATAATCGGGATTAAACAACAAACATTTTTAAAAAGTGTATGAGATATATAAAGCTAGTGCGTATGGTAATATCAGTAAGAGACGACCACGAAGGACACATTTCTTCTCCGTAAGTATAATAAAATACCATGTATGAAAAGGATAGTGAATGTGAACGAAGTTCGAGAGGTTTGCCTGGTGAGTACAAGGTGGCAATCGCAACTGCCTAATCCAATGAGAACTAATGGCGTGAACATATGTGTTCTATGTACAACATAAGTGACAGATACGAATAAATAATCCGAACGTCCGTAGCCCAGCTGTGAACCGTAACTAAATGAGTGGAATAACACGAACATACATCTGCAGAAACTCATCAGTTCCTTGATCCAGCATTCGTATTTCATTTCACGGGATCAGTCGGGTCTCGATATCGAAAAAGAATTAGTCGCGACAAATTGAGAATCGAGTTGGGATTAGCTGCAGATAAACTCGGGGCGCGGACGAATACGAGTAGCGAATACTTTTAGTGATGAGAAATGCAATTTATTTGCTTGCGTGCACTCTCGGATATAGTTGTTGGAAGGTGAATGGCGAGAAGCGCTATATGACGAAGAAGTTTTTTGTCTAAGAAGATAAAACTGTATAAAAAAACGTCTATTGCTAATTGGATCTTAATTTTATTTTTTTCTTACAAATACAAATAGTTTATTCAAGAAAAGCGTACAAGTTAATTATAATGGTTTATAAACAAAAACTGTGCTTAACTTTACCGTGCAATTTTATAGATAGTTGCAGCCGAACTAGACGATAGTCTGTGTTTCAGCATACAATTCACGTTATATAGTTCTTATCAAAGTTTTGTAGTTCTTATATTAGTGGCTTTAGAAGACAATATTTTCAAATTTTATCCTACTAAAATATATTCATATATAGTTAAAGCATGCAAATTTTAATTCATCGTTAGGATGAAATATTATTGTATATTTAAATTAATTTAATATGATTTGTGTGAGTATTTATTTGTATCTGTGAGTGTGTGTGTGGATGTGTGTGTGTATTAATGTTTGTCTTTTACATCTTTTAAATTAGAATTATTAAATTACATCCAGTAACATTTCGCTATCATGGTATGAAAGTTTCAACAGCCAATCAATTACAATTTTCTTACATAGAAATTTATTCATTGAGTAAATATTGGTCAGCTTGTTGATCTTGTCATAAAGGTACGGCCCGAGAAATGGAAAGAATCTCCGTGAAAAAGTAGTCCTGATTTTATGTGATCTATTACAAACTGCATTATTTCGACGCTTATCAAGTAGACTAGAATGAAAGACCATGCTAGTGTGTTGTTTTGGTATGACATTTAGGACCAAAAGTTGGCGCACATTAAGAACCTGGCATGATTCGTAGAATAGATTGGTTGGGTAGAAAAAAGATTTAAATGTACATACTTTTAGTATGGTTCTTTGTGAGACTTCAAGTTTTTTTAGAGTTGTTTTCGGCGACCCACCCCAAGATGTAATACAGTATGTTAGTAAAGATTGACAAATAGCATAATAAATTATTTTAAGCATATGAGGTTCAACCACATGTCTTAAAGTTTTAAAGAAATAAATGAGCTTACGTATTCTATTAGTAAGTGCCTGTATCTGCTGCTTAAAAGACATGTTCTCGTCAATCTAGACACCTAAATATTTAACAAACTTTGCTCTTGACAATGGTATGCAAGAGCACTCTCCATTCATGGGACTTGACGAAGTTGAGTGGCAGTTGTGAGACAATAGTTCGAGTTGTAGATCTGGTGTTTCTCTTATAGAAAATGATAATCAATAATAAATTAAAAAAATAACTAAAACACTCTGTAAATATTCACTGATCATTCACTAACTAACAATTAGCTCTTGACTAAATATTTCAACCAAAAAAAAATTTATCTCATTTCATGACATTTTATAAGTAGTTATATATTCCCAAAATAAATTAACCAGAAATATCATTCCCTTACCATTGTTGGAAGTTAGGTTTTTTTTTACAAAACACATGATACATATCAATCAACACATTTACACTCATTTCAATGTATTTTATTTATTTTCTACTTAGTTCTAATACCATACGCGTAATGTTCAGATCCCCATAACCTGAAAAGTGAAAAACAAAGAACATTACATCATGAATATTGCAGCCCATAAATCTTGCGTATCTAAGTACATAGATTTATGGAATGTTTCTCGTGACAAAAGCCATTTCCGTGATCGAGACAGCCCAACATGGTTCCAGACGAATTTATAGTTCCAATGAAAGCAGAAAACGTTGTTGAAGACGCGAAATGCGTAACTTTCGGATGAGTGCGTGGAATGTTTTGAGTATCTGTTGCGTAGGGATGGGAATCTTAGGTTAACGTTAAAATTAAAATAAAAAAAAAACATTTATTTGGATAAGTGATCATTATGTCATCTTATCATCAATGTTTTTATAAATAATAATTTATATTATACACTGGCGAGAACCCCGGTTTTAATTTTAGTAAAATATTTTTAGAAAAAGAAAGATGATATAGTTGGCTAAAGCGGATCTTAGACTAAATTAACTTGACTTTAACCTCAACTTTTTACTACGCAAAAGACACAAAGAATTTTAACATTTATATTTAACATCTACATTTCAGATAGCTATAGTCACAACGAATCATTCACATTGTTTACGGTACACTATTTCATGTAAGTATTTCTTCAGAAAAAAAAATCCGCTATTTAAACATTCAACATACCCTCATCACTAATTTTATTAGTCTGCAAATGTAAGGAATTTTATTCAATGTTAAACACCCGCCTAATAATTGTCTTATCAAATTGCTTTAATTAAATAGTTATTGTGTTGCTACCCTTTTGTTACTTTTATTATTTCAATATAAAGCCAGTTCTCTGTTTGGTTCCAAATTCAAACTAGATTATTTGCTTGCTATTTTGCACTTGTGGAGTAGAGAAAAAAAAACTTTATTCATACGTTATTCAAAAATAGATTTACAACCTTAGGTAGCTGTGAAGTGTCGGCTTGGAATAGCACTAACCCATTTCGTCCCGCGTGTACTCTACATTAGTTGGATCTTATAACGCAAGTATATAGTGAGAAAAAGAGCCTTTAATTTATTCATTCTTGTATTCCAATAACGTATCATCAATGTGAATAGCCATGTCAGTAGTTAAAGTCTACTCGTAGATATTATTACCTACACATACACATACATACACAGATCCCAAAAAGGTTAACTGGAGCTTCAGAATAAGTTATTGCTCAGGTTCAGCTACTTTTGGAACTTGATGAGGAGATATTAAAATAAAGGTTGTTGTCGATGGGTAACTAACTACATCAAAAACCCAAATACCCTAGGTCGCGACGACCTAATGACGACCGCGGTAAGAAATGGAAAGCAGAATTAAGTAGGCAGGCTTTCGAACTGTAAAGAATAAAGTAAATGAAAATTTATGAAAATATTTGTAAATGCTGTGCAGTGCCGGCTTAGAATGCTATGTAGTGCCGGCTTAGAATAGCACTACCCCATTTCTTCCGGTGGGTGTACGTAAGAGGTGACTAACGTTATTTGTACTTTTAAGGGATTTTTGGGCGATGCAGTTGGAGATCCATCATCAGCAACCTTTATTTCACCATCTATTCCCCACGCAACTTTCCAAAAGTGGCTGAGGAATTTTTAATTCCCTAGCTCTGGCTACCCCTTCAAGGGATCGGGAATATTTGTAAAGATACACAGCTAGCTGTGTAGTGTCAGTTTAGAATAGCACTACCCTATTTCTTCCGGTGGGTGTACGTAAGAGGCGACTAACGGACATGGGACTTTTTAAGGGATTTTTGGGCGATGCGGTTGGAGACCCATCACCAACAACCTTTATTCTACCATCTTTTCCCCACTCAACTTCCAAAAGTGGATGAGGAATTTATAATTTCTCAGCTCTGGCTACCCCTTTTAGGGATTTATAGCCGTGAGTATAAATGTATGTATGTATGTTTTAAAGATAGACATTTTTGATAAGTGAGTATATGTAAACTCGTATATCAATCACCACATGATGATATTCGAAGAGTCAAACGTTACCCCGAAGTTGTGGTTAGTTTCATTGATTTGATTAGTAAGCGCAAAAATTAATATTATTCTATACTTCAGTTATAAACTACGTTTGAACTTCAAAGAGGCGAGAGGGACACGAATATATCTTACGAGCAGTTAGAAAAGGTAAGAATGCTATCATCGTTGTCGTATCATCGTATCAGGATCGTATAAAGTGAAGGCCGATAGTTTCTGTACCCCAAAGTAAATGAATGGTAGGGCATCCCCGGAAAAATAGGTTTATATTGATTGTTTCGAAATTCTACAAAGTCTGATTTGATGATATTGATATGACATGAATAAAATATATGTTGGTGTTAAAATTTGATGTTTAACATTTTAATAATTTGTTGAAAAATATGATGAAAAAAAAATTCTGGAACATGCTTTGTTTTCATAAAAACCGTATAGGCTCCACTGGCATAACATACATGTGAACTCATTATGTGTCTATAAACGCGTAGCTTTAGGATCTGTAACTATGATGTTTAACTTTTCATGTAAACATTGTAGTTATTCAATAAAACTTAATAAACTACATTAATCCTGTGCGCGCGTTTTTTCCGTCCCTGTCACTCTCAGTAAATTTGACGTAAGAGTGAGCGCAATAGCTGCAAAATGCGGGGAGGCCCTTAACTTAAAATCTTATAATTTCTTACTAATTTGGTTAAGCAATAAATACGAGCGAAAATGTTTTCTAAACAAATGTCTTCCTCACAACGCAAGTCATCTAAACTGAATTTCAATTCGAAACCAGTTAATTTGCTTGCCGTCAAATCTTTCATCGAAATACTTCTGCAACTCACTGAATGCTAAATGCGCCCTAATAGTCATATATCAGTGCTGTACAAGACGCTGAGTGCATATAAAGAACTCTACACAGCCATTATAGAACTAATGTAAACTACACACAGCTTCGTAGATTCCAAAATGGTGGACCAACTCTTGTATAGGAATTGGTACATTGCGAAGGTCATGTGAAACTGGTAAATGTTCACAAGCTTTAAAAGTACTTGGTTGGGCACTCGAGGTTTCTTCGTGCTTTTGCTAATGATTTACAACATACAATATTTTCAGTAACTATATATTAAATATGGCTGTCCTGAAGTGGTGGTTTGATCTTGGTTATTTTGTTTCGGTTTTGTTATATGCCTTTTTTTGTCGGTGGCTGGCGATATGCGAATGAAAAGAGGTTTATAATTTATTGAAACCATAGTAAAGTCGTTTATTCGTTAGCTTCCAAAAGGCTGTTTTTTTATTAAGTAATTGCACTTTCCAAGTATAATGTGGATTCTCCGAATTTTCCAAGAATTAGTACGGAGATATATGGCGTATGCTGTGTAGTATAATTGTTGTAAGATTTTAATAATAGTTATCTTAGTTAGTTATTATCGGTATCAGTAAGCTAAATAAGTTGTTTAACAAATTTATTTCCAGTAATGAATTTGTTAAACGGCCGCGCAACACGTTTGCAAGCCAGATTGAAAACGTTCTTACAAAGGCGATGGTAGTATGAGAAGATAGAGTAGAGTATAGATAGGTAGAGAGTAATGAATGTGAGAGAGGCAAGATATATTTCGTTATTTATCGATAGTGCCTCTACCTATGCCAATAGGAATTCAGGACGGCGCTAATAAGACGCGTCTTTAATGGGATCAATGAGTGTGATCGCAAGTAATAAGTTACTAGCAGAGGTACTAATACTTCTGAACATCACGTGGAATTGTCACCTGGTGTTAAAAGTAGCCACGTTTTGCTTGGACAGTGTGCTTACGGGATAGGGGGCAAGCATATCACCGTTTTGTACGAATACACTGTCACATGACTAAGTACAACTCAGCTAACTAATGGGTTTCCTCACGATGTTTTCCCTCAGTTTTAACAAACACGAATTAGCCACAACCACACTTTTTCCTTAGAATTAGAAAAGACAAAATGGAGTGGGCCGGAACACTATTACTAGTTGTCTTGTCTGCACGATAAGCGGTGTTCTTCCCACTGAGCTATCCCGTAAACGCTATAAAACTATTAGATTGTCATGAAGGATTCGGAAAAACCCTTATAAAAATTCATTGCTTTCTTTTTTTCATTTATTTTAAAGTATGTTTGTAATTACTAGACATGGGACCGATTTATCAAATCCAATCTAAAATCGGATTTCATTCACAAATCGTTTGTATCGTTTTCTTGAACACAGAAATCCGATTTCCAAATATCCAATTCCAAACAAACAAAACTAATCGCCCGCATCCAATCCAAATTAATCAAACCAAAATCCGACCAAACGAACTCTGACTTAGGTATGTAAGATCAAAAATTCGCACCATCTGTATCAAACCAACAGTTTTATAGCGGAGAAAAAAAAGATAGCACTAATTTCATTAGATTTGGATTTTAGATTCCAGATAACTAGGTTTAGTTAGTTTTATTTCATAAACCAACTTCGGACATTCCATAAACAAAATCAGATTTCCGAAATCGGATTTTGAAATCGATTTCAAAATCTAAAATCCGATACAAATCGGATTGCATTAAAAAACGAAAACGCCCATGTCTAGTAATTACTTTCGTGAGTATTTATAGACAACCGTAGAAGAATTCATACCGCGATGTAATTTTGTACAGCGCCATCTCTTATCATTTTGCAGTAACCATGATTCAAATAGATGGTTTAGAGTAAAATACCATCTTTGTCAAATATGGACTATACTATAATGTTATGTGCATGAAGTTTAACTATGTAAACTCAAATATGGCATAACACTATCTACATAGGGGGTTAGCATGTTTGTCTGTCTATCGCTGTCACAATGATTTAAAAGGAAGCAGCACAAAACACGCTGCAATTTAGCCATCTGCATTTCATAAGGTGCCTGTATTCATATTTATATTATCTGTATCACTATTGAATATATGTTGTTATATTTATTTAATAAATGTGTAATATATATGTTCTGTATTACTAACTATTAAGTATTTATCATATGATTTATCTATTTATTTTATGAAGTATGCCGTTCCTGAGTCAATTAAAAAAGTATTTTTAAGTAGGCACTGGCTGAAAATCGGCGCTTTTGTCAATTTATGTGACAATGGCAAAATACCGAGCCAGGTACCTTTTCGCCAAATCAGGGCACATTGTGTAAATTGTAAGTTTTGTGTTTAATTATTATTTAGTTTTTTTCTAGTATATAGGTTCTTTTTTTTGTTGTTGTATAAGTTGTTTAAGTCTATGTTTATTGTTTTTTTATATTGTTTGTGTCCTCAAGAGGCGAATAAAGATTTTTCTTTCTTTCTTTCTTTCAACAGAGAATTTTCAGGATCACTCAAATCGGTGATCGATCGACTCTACCTACCCCAACGAGGATGAAAGGCGTGAGTGAAAATAATAAAGTAAGTAATCTTTAGAGTAATTAAAAATATAAAATTAAAAAAGAAACAGAAACAGTATAAATAATTTTTATTATCTTTCGGGTGGATTTTTTTAAACTCCGTTTTAGGAAATGTATTAACATCAATGTTAAACGTATAGAATTATAGCCTGATGGGTAGAGAGAGATACTAATAATTCTGGACATCAGGTGTCATTTTCGTTACCTATTGTTCGGAGGTCAGTTTTGCCAGAACATTGCATCCACGTGATAGGGGGCAAGCGTGTATTGTGTGAATTTACTGTCACTACTAATTTGAGGGAAGCAAGAGAGAATTTTCGGAATCGCACTAAGCGGCTATCTAAGTCCTCTGCCAACCCCCATTTGGAATGAACGGTGTGAGTAAAAATAATAAAGTAAGTAAGCTTTGGAGTATACGCGGAATCATATATTCTTTGTTTTGACTACTCACTCTTCTACTGTCCCTTTGTTTCGTAGCACATTGACTTCTAAGTAGTTTCACAGAAGTGATAAAAACAGTAAGAAGAGCTGCCAAGCAATAAGCTCCCATTGACAGGCGTCCGTTGATCAAGTTCGCAAATCACAATAGAATTGCAGCTAACTTTATTTCAGAGAATTGTTCAAAGCGATACATTTCAGAGCGAGCCGTGCATTGAGTAGGTCTCTTAACAAGTTTTGAGCAGAAACTCGGTAATTGGATGTTAGTTGTTGAGTTTTTAGTTTCCACGCTTTGCGAGAGCGCTCGGGTTGGTGGGTTTAGAAATTAACTGAGTAATTTAAAGTATTAACTTTATAGTACTGTTACGTACCGGGTTCTTAATTTGGTAAATACCAGTCACACTTTCGTGCAATAAGGTGTAATTATATTTATTGACCAATAACGCACTTTACACAACACAACAAACACTATACCAGTCACAATTGTTACGTACCGGGTTCTTAATTTGGTAAATACCAGTCACACTTTCGTGCAATTAATTATATTTATTGACCAATAACGCACTTTACACAACACAACAAACACTATCGATAAATTAACTATCGATACTCGCACTAATTAACAACACTAATTTACTCCGTTATAGTAACACTGTCCACACCGTTAAGCTTATTTCCGTAATCCGTATATCACTGCACTGTCGTATTTAATTTCTTCGCTCTAGTATTTCGCTTGTTCTCGCTTTAGTTCTTCGCACTCGAATAACTCCGTAGCACGCGTTGCTCTTTATATATGCCAAATCTCAAATACGCGAATATTACAGAAAGTTCTAGTACCACATTCTCGAAAAGTCGATATTCGAGAAACATCTAGTAATTCCTTTTTTTACTTATTAAAATACTAGTAACGCCATCTGTTCTCTAGTAGTGACACTTCCTTCAGCAACAGATATCATGGCGACTCATTAAATACTAGTAACGCCATCTAGTATAATCTAGTAGTGGCAAATCCTATCTCCTACTTGCGAACAGATGTCGTAACAGTACTTATGTCAAAAAGGCGTGTGGTTAGGAACTAAACAATCAAGACTAAGGAATATCTGTGGGAAGTAATATAAAACTACACCTTGATGTATACATGAAAGTACTCGTACATAAAAATGTCTATTTACAAAAACCTAAAAGATCGAAGGGATTTTTGAGACTCAACAGTATTTCAATTGAGCTTGTATGTGCAACAAACATTAAGACAGCGCTGTCAATCGGGCGAAGGGGTATATTAAAAATGCTTACAGTATATTTTGGTTTACCCATTTTCACTTCTCCGTCGTGAAAGTTTATTTTACACGATTCTCAAGTCTTCGCTTCACGTTTATATATCAGTATACAAAGAGGGGTTGTGAATAATGATACCAGACATACAGTCATATTTCCGTTTAAGCAATTCTCCTTTATTATAATTTGTGCAAGAATTTAGCACATCACACATATCTGCCAAGCGTACTGCATTTGTTATGTAGAGATACAAATATTAATGAAATTTTGTGATATCAAATTTTTCGGGCCCCGAAATGATGGAAGAGAGAATATTAAATTGAATAAATTTCCATCGTTTTGGGTTATAATTCGAATTAAAGATAGAAAAAACATTGAAGAGTATTTAGTCTTATTCTGAACCAACACTACACGACAATTAATACTCATTTTCAATATTAATAACTTACATACATACATATACTCACGGCTATGAATCCCCAATGCTTCGGAATAAGAAATCCCTCAGCCACTTTTGGAAGATGATACAAGAAAAAAATTGATTGTACTATTCTTTATTGTAAGGTTAAAATCACCTCATAGGAATCTTAATGGTAATATATATTTTTTGTATTATTACATTAAATTGTATATCATTCAAGCAATTAACTAAGTTATTTTACCAAAAATATCGAACCGATCTTTCTTATATATATGTCGCAGCGATATGATAAAAATGGGGATTTGGTCAATTCCCTAAGGGAGTTGATCAAATCACGGAGGATGTTAAAATAACAACACGATTTTATCTTTTCCCTAAACAAATCTAGTGAATTGAACAAATCCCTAAATTGGTTTAGTGGAATGACAAAAATAATATTACAGTGGTATTTTAAAGATTTATTTGGTAAGATATACCTACATAGGGGGGGTGCAGGGGGGCAGAGCCCCCCTGCTTGGGGGGGTCGGGGGGCGAAAGCCCCCTGCAGACAAAGAAAAATTAGGTCACACTTAGTTAGGTTAGGTTAGGTTAGATTATGTATAAAACGAGCGAGCGTAGCGCAGCGGAGCGAGCACCTAAATGCCTGATGCATGCTTATATGCCATACTTGCTTGCTTGCAGCTTGCTACATATAGAGGACGGGGGGCGGGGTATACTACTTATTTTAGGGATTTGTTCAATTCAGGCATTTAGGTGCTCGCTCCGCTGCGCTACGCTCGCTCGTTTTATACATAATCTAACCTAACCTAACCTAACTAAATGTGACCTAATTTTTCATTGTCTGCAGGGGGCTTTCGCCCCCCGACCCCCCCAAGCAGGGGGGCTCTACCCCCCTGCACCCCCCCTGTGAAGGTATATCTTATTTTTGTCATTCCACTGAACCAATTTAGGGATTTGTTCAATTCACTAGATTTGTTTAGGGAAAAGGTAAAATCGTGTTGTTATTTTAACATCCTCCGTGATTTGATCAACTCCCTTAGGGAATTGACCAAATCCCCATTTTTATCATATCCCTGCAACATATATATATGCCATATATCATAAAAAAGTCTATATGTTATATAGTCTTATCAAACTTTGATAAGACTATATAACATGAATTGTATGCTGAAACACAGACTATCGTCTAGTTCGGCTGCAATTATCTTTAAAATTGCACTGTAAAGTTAAGCACAGTTTTTGTTTATAAACCATTATAATTAACTTGTACGCTTTTCTTGAATAAACTATTTGTATTTGTATTATTTGTATTTGTATCATATCCATTCTATCTGAAAAGGTAGACAAGTGGCCTTCCAAATTAGTTAAAATTCGGAGGTAGGAAACGCAAACACTACTTAAACGTGTAAAAGAAATAAAGGATAGAAGAATTTCGCACTGGCTGCCAATTGACACGGTAGCTCAATTGGCAGAGTGTCGGGGCGTTTACCCGAGGTCGCGGGTTCGATTCCCGCCTGTGTCGAAATTTTTCTTTCCTTTATTTATTCTTTATTTATTAGTAATAATCCCCACATGAGGTTTTCATGAACAAAAAGATTTAAATTGTGTGATAGTTAGGCGTTTTCAACATTTGCATTCTATCTGAAAAGGTACACAAGTGGCCTTCCAAATTAGTTAAAATCCGGAGGTAGGAAACGCAAACACTACTTAAACGTGTAAAAGAAATAAAGGATAGAAGAATTTCGCTCTGGCTGCCAATTGACACGGTAGCTCAATTGTTGCACCGGTGACATAAATATTGATATCATACAAGGATCATCAAATTCAAATGGGGATGACTACACAAATTTACTAGCTTCCCACGGTCTTTTGCCAGCTCACTGTTTTGCGACTCATAAAAAAGCATGCCTGGACCATGTCATACTTAAGACTCAGTACCCTGCAGAGACCCTCGTACTCCAATCGTCAGTTACTGATCATGATTCTGTTCTTTTAGCCCTTTCTTCGGTCAAATATCAATATATAAAAAAACAAGAACGAAGACTGACTTTTCTCGATTAAGTATCCTGATGCAGCAAATTGATCTAGACCCAGTATTTACATCTACAGACCCAAATGCTGCCCTTTCATATCTTGTAGATTCAGTACAAACAGCTATTGCAGAAACCACAACAGTCGTGCCCATTCCCCACCGCTTACGAATCAATAAACCTTGGATCACTACTGGTCTACTCAGGTGTATGCGAAACAGAGACTACCTTCACAAAAAATTTAAAATAGACCCTAAAAACACCACTCTTTCTCTTACTTTCAAAAGATATCGTGGTTTTTGTAACAATCTTTTAAAAAAGGCTAAGGAAAATTACGAAAGAAGTGAATTGGAAAATGCGAAGTCAAACACTAAACAGTTATGGCGAATCATTGGTGATGTTTCTGGTATAAAAAAAACTAAATCAACTGCAAAAGATCTGCTTAACTCTCGCCACTGTTCCTCCCAATCTGTGAATCACGTAAACAACTTCTTTGTTGAAGTAGGCAGAAATATTGCAGAAAATATAGTTCCGTTTCCTGAGGAAGCGCCGACTCAGCCAGTTTCACTGCACTCACAAATTAACCTCGCTGATTCTTTTGTCTTACTCGACATTGACTATGATGAGATAGACAAGGTTATAAACTTGATAAAGTCGGAATGTGCAGTCGGATGGGATGGCATATCAACTGAAGTCATCAAACGATTCAAAAATATTATGATCCCTTCTCTTGCACATATTATTAATCTTAGTTTTCATCTCGGTGTCTTTCCAGATTATTTGAAAAAAGCTGTGGTCCATCCAATTTATAAGTCGGGAGATAAATATGATATAACTAATTACCGTCCGATTTCTGTCCTTCCCGCCTTGTCAAAAATTATAGAACGCCTCATAAATTCCCGTTTGATCGCCTATCTAGAGGACAAAAACTTACTATCCCCAAACCAATACGGTTTCCGACGCGGACGATCTACGACAGAAGCAGTCCACAACTTAACCGACCACATAGCTCGTAATTTAGATAAAGGTAAAAGAGTTTTTTCTATCTTCTTAGATCTGGCTAAAGCGTTCGATAGTACATCCATCCCAATTCTTTTGCGCAAAATGGAGGCTATGGGAATTCGTGGTACTCAGCTAAAGTTGTTCGAAAGCTATTTGACCGACCGGTCTCAGTATGTTACTATTGAGGGTATCACAAGCTCCCCACTTAACATTAAGTATGGTGTTCCTCAGGGAAGCATACAGGGACCGCTGCTCTTTCTCATATATATTAATGAGCTGTCCGACTTCAAACTGAACGATGGCCAAATTATTTCTTTTGCTGACAACACTGTACTCACATTTACTGGTTCTTCATGGTATGAAACTTTCAACTCTGCGCAACAAGGCTTTAATATAATATCTAAGTGGTTAGTGGCAAACAGTCTATCATTAAATACAACAAAGACTAAATACATGACCTTCTCGATTACGGAAAAAACGCAACCTCCCCCGGATACTTATGTATTACACAAGTTCTGTTTCCACAGTAACGCTCGCAGTTCTTGTTCTTGTCCGTTAATTGAGAGGGTCAAGGTCATAAGATATTTAGGTGTAATGGTAGATTATAAGCTCACCTTTTCCGAACATATTTCTCATGTCGCCTCAAGGGTCAGGAAGCTAATTTACGTCTTCAGCAAATTGCGAAATATTTCTAATCCCGCCCTTCTTAAGACAGTATACATAGCACTCTGTCAATCTATATTAACTTACTGTATATCTTCATGGGGGGGTGCTTCTAAATCCTATCTGATTACACTAGAACGCGCCCAAAGGGCTGTTCTCAAAACGATTTATCGTAAACCTCGACTCTTCCCTACATACGAACTTTACAGTAGTAGTAGTTTATTAACTGTCCGCCAGCTCTTTATTCTACATACTCTGCTTAAACAGCACTCTCAAACGCCTCCACCGTTACCTTCAAACTCTCGTTCTTCCCGCTATCCACTCTTTGCCTCCGTTCCACGTCTTAAAACCCTATTTGCAAATCGGTTCTTCTGTTTCTTGGGACCATTACTTTACAATAAAGTGAATAAATTGATGCCTAGTAACCAACTTTCTGCATTCAACTTTAAGAAAAAAATTACTGACTTTCTCCTAACCCTGAATTATGACGACACAGAGATGCTTCTTACCTATATCAAATAATTATATATCCAATTTTATATATAATTACGCAAACACACACATGCATATACAAATACTACACACACCCTTATACACACATTCAAACACACATTGTGTCGAAATTTTTCTTTCCTTTATTTATTCTTTACTTACTAACGTAAAAAAAAGTCACTTTGCTCTTAAAATTCCCATAATTGCAAGTAAGTCGCATATTTCTTGGCCCAACACTCACCTGACAGCGCAATGCTCGAGTTTTGAAAACGAGCCCTGCCAGCTGAATTTAGGCAAGTATATCGTATTTACTATCTACTCGTGTTAAGGAGAATAATTTTGAGGTATCCTATAGAAATATTATAATCTAGGAGCTAGGTAAAACTGGTCTTTTAATGTAATATTAATAAACTGGGAACTATATTTTTGTCGTTCATTTAAAGTTGTTCTTTGAGATAGTGGAAATTGTTAAAATCAACAGTATTACCATAGCTAATTTAATGTACGGATAACATATAAGGGGTATAATATAAATAATAGAACATGTGTTCGAAGTTTGAAGAATAGAAGAACATGTATGAAAAGATAAAAAGATTGATAGTGTCTGCCTATCCGAATAGCAAATAACGGCATGAGTGTATGTATGTATGTAGATATATATTGTTTAAACCTCATGAATGTAACATATATTGATTTTTTGCTATAAAAATCCTTTCGGTTACTCATTGTTTTAATTCATAAGACCACCAATTTTACTTCTATTAAAAAGAATATTGCAATAAATATTTTAAATTCTGATATAAGAAACACAAGTGAGAGTCTTCACACAAGTAATATGCGTTATTTGGTTTTATTATTTTATCTTATGTAGCCTTCTCAGCAAATTGGTATCTAACATACTATTTTTTTACCGGAGATTTGATTTTTCATCAGCTTTACTATATTAGTTAGTAAAGATAAGTAGTAAAAAAATGCCGTTTAGTGCCGGCTTAGAATACCTCTACCCCTGTCTACCCACGGGTGTCGTATGAGGTGACTAAGGGTCGTATGAGGTATGGGGCTTTTTAAGTGCTTTTTGGGCGCGGTGGTTGGAGACCCATCACCAATAACACTTTATTTTTACCATGTTGCCGCTATCAACTTCCAAATGTGGCTGAGAAGTGTCTAGCTCTGAAGCTCTGGTTACCCCTTTTTGGGATTTATTGCCGTGAGTCTATGTTTGTATGTATAAGTAATATTCAGTGATAGTACTTGACATACAATGAAATTAAATGAAATTTCTACGTAAATCGTAGGCAGCCGTAGCCAATGGGATTAAAAGTACTGAAACTCAGTGGTCGTAGTGAGGTTAAGCTTTTTATACGGAAGTGAGGGATTAATTGGTTGAACTGAATATTTCTTAATTTAAATCGTATATTTTTTAATCTGTTGTTAAGTTAAGTCAAATCGTCGTAAATGTTCATTTTTAGTTAAAGAAGGGGAGTGGATAAGTGTAAAACCTATTCTATCTCGGGGGTAAAAATATCTTATGTATAAACTGGTGTCATGAAACAATAATTAATAACCACTTAATAACCCTTAGATAGATAGATTAGTGTTTTGGTTTCCGCACATAGCTCCCTAATGGAACTTTTTTACGTGGGCCCTGGCCGTCTTATTCAATCCACCCTAACTCTGTCCAAAATCTTTCAAGTTGTCCTAGGTCTTTTAGAGAGTTTTTTGTACTACCTGTTTTTGTCCTATCTTTTGAGTACGGGCTGTTTAAAGCCTGGCACTCAAACATGACGTGATTTACTGTCTCCTCGGCTTCCATGCATGCTCTGCACAGAGGACTATCTGTTACACCGATGTTGTGAAAGTGCTTATTCAATGAGCAATGACCAGTAATGATTCCTGTTATCGTTCTTAGGCTTCTCCTGTTTAGTCGAAGTAGTCGTCTTGTTAGTTTTTTATCTATGTCCGGCATCGCTTCTTTAGACTGGCGGCATTCAGTTATTTCACGCCAGAGAGAGTTATGTTGTTCTTGTGTGCGTTGCCTCAACCAGGTGCGGTATTGGTTGAAGGGAATTGGTACTATTGGTTCTGGTCCTTCTATTATGTTGTCGGATCCTCTACGAGCTAGCTCATCAGCTGCATCGTTTCCTAGCGAATTGCTGTGTCCTTTTATCCACTGTAGTGTGACTTCGTTTGTTTCAGTGACTTTCTCTAATGTTCGGTGACATTGTAGGATTAGTCCGTTATTTATGGTGTTGCTCTTCAGTGCTTGCAATACCGCTTTGCTGTCTGAGAGTATCTTGATGTTTGTGGTGTTTACCTTTCTTTCCAGTATGGCTGTGGCGGCTAGCAGTATTCCGATGCATTCTGCTTGATATACTGTGTTGTATTGGCCTAGTGTTTTGTATGTTTTGATGTTGAGGTCATGTGAGAAGGCTCCTGCGCCTGTTCCATCTTTTGTCTTCGATCCATCTGTATATATCCGTAATTCATTGGATTTGGAGTAGTCTTTTTGTTCTTCATGTAGTAGAACTACGTATTGTTTGTTAAAGATGTATCTCTTCTTTATTTTGTCGCATGGTCCTTCTATCAAAGGTTGATATTGGTAGGCTTCTGTTTTGATTGTTGTGTGCTTTATTCTACAGTCTTTGCGTAGCATTTTGCTTGTTTCAAGTCGTATGGCTGTTATTGCTGCCTCTTGTTGAATGTATAGGTGTAACGGTGGCAGGTTTAGCATTGCTTGGAGGGCTGCAGTTGGCGTTGTCTTCATGGCTCCTGTTATGGCTATGCAGGCTGCTCGTTGCATCTTTTCTAGAATTTTTTGACAGGTGCTTTGTACGGTTCTGGGCCACCATACTAGTGCTCCGTAAGAGATGATTGGTCTTATAATTGTGGTGTATAGCCAGTGTGTGATACGGGGATGAAGTCCCCAGTTTTTCCCTAGTATCTTTTTACATTGCCATAATGCAATGGTGGCTTTAGTTATCGTTCTGTCCACGTGTTTACTCCAGTTGAGTTTACTATCTAGGATGACTCCTAGGTATTTTACTTCGTTCGATAGTTTGAGTGTTGTCCCGAAGAGTGTTGGCGGGTCGTTGAAATTTATTTTGGCCTTTCTTGTGAATAGGATCATATCCGTTTTGTTTGTGTTTACACTTAATTGTTGTTCTTTGCACCAGTTTTCTACGATTTTCAGTGCTTGGCTCATCTGATTCGATATTGTTTTCTCGTTTGGACCGTCGATTAGGATAGCTATGTCGTCTGCATATCCTATTGCATAGTATCCTTTGTTGTTCAGTCGTCGTATAAGTTCGTCTACTACCATATTCCACAAGAGTGGGGATAGTACTCCGCCTTGGGGGCATCCTCTCATGACTCTTGCTCTGGTGGCTTCGTTAAGGGCGACTTGGACGGCTCTTTGTCCTAGCATATTTCCGATCCAGCCACTGAGAGTATGATCGATATTGTATCTCTCTAGTGCGTTTTTTATGCTTTGGAATGCGGTTTTGTCGAAGGCTCCTTCGATGTCTATTAGCACAGCTAGTGTCATCATTTTCTGGCTCATGGCTATTTCGATCTTTGCTACTACGTCGTGTAGTGCTGTTTCTGTCGATTTGCCTGTGGTATATGCGTGTTGGTATTTGTGAAGTGGCTTGGCTTTGAGCGGACCGTCTCTAATATGTCGGTCACATAGTCGTTCTAGTGTCTTCAGCATAAAGGATGACAGACTTATGGGTCTGAAGGATTTGGCTTGGGTGTAGTCTGTTTTTCCCGGTTTGGGTATAAATGTGGCTCTTACTTCTCTCCATTGTACGGGAATATATTGGTGGGCTAAACATGCCACAAAGATGTCCTGAAGCCATGGGATGACGCTGTTCTCAGCCCATTGCATGAAGGCAGGTATTATACCATCTAAGCCAGGGGATTTGTATGGTTCGAAGGTGTTTATGGCCCATTTAATGCGGTCTTTAGTAGTTATCTTGTTGGCTAATGTCCAGTCAGTTTGCGTGGGGTTTGTTTTAGGGTTTTCCCATTTGTTCTCGTTTGCTATGTTGCAGTTGGGAAAGTGTGTTTCTAGGAGTTCTGTGCATGTTTCCTGGTCTGACCTAGTGTAGGTACCGTCTCTTCTTTTGAGAGTGCCCAGAGTATTCCTGTCGTTTGTCGATAGTATTTTTCTTACCCTGTTGGCTTCATTGTTGGATTCGATTGTTTCTGTGAATTGTTTCCATGCTTTCCTGCTGCATTTTCTTGTGTCTTTTTTGTATTGGTTTCGTGCTTTTCTGAAAACTTCCCAGTCTGATTTTTGTCTTGAGTTTTTTGCTATGTTGAAGAATTTTCTTAGTTCTTCTTTTTGTCGGGCTAGTTTGGGGTTCCACCATTTGTTCCTTACTTCGTTGGATACCTGTTTTAGTGGACAGCTGATATTGTATGAGTTAATTAAGGCATTTTTAAGGATACTTACATTTGTGTCTATTTGGTTAGTGTCTTCTTTCATTACCTTGCGCTCGTGACTTTGGAGTTCCTTTTCAACGAGGCTTTTGAAAATGGTTGTGTCAGTCCGCCGTGGATTCCGTCGAGGTTCCGGCGGTTTGATGTTGCAGTTTAGATTGAATCGTATCCACCTGTGATCAGAGCAAGTTAGTTCTTTTGATACTACCCAATCGGTTGTCATTGTGTAAGCTTGATTGGTGGCAAATGTGGCATCTATTCTAGTTTGACCCCGGGAAGTTACCCAGGTAGGCTCTGACCCTATGTTGAGTATATTAAGGTTAGTTGTGAGTAAGTAGAGTGAGAGAGACTCTCCTCTTTTGTTAGAATCGGGGGAACCCCACATGGGGTGATGGGCATTTGTGTCTGCGCCTAGTATGATTTCAAGGTTGTGTATGTCTGTGTGGTTTACCAGTTCAGTCATTTCTGTGGGCGGGCAGTTGTCGTTGTCCCCCGGCATGTAGACTGAGGCTAGTATGATGTCTGTGGTGTCCTCTTCTTCGTTTTTGACCTTCAGGTTGATTGCTGTTAGGTCTCTGGAGCAGAATTGAGATAAGGGTGTGGTGTTATAGTGTTTGGGAACATATATACAGGTTCTTGGTGTGTCTGATATTGTTGTATCAAGGATGAGCTTACCTCCGATGTTACTGAGGCCGCAGATTCTGTTATCTCGTACCCATGGTTCTTGAATGAGTGCGATAGTGTTATTATTTGTTTCAAGTATTCTTCTCATAATTGATGTTGCCGTTCGGCTATGCATGAGATTTGCTTGTATTATTTTTATTTTATTATTATTATTATTGTTATTTATGGCCCCGTTAATCTGCTGACATGGGCCATTGTCGTCTGGTGTCTTGTTCGTGCTGTTATTCTGAGAGGCCATCACTGGTTAGGTCGACTCCTTCCGTCTCAGTCTGGTTGTCGTCGTCTGGTCTGGGAGATGATCTCAGTAGCCAACTCTCCGCTCTTTGGCTCTGTTCTAGGGCCATATTGGCCATCCTCTCTGTTTCCTCTTTGAGTGACAGTATTTCCGTCTCAGTCAATTTGACTTCATCTGTCTCCATGTTGGTACTCTCTCTGTCCATATTTGGTTTTGTCTCAGTCTCGGGTTCTGGAGGCTTGTCTGATAGTACGCCCTTGTTTAAGAAGCGTACATATATTGTTCCTAGGAGGAAGGATACTTTCCTTTCCTCCCTTACCAATTTATCTACCTCTTCAGGGGGTAGGTGAAGCGTGAGGTACGTGCCAATCCACTTACCTTCTTTGGATGTTATGGCTTCTTGTAGGTGCCACTTCTTGACATCGTATTGTTGATTTTGGCCAATCAGGACTTTGTTCAGCCGCTCTAGGTCCCCGGTGTAGTTGGGGACAAACAGTATACAGCGTACCCGGGTCGGAACTTCAGCCTGTTTGACCGCTATCGGTGTCTCTGTGTCCTTTGGCCACTTCATCTTCGTGATGTTGGTTTCTAGCCATTTCTTGGCGTTGTCATTTTTGCACCAGATTCTTAGTGCTCCGTCGATGATGACGGGAAAGCCCTGGAATTCTGGTAGGATTGTGTCCTCGCAATCGAATATTAGATTTGATAGATTGTCTTTTATCCATTCTCCTTCACTTGGGGTCAGGTCTCGGGGCGGATTTACGCAGATTGCCATGCTCAGTTCGGCTGCATGGCTTTTCGCTGCGGTTGCGTAGCTTCCGCGTTTGGATGTAGTTTGTCTGTCCTCTGTCTTCGCCCTTTTTGGTCCGGGTTGTGTTTGTGATGGGGAAATCGTGTCGTTCGGCCGTTCTCGTTTTGTATAACTCGCCTCTGTGTGGGTTTTGTCGTGGTGGGGGTGGTTGCGTTCGGTGTTTGGGATGCGTTTTCCTCTTCCTGCCCGTGTCCCTCGATATCTTCTGTATCTCTTTCTGTCTTCCTCCTCAGCAGATTCTTGAGGGCGCTCGGATCGGGTGCTCTCTCCACTTCGAGGTGGTGACCCCTTTCGGCTATGACTACCTTCTCGGCCTCGCTCCCTTTCAGTAAACTGGCGGGGAGCGTTGCGGGAGTTGGAGTCTGCCGATCGGGGCCGGTCCTCTCTGTGGGAGGGTCCCGCCTCCGGATGCTGCCTTCTGCTAGAGGAGGTTGACGGTGCCGGTGATCTTTGGCGTGGTCTTCGTTGGCCTTGACTGCTTTTCTTGACAGCTTTGATGCGAGGCACCACAAGCTGCCAGGAGTTCTGTGGTCGGTCCTTGGCGAAATCGGGCGCTAGAGCAGCCGCTGAATTATTTTTGTCATATTTTGAGGGCGCTGAAATAGCAGCCGAATGAGCTGCGGATGCGGCTCCTCCCGTTCCATCTTCACTGCGGCATTTAGACGTCCCCCCCAGAATACGATGGGGACTGCCTAGTCTTGTGGGACTAGGGCGGGATTCCCTCACGTCGTGAGGACCCGCCTGGGTAGTTCTTTTACTAGATGCCTGTTGTTCCATATTGAATTTAAAAGAAAAACCTTAAACAAATAAGGGGGATTAAGGGTTTGGATTTTTGGAGTCGAGGTTACCTTCCTCCAGGATGATATAAGATATATATTATAATAAGGAAATTGATAAATATAATTCAAGAGGGACAGATTATAAATTATATTATAATAGATAAATATCTGTAGTTTGGGAAATAGATATTGATAAAAGGATGTAAGTATAAATACAAGGTGTTAATAAATACTTATGTAAATATGGGATGGGGTCGGGATGGGGAGAGGAATAGGGGTATCCCTCCGCAATTAGCTGCTTTCGCCACAGGAGTAGGTATTAAAAAGATAAGCAGGTCCTGTTAGTAGCTATGCATTTCCAGGGTGCACGAACGTGGACGTTTGCGGTAGGGCATTTGGTGAGTGTGCTGGATAGTTCACCTGCTTACTGAACATACACTGGACCGAGATCCCTCACCTTGCAACCCCTCCCCCCCTTAATAACCCTTTTTTCATCACATTTTACATCAGAAGACACGGAGAAGACAAGAAGACGTTTAGATTGTTTAAAGTCATTTTATTCATACTGTATAGAGTCCATATACATTAATACAGCTGTAAAAGTTTAATAAACCCAAGTCGCAACAAGTAAATCTCTTATTATTTACTTCTTCAAATCCAACCACCAACGAGAGGCTCCTACAACGTGGATCAACTTCGTGGACGAGGAGCAGACGCACAAGGGCTGCTCCCGTACATATTGGCAAGCAACCGTGATAGCCCAGTGGGTAGAACACTCGGTTATCGTGCAAACGACTAGTGTTCAAATCCTGGGTCGGGCCTACACCAATTTGTCTTTTCTAAAGACATATGTGTGGTTAATTTATCATGGTTGTTAACGGTGAGGAAAAACATCGTGAGGAAACCCACATGGCTGAGTTGTACTTGTAGTCATGTGACAGTGTATTCGTACAAAACGGCGATAGGCCTGCCCCCTATCACGTGAGTACACTGTCCATGCAAAACGTGGGTACTCTGAACACCAGGTGACAAAGTCACGTGATGTTCAGAAGTATTAGTACCTCTGCCAACCCCTTCGGGGATATTTTGCGTGAACGTTTATGTTATGTTTATGTTTATGAAACAATAAATACTAATTTATTTCCAAATAATAAGATAATTCTTGGCATTTTGAAATTTTAATGGTACTTAATTTTAAGATAAAATTCAGTTATACTTCGGATTCAGAAGGTGTATTGTGGTGAGAAGAATTTATAAGTAACTCATCAACATACATCTGTTTTAAGTAAATAAGAGCGCAAGTAAACATCCTGGATATCGAAATATGTATCTTAAAATAATGAAAATGAAATATTCACTGTATTTCACTTTTGTGAAAATTGTATTTGTTTTAAAAATGCGCTGTATACTTATCAAATTGACATTATATTCCTTCAAATTCAGGAATATTTCCACCCCCTTAACAAGACAGTGTTAAAACGCCCCGCGCCGTCACGTGTCATAAATCATCCGACACGACTCGCTACATACCGATATCGCCCGATATCGTCACGTCTGAGATTCTATGTTAATTATGTAATACATTTTCAAATGAAAATGTTCTATTTGTAAATTACAATTTAATTTAACTAGTTAAAGTGCTGATGAGTCATTACATACATACATACATATACTCACGGCTATAGATCCCTAAAGGGATAGCCAGAGCTAAGGAATTAGATAATTTCCTCAGCCACTTTTGAAAATTTGAGTAGGGATAAGATGGTAAAAATAAAGGTTGTTGGTGATGGGTCTCCAACCGCATCATCCAAAAATCCCTTAAAAGCCCCAATTCCGTTAGTCGCCTCTTACGTACACCCACCGGAAGAAATGGAGTAGTGCTATTCTAAGCCGACATTACGCAGCACAAGTTGATGAGTCGTTATAAAACAGAATCAATTTCAATCATCGCCGTGGTTTTGTACAATGTATTCATAATAAAAACACTATTGTATGTGAACTACTCGTATGTATTATTTCACTGTGTGTAAATATTAACGTCATTTGGAAAATAATTTTGTTCATTGACTATCAATACGAAAATGTATCTTATCCGGCATCTTATCGACATTGTTCATCAGTGCCAATAAATATATTTTTATACATTCTATATCACACACTTTCTTCAAATTAGACATTCATTGTAAATAGTAGGCATCAGAAATAGCTGGCATTCAGTTAGTTCACTCACTCCCTTAGTTCCAAGGAAAGTCAGATTTGTTTTGCCAATGTATCAGACAAATCAAACCTTTCAAGCTTTGGTATCATTCACTAACCCCTGCATTCATTAATGCAATTTGTTATTTCCACTATAGTGAACCTAGTTCATACATACATACATACATATACTCACGGCTATAAATCCCTAAAAGGGGTAGCCAGAGCTGAGAAATAATAAATTCCTCAGCCACTTTTGGAAGTTGAGTGGGGAAAAGATGGTAGAATAAAGGTTGTTGGTGATGGGTCTCCAACCGCATCGCCCAAAAATCTCTAGTTCCTTTCAGATATTTACTATTTAAAATATTTTAACTCCATTTTGAACTTGAAACTTAACATAGTTGTTTTAGAAACATACTATGCGGTTTGGGATCAATCACAAACAACCTTTATTTTACAATCTTTTCCTTACTTCCAATCCAATCCTAAATCTCTGGATAACCTTCTTTGGGAATTTTGGCCGTAAGTATATAAATGTATGTATTCTTGACTGCTGTGTAATGTCGGCTTCGAATAGCACTACCCCATTTCTTCCGGTGGGTGTACGTGAGAGGTGACTAACAGTATTGGGTCTTTTAAGGTATTTTTGGGCGATGCGGTTGGAGACCCATCACCAGCAACCTTTATTGTACCATCTTTTCCCCACGAAACTTTCCAAAAGTGGCTTAGGAATTTCTGATTCCTTATCGCTGGCTACACCTTCTAAGGATTTATAGCCGTGAGTATACGTATGTATGTATTCTTGACATGCAGTATGACAGTTTTATCAATTCGCAACTAAGAAATAATTCATTTCTCGGAATGCAACAACTCATTTTCTAACACGAATATCTTTACTCCAACGTGTTGGAAAGAATTTTAGAAATTCACATTTTTGAAATAAAACCAGCAAGTAAAAATAGGAAAATGCGAGTATGTGAATTATTTGCACGAGCCAGCAAACTAGTTTGTAACAACGATTTTACTCTATTCAGCTGGAAACTAACTGAATTGATTTTCGGAAACTTAATTAATGCACAAAGAGTTTGTAATCAATGAACTAAACTTTGAGATTACAAGTCTGTTAAATAGTTCGAAATTCGGAAGTGGATTTTGATCATGTTGTGTTTAAATACGAATTTTATATACCAAATTGGTGGAGAATTTTAACATGATCCTACGAAGTAAATAATTTCTGCCTAGCAAAGTGGAAACAAAGGGGTTTTTTCTTGTATCTTTTTCTTCTTTGGGTGCCATCTCCTATGGGAGGTCGGCTATCATTATGGCCATTTTGGCCCGTGATGTTGCGGCGCAGAATAATTCGATGGAACTGGAGTTGACCAATTCTATGTATAAAGAAATGCAAAAAGTGTTAGATGATTTAAGATTGTCATGTTGGCACGACCATATTATATGATATACGTACCATTACATCATTGTTGTTGTTACGTTTGCCGTTTAATATCACACACAGCTAATTTATCAAAGACAAAATGTTCACGCCAAATATCCCCGAAGGGGTTGGCAGAGGTACTAATACTTGTGAACATCACGTAACATCGTCACCTGGTGTTCAGAGTACCCACGTTTTGCTTGGACAGTGTACTCAC
Organism: Bedellia somnulentella; assembly: GCA_963576735.1. Taxonomy (NCBI): domain Eukaryota; kingdom Metazoa; phylum Arthropoda; class Insecta; order Lepidoptera; family Bedelliidae; genus Bedellia; species Bedellia somnulentella. Next base: position 12,031,389 of record OY755190.1, read on the forward strand.
GTGATAGGGGGCAGGCCTATGGCCGTTTTGTACAAATACACTGTCACATGACTAATTAAAGGGCATGCATGAAAAGATTTTTGGATGTAAACGAAGCTAGAGAGGTTTGCCAGGATCGTACGAAGTGGCGATTAATAGTCTCTGCCTACCCCAATGGGAACTAATGGCGTGAGTATATGTATGTATGTATGTACATGACTAATTACAACTCAGACATGTGTTGGGTTTCCTCACGATGTTTTCCCTCAACTTTAACAACCATAATTAATTAACCACACATATGTCTTTAAAAAAGACAAATTGGTATAGGCCGGACCCGGGATTAGAACACTAGTACTATTCGTCTGCAAGATAAGCGGTGTTCTACCCACTGAGCTATCACATCGTTCTAATTTATGTCTAACCAAATTTGACCGGCCCCCCAGTTTGAGGTGCTATTCCACCAAAGATGTGCGAAGAAAAAGAAAAACACATTGGGTGATCTTTAAATTTTATTATAAATTGGATTGTCGTTTAACCACACCGTTATACATGGTTATGGATATTTTAAGTACAAGTATTTTATTACATACATTTCAATGACCTTAAGAGAAGCCATGTGGAAACTAAACTATGGGCGTAAGGAAGCTAAATTTATCAGATGGTAATGAAATTTTCGCTAAAATTAATAATTGTAGAACCATTCTTTATGTTACTAAATGGAGTAATAAAGTTAAAAGCATTCGGAAATTTCTGGAATATTTTGTGCTACTGGTAGATTAAAAAGATTACTAAGGGTCAATTTATCAAATGATATGTGGTATAAATACAAAAATTATTTGATTTAAATGCCACTGACGTTTTTTTTAAACTTCATATTTCAACCTAAATTAGATTGAGCAAATATATAATTTAATTATCTATTCCTACGGCAAGTAAGGGCTTTCAGAATGTCGTTTTACTAATCCTGTTAAATACAGTATCTTACAAAACACATAAATGATGTATAACTCTAATGTATTTCGATTGTCCATTTAATTATACAATTTATATTTTTATGGCGCACAATGGCCTGGCATGCCAGGCTTAGTGCGGAAACCCGTGGCGTTTACCGCCCGTCAAATAATAATAATAAGTTTTTTTTATACCGTGTAAGTAATTGTATGAAAAATGTCGAAAGAAGTAGTGTTTTTTACAAATGCCAGTAAAATAAAAATATGGATTTAATTAATATTTATAAAGTTATTTCATTTGAATGAAATAATATACATCTAATATAATTCAAACTGATAAGTTCCATAAAATTTAACAAAAATCACATCACAGATGCCGTTATTTGATATTATAAAAGTATTAATTAAGTTCATAAATAAATAAGAAAAAATATGATCGTACTTAAATTAAATGAATATATTTATATAATTTAAAATTACTTAAAAAATATCGGTTAAAATTTATGCAAATGACTTTTTTTTAACAAAATCGATGTAAATTATTGTGATACGAATGCTTGTTCATGTTTAATTGTTATTTAGTTCGCCGTAAGAAAAGAGAGTCTTTTATAAATAAAAAAATAATATAATATCATTACGCAGATATTTAACTGTTCCTAAAATGTTTTCAATAATATAATATGTTAATAAGACGATTGCCAAAACATTTTTTTTTAAATTGCTAACTGTTTTTAAAGAACGTGTTCTTTGTCAAATATTAATAAGTTATTCTAGATTTTTCTCTTAATTAAGTAATCTCTCTCTAGTACATCATCTGTCATAGACACTCAAAACTGACGCCAACACATACAGAACCACCAAACGCATCACAAATTTACTTACAATTATAATTTCAGTAGTCGTAGCACGCTTGTCCTTTTAATTAAAAGTCTCGTTCCACAATTATCTCTTTTACTCTTCAACTGCATCGAATATCTACATATCTTTCTAGCCAACGAGCTCACAATATTACAAGCGTGCTACGGGTCCAAAAACTATCGAAAACTCTAGATCTAATCACGCATTTTCTGTTTTATCCACGCCATAAATTTGGCTAAGTCCGTGAACACAACGTAATGTGTGGGATCACATCTATACTCGTTTTGACGAGCTACAGATAAAGACACGAGACCTCTGAGGTACCATCTACCGTTGTTGTTGAAGACCATTCCACCGCCACTATCTCCGTTGCAGACTGAGGTGCCTAGAAAAAGATGGTTATATTAATAAAATTATTATTACTAGAACTATTGCCGTCTAGTGCCGGCTTAGAATGTCACTACTACTCTCTAACCACAGGTGTCGTAAAAGGCGAGTAAGGGTATGGCGCTTTTTAATAGTTTAATAGTTGCTAAGATATTTAATCACTGCAAAGTTAGTTTTTTTGTGACTTAATAGTAAGTTGCCTAAAAAGGATTTCAGTTGCCGTGTTAAATATTTGCCCTTTTTAATAAGGTTTATGGGCGATGCCACTGGAGGCCAATCTACAACGATACTTTATTTCTACCATATTCTCGTCTATCAACTTTCAAATGTGGCTGAGGAGTTTCTAGCTCTGAAGCTCTGTCTACCCCTTTGCGCGGTTCATGGCCGAGAGTATATGTATCTATGTATTACTACTAGAGTACGAACTCTCCTTTTTCTGGATCTCTATTACAGGATAATATCGTACAAGGGGTAGCCAGAGTTTCAGGATTAAAAACCACTTTAGAAAGGATTGGAAAATAAAGACGTGATTAAATGGGGAAAGGATAGTAATATATAGGATGGGTGGTGATAAGTCTTTAGCTACATTGCCCAACAATATTAAAAAGCCCCAATATGAGATACAAAGACAGCCAATATATGTCCACTGCTCCGGGGGCTGATTATGTATCTTTAGCGACCGCGATTGTGTAGCAAGTTGCAATATTGTCGCTGTGAAAAGTGTCAAATCGCATACATATTTATGACATTGACAGCGACAATCGTGCAACTTGCGACACAATCGTCAGTCGCAAAAGATACGTAATACGGGGCCGATCTCCAAAATTATTGATCCATCACCCGTCTTCGTGTATCTTTTACGAATTTTTTTACATTCATTTAGTTGGAAACGTATTGACAATGCATTCTCTGGACCCCATCACCTTTTATCCCCAATGTTTTAACCTGTTTTTAATGTATACCTTCGTTCACTGCGTTAGCAGCAGCAATCATTAGAAAAGCATTGCAGGTCGTGCAGTGTTTAGAATTTAGTAAGTAAGCCGTGGTTACTAAAGTACATGTATTATTAAATTATGTGTCTTAGACTCTCTTATTTTTAATATCTAAAAGGGGTTTTGAATAATATTATAGAAACGATAGGTTTCTATAATATTAAAAAAGAGTAATGCTAAAAAAATAACTTGACTTATATTACTGATTTTAGGTAATACCTATTTCATAATCAAAATGTACCTAACCACGTAGTTTTTAGCATTTTCTAACTGCCATCTTCCAAAAATATGAGTTGAGTTATTAATGGAATGGAATGAATGGAAATTAGTGCAGAGGAAAAGGTTTAGAAACAGAATTATAGGAAAAAAGGGAACAGCAGCTACTGATCCAAATGAAAATTTTAAGGCGGCAGATATAAAAATACCGTTGTTTGTATATAACATTGACAAATGTACTACAGCGAGTGATATAACTACGCATGTGTATAATAAAACTAAATTACATGTATCAATTCAAAAATTGAAATTACGTATCGATAGAGGATACGATGCATACAAGGTACTAGTACCTAAGAGTAATATGGAAACATTTTTAAATGAACACTTCTGGCCGGAGGGAGTTCTCTTTAGGCGATATGTAAACTTTGGAAGATCTAAGGTGGAAAACATTGAAAACCCTAACAAACAAAGTAATGGAGAGTACACTTCCAAATAACAACTGCACCTTTCTAAGTTTTAACTGCAAGGGTATATCCAGATCAATGGATTGTGTAAGAAACCTATGTAAGTCTGTGGATATCATAGCACTCCAAGAGACATGGTTACTGCAGCATGATATACCCATATTAGGAACGATTGATAAAAACTTTGCATACGCCGGCAACACAGCAGTTGACTTATCAATGGGTGTTTTGAGAGGACGTCCGCACGGAGGGGTGGCTCTGTTATGGCGAAAAGACTTATTTCCCTGTGTGTCGGTCATTCAGTGTAAAAGTGTGCGTCTTCTAGGTATAAAAGTTTCGTTAGACAGTGGTTCGATGATAATTTTCTCGGTGTATATGCCCACTGATGAACAGGAAAATTTAAGTGACTTTACCCAGTGTTTAGCAGAAATGTATGCAATTATTGAGAATGACAATGTGGATTTAGTGTATCTATTGGGTGATTTTAATGCACACCCAAATATGCCTTTCTTTAACGAACTCATGTGCTTCTGTAAGGATCAACAACTGTTTGTAGTGGACACCGAGCTGCTGCCAAAGGACTCTTATACCTATGTGAGTGACAGTCACGGTTGTAGGAGGTGGCTAGATCACTGTATAACTACTGAAATGGCAAGGCAAACGGTTGTTGATGCTAAGATCTTATATGATGTGTTTTGGTCTGATCATATTCCTATAGCTATTGTGTGTAACTTAGATAAGAGCATACCTAAGAGGTCTGTGAACAGGGAGAGGAACGAAATATTGTTGAGGGGAGTTATATGGGGAGAAAGAGAAGAGTCGCAAATAAATAAATATAGTGACATATGTAATGCAAAGTTAAAACACGTTGATTTTCCTAATGAACTTGAGTTGTGCTGTGATAATATTTGTCAAGTAATAGACCATAGAAACACAATAGATAGGATGTATAATACTATTGTTACTATACTAAAGGAAGCAGCTGTAGCAAGCTCTGATACTGTAGGGCGTAGAAGGGGTGGCTATGTCACGGGCTGGAACAAACATGTTAGCGAGGCACATCAAAAGGCGAGGCTATGCTTTCAGAACTGGTGTCTATGGGGTAAGCCTAAGTCTGGTCTGGTTTATGAAGAAATGTGCTCTTCGAGAAAAGTTTTTAAAGCTAAATTAAAATATTGTCAAAATCACAAGGACCAAATAAAGATGGATATCATTGTGGAACATCATAATTCTAAGAATTTCGGACAATTCTGGAAAGCAACTGGTAAGCTCAGCCCTAAGTTAAGTTTGCCAGTTAGTGTAGGGGGTGTTGGTGAGCCCAGTGACATAGCCAACCTTTTTATGCGGCATTTTGCTGTAGAGCCCATTCCAGGAGACCCGTGTGTGCAGATGTGCGATGCTGATAGTTGTGTAAGCGACAAGCCTATCAGAATAGCATCACCAGACATAGCCAAGGTCATCCGACAAATGTCTAGAGGTAAGTCGCCCGGTCATGATGGACTCAGCATCGAGCATCTGCAATATGCGGGTATCCATCTCCCTAGAGTTCTCTCCATGTTTTATACATTTTGCATCAGACACAGTTACCTGCCGTCCGATCTTATGAGGACCGTAGTGGTGCCTCTCATTAAAAATAGGACAGGAGACGCCTCTGACAGATCCAACTATAGACCAATCTCATTGGCCACTATTCTAGCGAAGGTGTTGGACAGTGTGCTTAATAAGTATCTAAATCAAAGTGTGACGCTAAACGATGCCCAGTTTGGTTTTCGGAACGGGCTATCTACAGAGTCCGCAGTTCTTTGTCTGAAGCACACTGTTCGATACTATACGGACAGGAATACACCGGTATATGCGTGCTTCTTGGATCTGTCAAAGGCGTTTGACCGTGTCTCCTATGACGTATTATGGAATAAACTGTTCAAGACGCAGCTGCCTTCTGAAATAACATATTTATTTAAATACTGGTATGGCAACCAAAGTAACTGTGTTCGGTGGGACGGAATGTACTCAGGTGAATATAAGTTGAAGTGTGGTGTGAGACAGGGAGGACTTAGTTCACCCACACTGTTTAATTTGTATATGAATGAGTTGATTGAGAGGCTCAGCGGTGCAGGTGTTGGGTGCTCAGTGGATGGGTGTTTTATTAATAACATAAGTTATGCCGACGATATGGTGCTGCTGAGCCCCTCAGTCAGCGCCCTTAGGACTTTGTTGAAGATTTGTGAGAAGTATGCCGTAGCTCATAGACTCAGGTATAACGTTGCGAAGAGTGAGCTACTAGTTTTTAAATCTGGCACTAAAACATACTCACCGCCACCAATTACTCTTCATGACTCTCCTTTACAGCAGGTGACAAAATTTAAATATCTTGGTCACTGGGTTACGGATGATTTAAAAGATGATGAGGACATGGAACGGGAGCGTAGGGCACTGGCAGTCAGGGGCAATATGCTCGCTCGCAGGTTCGCACGGTGCTCGTATGAAGTGAAAATCACTCTTTTCAAAGCATATTGCCAAACCCTGTACACATGCAGCCTGTGGACCAATTTCACCAAGAAGGCTGCCAATGCACTACGAGTCCAATATAACAATGCCTTCAGGGGGTTGCTGGGTCTGCCCTGGCTATGCAGCGCATCGGGAATGTTTGCTGCGTGGGATACCGATGGCTTTCATGCGGTGTTGAGGAAGAGGTCAGCTTCACTGTGGGAAAGAGTGCGGGGCAGTACCAGCACCCTCCTGAAGGTTATTGCTGAAAGGGTGGATTGCCATATACAGGCTTACTGGATGTCCACTCATGTACATAGTAATTATTTATTTAAGTTCTACTAACATAGATACTAAGTCTTGTTTACTAATAAATATAAATGTATGGATATTTTTAAGTCTGAAATAAATTTTTTCATTCATTTCATTCATTCATTCATTAATATTTTGCAACAGAGAGTGCAAAACCAGAGCTACCGCAGAGCAAGGAGTACAGAAAATATTTTACGGGAATACAATAAATAATATAATTAAAGAAGTTTTAACCATTTCTTCTTTCGAGTGTAAATATACTCGTATTAGGGTATTTGAGCTATTTTAGTTTTCGCTGGGCGTTGTGAATAGAGATCAACAACCTTCAATTTACAATCTCTACCCACTCAACTTCCAAAAGTGGCTAAGAAAATTCTAATTCTAAGGCTCTGGCTTTGATTTTTTGGAATATATAGGATATAGATAAATAAACTGTTTGTAGTTTAATTAGAAATCAAACGCTTACGCCGCATATCCTCAAAGGGGTTGGCATAGGTACTAATACTTCTGAACATCACGTGACATTTTATCTTATCATCTGGTGATCAGGGTACCCACGTTTTGCTTGGACAGTGTACTCACGTGATGGGGGCAGGCCTATCGTCATTTTGTACGCATACATTGTAACATTACTAAGTATTACTCAGCCATGTGGGTTTCCTCACAATTTTTTCCTTCAACATTAACAACCATGATAAATTGACCTCACATATGACTTTAGAAAAGACAAATTGGCGTAGGCCCCACCCGGGATTTGAACTCCATCGTCTGCACGATAAGCAGTGTCCGTGATACCCACTGAGCTATCACGGTATATAATATGATAGAAGTCTTATTATTAACGTTAGTAAATTGCTGCTAAAGACACTCATGCAAAGGGGATACATTTTAATATTATTGTTATAATATGGAATATTACTGAGCGAAGCTTTGTGCTAAGTACTGTACAGCCAGCGTAGAAAATATGAACATTGTTTTTTTTCATAAATCCTCAAACTAATTGTAAAGATGAAAATGCCAAAAAATTGAGCGATACAATATTTTTTTACGGGTTTTGTTAGATTATGCTATGTTTTTTTATTATTTATGAGATTTTTTTTACCTGATAAATTCCCTTTCTAGAAATTTATAAAATTTGACAGATATTATTGAAACCATTGAGTCAGAAATATTGACTTTTAAAAAAATAGGCAAAATTCTGTGCTCAAACTATGGCTAGAATGATATAGATTAAATTAAAAGATGCAAATTTTAAATAACTTTTTTATTTTGTTTATTTGCACATTATTTCATTTCTAGTTATTAATTGGCTCATTTTAATGTCGATATACGTTATCAAATAAGTTAATTTATAAAAGTTAAAATTAATTTTTAATTTCGTAATAAAAGTGACATCAGTTACAGAGAGAGACACCAAGTCAGTCTTATTTTCATTTTCATTGCTGACTGTACACGATAGTTAGAGCTCTACAACCGTGTTAATGTTTTAGTATTAACTAAATATCTAAACATACTTTCTCTAGTTCCTGTCCGTTTATTCACTTGTCCTGGAAAACGGGAAATAAGCTTTTTACAAAGTTGCACTAATATACAGCAGCTTCACAAAATGCACGTTAAAAGAAAACTAAATACACACATAACTGATATAAAGTTTATATTTCAACTTTGTACAAACACTTTAAATTTAAATTTACGTATACTTTATGGATACAGAGATATTTCAAAAATTAAGTATCCAAAAATACATGGACTCATTACTTGCGATACGAGATACTGACCCTCCCTAAATAATTAATTATATATCTTACCCTTATGAACACATATATAACACATATAACTGATTTTATCGTACAAATGGTTAGTATGATTCAGTAAGCCCTTTAGTAAATTAGGCCAGTAAAAAACTTTTTCAGTGCTAAAGTTTTCCATATTTTAATAAATTTTATTTTCCAGTGGTTCAAAAATTAACTCCCCCTTTGGAACTAAATTTAGTTTAGTCCACAAAATATGTACAAAAAAACGATTTTACTAAACTGGTTTTTTTAGATGGCTAAAATGATTTTAGGAAACAGCTAGCCATCTACTTTCCATTAAGAATTACTCTACAGCCGATAGGTAGTTTTCTCAAAGGATAATATAAAAGAAAAAAAGGTCCTTAAATAAAATTATGCATGTATGTGAAAGCATATTTATGTTCAAACACGACAGATTTAGGAACAAAATAGCCAGAAGGTAACAGAAACATTTTGCATGACCCTTGTTCAAATACTGATATGTTTTTTTATTTTATTTCTTTTACTCTGTTATGAATGGTATTTATCGCAATAACTTCGATAAAACTACCCCAAAGAAATATCTATAAACCTAATAAATAAGGCTGTACTGATTAACTTTATTTATATTGTAGGCACTTCTTTACCCATTTTTAGACGGACTGTCACTGAAAACTGATACACAGACAAAATTTATAGTGAAATGATAATTAAATATATCAAACAAACACTCCAATTCAATTTATTTATGCAGATGTATAATAGACAATAACTTACCGTCTCTATACCCAGCACAATAAGTGTATTCCGAGGTAAATCTCGCAAAGAATTCGCTGTAAGACCTGATACAGGTCTCCTGGTCAACTACCGGCATTTCTACCAGAGTCAGTTCTTCGGTGGCCACGCCTTTGTCATCGAAACCCCAACCAACTACCTGGAATTTTAAACCTGATTTAGATTTTATAAAGAAATAAAGGAAAGAAAGAAGACATTTATTCGTTGCTACATACAAAAAAAAACACAGTTACACTCACATACATTTAAAAAACACTTAACAATCAACATAAAGAAAGTAAACGTAAATTTCATTGGAAAAGAATAATATTGCTAAAAAAAGAAAATCAACAATATAATACACCATATTATTATTACAGCAATTCATGTATTATGACTGCTTTAAAAAGTATTTTTAATCAAAATTCGATGTATATGGAAAAGAAAGTTACGGCCACATTAATTATTTCTCGCAATAATTTTCCCAATAGGAAGCTACAAAATTTTTATTGACAAAGGCTGTAAATTATTCTGTACAACTAAAAGGCCTTTTCGAAATCGTAGGAGCACTTCAACGGTCGCCACATCACATTAAGAACCCGTTCGAAACGAGGAATTCACACCAATTTATCTTTTCTAAAGACACATGTGTGGTTTATTTATTATGGTTGTTAACGGTGAGGGAAAACATCGTGAGGAAACCCACATGGCTGAGTTGTACATGTATTCGTACAAAACGGCGATAGACCTGCCCCCTATCACGTGAGTACACTGTCCAAGCAAAACGTGAGTACTCTGAACAGCGGGTGACAAAGTCACACGATGTTCAGTAGCATTAGTACCTCTACCAACCCTTTCGGGGATATTCGACGTGAACGTTTATGTATATGTTATGTTTATATGTTCAAAACAAGGAGCTCAACCTACTCTAAATAGGGTGATTTGGCCATAATCATAGCCGTAGGTTGTCAATCGAATGCTCAATCCCTTAATATATAACCGAAACCGACGGCTGAAATGGCCTTCTACGGCAAAAATATAGCTACAATAAATAAAACCTCAAAAATTTAGCTACAAAGAAGGAGTATATTTACCGCTCCTTTCCTCCCGATAACATTGCTGAGGTCAATCTGTGATTCTGGCCACAAGCACGCCGGCCGTACCCAATCCGTGAAGGTCACCTTTTCCCTCAGCTGTAGGATACTGAGGTCACTGCTGAATGAGGATGCGTTGTATTGAGGATGCACGTCGATTTCGCCAACCTGCAGAATTTTGATACATAGGTTAATTGTTCTTTGGCAAGACCAGTTCCATAATGAAAAGGCAACAGCAAAGTTGACCTTTTTGGGTGCATATTTTATAATTTAATTAGCTTTGCCGTGTCAGTGATAAAACGGTATCTATTACAGACAAACTTCAACATTATTCCACTCTTAATTTTAAAAAAACATAACGCTCAGAACTTCATTGCAACCTCGAACCAAATAGTGTTTCAAAAAGATACATACATACGAGGGGCATGCCAAAAGAAACTTACTCAAAAATTATAAAATATATTCTTTATTACGAGTATCGATCTTTTCAAAGTATTCGCCCTGAGCACGTGCACACTTTTCCATACGTCTGAACCAATTGGAAAATATCTGTGACACCTTTTCTTTAGATACTCAGAAATCTCGAAATTATACGCAACCAGCGCATCTTCTTTGCTTTCAAACCTCTTCCCCTTTAGTTTTTCTTTGATTTTTGGAAACAAGTAAAAATCACAAGGTGCTAGGTCAGGGGAATATGATATTGTAAGGGAGATGAAAGTCAAGTGTTCTGGCAGACGTGTGCGGCGCCGCATTGTCGTGGTGCCAGAGAAGGTGCCGGATTCCTGACTTCGATCGCTTCTCACACCAAGCTGATATTACTGTTGGAGCACAAACTGTCACATATCATTCAGAGTACACCGTTCTTTCATTCTCTAGCACAACAGTAGCAATATGACCCGTTTTGCAGAAAAACGAGGCGACCATTTGTTTCTGAGTGCTTCGTGCACGGCGACATTTCGTTGGAGTTGGCTCGTCTTCAAAGCACCATACAGTCGACTGTCACTTTGATTCGGGATCATAGTTACGAGTATATAGCCATGTTTTGTCACCAGTCAGTATATTATATACGTTTTTTTTCTCGCCTCCGTTGAATTTATCTATCATGAATAGGCACCAATCCACCCGACGGTCTTTCTGCTCATCGGTAAGTTTATGCGGCACCCATCTCGAACATCGTTTACGGAGAGAAAAGTGATCGTGAATTATGGTTTGCATTGCTGCTGATCCAATTCCTAGTTCTCGCTCTAGCTCTACATATGTAATTCGTCGGTTTTCGCGAATAAGTTTTTCGACTGCACGAACGTTTTCTTGCGTGACCGCGGTTGGCGGTCGTCCTGTCTTCGCTTCATCTTCGAGACATCCCCGCCCTCTTTTAAATTCAGCAAACCAATTGAATACTGTTGCTCGGAAACAAGCAGGCTCACCAAAAGTGGAAGCCAAAAGTTCAAAACATTCTTGAGGCTTTAAACCTTTTTTAAAGTCATAATAAATTATATCGCGAAAATCACGTCGACTGAGAGCTCCATTGTTGCAACTGAATTCCCGCCAGATTCTCGGAAAAATGATGCTCATTCAAATAAAATATAAATAAAATAAGTGTGTTCTATATTCAAATATGTCAATAAAAACCAGCCTATAAAACGTTGTATAGCTTCCCAGTGTCACTTAAATGAGAAAAGAGTATCTAACTTCTTCTGGCATGCCACTCGTATACTCACGGCTATAAATCCCTTGAAGGGGTCAAAAAGATGAAACATTCATTAAAGGATATGTTTTAAGTATGTCAAATATTGTATATTGTCTACAAAACCTTCGTCCATCTAGAATTAAAAATTGAAATCGTTACATCATTCTAAGTGTTAAGAAAAAACAAACTCATATACATACAAGTTTACCAAAATAATTACTACGGACAGGCTTATGCAGGCAAGTAAAACGCAAACAAAACTCACAAGTCGAATCTGCACTCCCTCTACCGAGGTCCTCAAGTTGTGCTTCCCGAGGTACACGGTTAGGGTGTTCTTGTTGACCACCCGGTTGGAGCTCTTCCTGGTCACGCAGTGGGCGGCCGTGATCACGTGCTTGGACGAGACTAGGGTACCGCCGCAGATGTATTTGTTGTCTACCGTCTGGGGAGAATGGAAGGATTGTTAAATTTATTGTTTATTCGTTTTGATTGTAAATATACAGAAAATAGGAGGGGAGGGTTGGTGGTATTGTAAGCGGAGTCTACACAGGGCACTAAAATATCTATAAAAATAAACATCATAATAAAATGTAAACATTTAACATATCGTATCTTGAATCATACCAAAAATATATAATGATAACGAAATTTATAATGAACCCCAAATGCTCAGCTACTTACTAAGGCCTACCAAGGTATTGGATTTGGTACACTATCTAGGAAAAAAAATTAATCTGAAAACCGTGTTACATTATTATACATTAGGGATTTTATAGCCGTGAGTATATGTATGTATGTATTATTATACACTTTTTTATAAGTAATACCTCCGGCACGTCTTTGTGGGTTTGGTATATAAAAGATACATCAATGTCTAGTTATTATATACGATTCCTGGAACCCCTGAATCTTTTTTTGATAAACCTATCCTATATGCAATTAAAGAGTGCACGAGAAATATGTTCAATATTACCTGCGTCTGATAAAGCGCGATCTGCCACGGCCACTGTCCTTCCAGCGTAGGCCTGCCATTCACTACCAGAGGATTCGGGTTCGAGTTCCGCACTACTTTACCGCAAATGTTTTGCACGGCCTGCGAACAGTTTAATTAATAATAAAAAATATGGGTAAATATTGGGTATCAATTTAATTTAAATTTGATTATAATGGCAATCTAACATGAAGAAATTAAGATATCTGGTTTTATTTCTTCGATAAACACAGTCAGTCAGATAAGTGTCAAATTCAGCAAGCGAGAGTGTGGAACAAACGATAGAGATACCTTGCAATATATTCACAGTTAGTAGACTTAATAAAAGAGATTCTCAATTCGATTTTTCTAAACTAGATTGCTTGTTAAATTCCCTATTGCTAAACATTCTAGCGTTGTTTTTGTTGTTCTGTGTATTAAAGTTCCAAAGGTCTGAACTTTAAAGGATTTTAAACCTCAATCTTTAATGCATCAAGGTTCAAATCCTTAGGCTTTGAGGCCCAAGACTTAAATGAACAACACTTTTTGTGGATGACTATCTATTTGTATGTACATACGTTTATATACTAACCTGCTGTCCTCTCGAATCTGGGTCATAGAAGTTGGTGTCAGTGTGCTGGTTGCTGTGGCCACCACCTCCAGTCACGATGGTCACCAAGCCACCACCGAAATATTCCTCTTCACCAGGCTTGCTGAAATTTTAACCATAAGTTAAAGTATTGTAGTGTTAACTTATTATTAAGTCTGGTCGGAGTCACAAATTAGGCATCTTTTCGGCCCTTCAAGATGTTGGCAAAATTTCACCAGCAATCATCCGATTTAGGGTTACAATAAATAAATAGATAAAAGGACCTGGGAAATATATTTAAACTATAGGAAACGATGCAAAGAGTAAAATAAGTTATAAAATTTCGCTTGGAAAACCCTCGATGGACTATCTTCCCCATCGTTTTCAACGTACAAGATTTGTCTTTTTGGACACATCGAGATAATGCTGATAGCATCACGTACCTTTGGTGCTTTAAAATAAATTTTGTTAGATTTCAAAAAAGGTTTATTACTACTAAAATTACTTTAATATTTAGTCTTTGATGATAAATTTTGCTGTGTAGTGTCGGCTTAGAATAGCACTACCCCATTTCTTCCGGTGGGTGTACGTAAGAGGCGACTAACGGTATTGGGGCTTTTAAGGGATTTTTGGGCGATGTGGTTGGAGACCCATCACCAACAACCTTTATTTTACCATCTTTTCCCCACTCAACTTTCCAAACGTGGCTGAGGAATTTCGAATTCCTTAGCTCTGGCTACCCCTTCTAGGGATTTAAAGCCGTGAGTATATGTATGTATGTAAATTCAAAATTAAAATCACATAACATAACATAACATAAACGTTCACGCCGAATATCCCCGAAGGGGTTGGCAGAGGTACTAATACTTCTGAACATCACGTGACTTTGTCATCTGATGTTCAGAGTACCCACGTTTTGCATGGACAGTGTACTCACGTGATAGGGGGCAGGCCTATCGCCGTTTTGTACGAATACACTGTCACATGACTAAGTACAACTCAGCCATGTGGGTTTCCTCACGATGTTTTCCCTCACCGTTATTTAAAATATTTATTTTCTAACCGTGTTATTATTACTTTAGTTTAGTAAAGCATAAATTTACATTTAAAAATGAAACAAAATCAACGAGGAGAGCCAAAGGAGAACTAGAAGTAGTATAACCGACGTATTCCAAAGAGGCATGAGCAAGGCATATTGCAAGCAGGCAAAAACGAATTCCGTTAGAATTCAAAGTAAGAAGTGGCAGCCACGTACCCGATAACGCAGTATAGTTTAGCCTCTCTCAATGTACACTAATTAATAAAAGTAGGATGGGAACTAACTAACTAACTAACTAACGGCGTGAGAATATGTATGTATGTATGTATGTAATAAAAGTAATGAAAGCCGATGGATGAGATATGGAGACCTTTGTGGAAAGGGATTATGTCCTGTGTATTGGCTCTTATGATTATTTTTGGTTACGAATATCGGTAATGTTACAATCTATATCAACGAATGATCCAAATCCATTCAGTATAAGCGCAGCACCAAAACTGGCAAGTCCTTTCGCATACACAAGAAGTGAGTTATGCTTTATTATCTTCACACTTCCTAAGAAACTTCTGACAGTTCGAAACATTGATTAAAAGTAGGGTCAAACTACGCCTTAGCCAACTTGTACCTTATCATATACCTTCAGTAATAAACTATGACTTTAACTACTCGTGTCGAGCGAAGAAATAAAATTGGAGATGGATAAATCATCTTATGATTTCTTATATGGCTCTAAGTGATAGATGTACTAAACAAAAACCGCAGATAAGTTATGCGCGCTCATAAATGGCACTTAAAAAACAGGCTAAATGGTTCATCTGACTTTAGTCGCAATCGTTCACCTGTTTTGGCGTGTTTGTATATAAAAATAACCAGAATGCCGTCGTGTGTGATGAGATTTTGCTCAAACTATAGTAGAAAAACATAACATCATCTGCCGCAATCCGTGCCACTAGTATACGCCGGTTTCCTCGTAAATAACCTATCTAACGTTTTTAGTACATTTATGCTCTAATTCTTAATATTTACTTAACTTATTTCTTACCTAACCTAGCCTATTCTCACGGCTATAAATTCTAAGAAGGGGTAACCAGAGCTTCAGAATTCCAAAATGTCAAATTGCAACCACATACATTACAACCATTTACTAGAAAAACCCCAATAAAAGAGTATTGGTGTCGCCTCGGACGCTACTCGCGGGGAGAAATGGGGTAGTGCTATGTTAAACCAAGAACCTATTTATAAAACATACAAATGAAGTATAATTCAAACGATTTAATATTTCAAACAAAAATATACGTCACAATTGAAATTATTTTAAGCTTTCAGTACTTATATTATATTCAGTAAGAAATAATGGCATGAACATGTATTGTGTGTGTAAAAAAATGTTGTACGGTTGAATATTTATAAAGGTTCATATATTTTTTTTACATTCCACTTCAGTTTCAAAAATATACGACAGCTTCTAATGATTACTTTTGTTACTTTTTATTAAGAATGCAATTTAAAATTTCTCGTGTAGTCTATAATTTAATAGTATAATAAAGAAGTGCTAAGCAGCCATAATTAGATAGATATAGAATGTAAATAATGAATGACGATGAAGAAATAGGGAACCCTTTCATACGAGTTATGATTTGTTAAAATAAAAACAAACAAACATAGACACATATACTCTCGCCATTATTTCCCATTGGGGTAATCAATAAATTTCTGCATAAACTAAGTATCCTGATGCAGAATCTATGCATAAAGTAAGCATGTTCAAGCAGATGATAGAGGAAAAAAGGCCAACTACCTGTCATTGTCTGGGAATTCCTCATCATCAGGCCGAAGGGTACTGGTGGTTGGCCTAGTGCTGGCCGTCGTGATTTGGTATACAGAATCTGGTCTCGGCCTCCCGACTGACTGCGATGGTACCGGCCCATTATTACTGTTAACAAAGTGGGATGTATCGATGAGGTGAAGGAAATGGGTTATTTGAGATAGAGCTAATACTACGATGTGTGATTTTGCGAAAGCAATAGGCAGGCGTTGCGTCAGTATAAAATATATGGGAGCACACAGTATTATTATTTTTTATGTCATCGTGACCGGAGTACGTTGAACAAATGCTGTAGTGACAATCTATCAATAGAAATTACCAAATATTAATTTATTAAAACACAAAGTGTAATTAAGACTCTAGTCGAAAATTATATAATTTTGTTTATGCGTGTGCTTTTCCTCACCCAGTAAATAAAGATCCTAATAAATATAGGTAATTAAAAAAAATATATAAATCACGTCATTAACTAATACTAAGCAACTTGTGCCTCTGAACCACACAGGCTTCGAAATTACACATGATAAGCTGAAAAGCCCGAAACGTAACGAATCCTTGCAGTCCATTATGATACCTCCGAGGGATCGAGCCTAGCCCGGTGAGAGAGTAGACTAGAGTTAGGGATCGGTGATTTGGTCGTCCTATATCTATATAACATAGTCCACCTTACTGGACACGCATAGGTTCTCAGAAAAAATAATACAAGCGTGATAGTATCAAACACTGACCTTTTAGGCTACAATGATATATATTTATTGCTGTGTAGTGTCGGCTTAGAATAGCACTACCCCATTTCTTCCGGTGGGTGTACGTAAGAGGAGACTAACGGTATTGGGGCTTTTAAGGGATTTTTGGGCGATGCGGTTGGAGACCCATCACCAAGAACCTTTATTTTACCATCTTTTCCCCTATGAACTTTCCAAACGTGGCTGAGGAATTTCGAATTCCTTAGCTCTGGCTACCCCTTCTAGGGATTTAAAGCCGTGAGTATATGTATGTATGTATGTATGTATGAATGATATATATATGGTCTTAAAGCTATGGTGTGTGGTGAAAGTGCACCCAGTTTTTATTATTTACAAAATTACCGTGTAAATGGCGTCAATATTTGCACAAACGCATATTCAGAAATTCAACCGTACAAAAAAAGCGAAGCATATGAAAAATTTGATTACAATGCCTCTGAATCCTGGAAATGGTTATGAATTCTGAGAGGTCTTAAAAATCCTTTCTAAATTAACTAATGTGGTTTAATATTATATTCAGTATTTTTACTAACACCTCATCCACTCCTTCAGGAATATAAAGCATGAACATTAAGTTAAATAAATTCGTTTTATTCTTATCTCAATGCAATACTATTTTTTCAAAAACGCTGTCAAATACATATTCTTAGAGTTTCTCTTGTCAAATTACCATTAACATTAACTCTATTTATACAAACATAGATACATACTATACTCACGGCTATAAATCCCTAGAAGGGCTAGCTTCGACATAATAAAATCCGCCGCTATGGAAAGTTGAGCGGGAAAAAGATTGTAAAGTAAAAGCTTTTTGGTGACGGCTCTCCAACATAGCCCAACTCACTTGGAAAGCCCCACTTCTCTTAGTCACCTCCTATTCTCAGCCGACACTACACAGCACTCTATATATATATATATCTCTTTAAGAGTTATTATGTCGCAATATATTGTTACTCTATTGAAGTTTCCATTCTTTGTACATATGGTTAAACCACACCTTTGTAGCCATATAATCACGACCTAATAGTATTTCTATTAAATATTAGCTGTAGTACAGGCGAGACACCGAAGTTAAAAGAAATATATGACAATTTTTTGTTTTTGATTGGTTTGTGAGCATCGATCTTTTCTCCAGTCAACTTGCATAAATAGCCCAAGAATTTGTAACCCCGGTGCTGTAACTACCCTTGAAATATTTTATACCCAGAGGTATAGATAAGATTTGCTGTGTAGTGTCGGCATAGAATAACACTACCCCATTTCTTCCGGTGGGTGTACGTAAGAGGCGACTAACGGATTTGGAGCTTTTAAGGGATTTTTGGGCGATGTGGTTGGAGACCCATCAGCAACAACCTTTATTTTACCATCTTTTTCCCACTAAAATTTCCAAACGTGGCTGAGGAATTTCCAATTCCTTAGCTCTGGCTACCCCTTCTAGGGATTTATAGCCGTGAGCATATGTATGTATAGATAAGACCTATTGGTTCCAAAGTTCTACAAATGTACATAACCTGGCGGCTATAAATCCCAAAAGAGAATAACAAAGGTTGATGAAACAATTGGTGATGGCTCTCCAGCCACATCGCCCAATAAACACTTTAAAAGCCCCAAATCACATACGTGGTAGTTATAACAACACTTTTTATTTGTTTATTATTTATAACGCTGTACGACGAGGAAAGTATTAATATACATACATACATATACTCACGGCTATAAATCCCATGAAGGGGTAGCCAGAGCTAGGGTAATAAAAAATTCCTCAGCCACTTTTGGAAGTTGCGTGGACAAAAGATGGTGAAATAAAGTTTTTTGGTGATGGGTCTCCAACCGCATCGCCCAAAAATCCCTTAAAAGCCCCAATACCGTTAGTCACCTCTTACGTACAACCACCGGAAGAAAAAGCCGGCACTACACAGGTAAAAGTATTAAATAATATATAAAATCTTTTGCAAATTAAAAAGGCAATATTTTCTAAAACACAATTGGCGGTAAGTACGTAAATATTTCATAACTTAATTTACAGTATCTACGCAATGCCTCTATGACGTCAGACTAATTAGTATTAACAACCAGTCTTGACCGATGTGGAAGTTTTTATTCATAAATCTTGTGGTTTTGGTCTTAATGGCACCACAATATATTCTGCGATGATAATGGTACTGTCAGGAAACTTGCAATGACTTGCTTTATGATAAATGATTTTACTCGGAATATATCACGCTTTCGTACGATTACATTTCTATCACAGATAGATTTTAATAATGTTTTTTTACGATTATCGTTTTAAATATTGCCAACACATCGTCACAATTGTGAAACATGGAAACAGTGTTCCAATTGTATCTTCGGAACGACTGGAAAACCCCAGCTAAGCATGGGTAGTGTCATTTTCAATTGACTATCTATTATAGGCAAACGACCACATAAATATTTTTTCCTGTATATAAAAAGTATAAATTAGACCATTTGTTAGCACAAAAAATTAATATTTTTTTTAATCGCTAATCATAACGGAAAAAGATATACAAAATGCAAAATTAATAAACAGCAAGCATGAAAAGTTTAAGCTTATAATTAATTAACGTTAAGCAAGAAAGGTTCCCCAAAAGCATGCAAAATAGTCACCCCCATATTCCACCAACCTACACTTACAGAAACTGAGGCCATTATAGTATGTGTATCTATACAATATTTGACTTATTTAGAGAATTGATAACTCAATGGGTAGAACACCGGTTAACGTGTAAGCGACTAGTGTTCAAATCCCGGGTCGGGCCTACACCAATTTGTCTTTTCCAAAGACATATGTGTGGTTAATTTATCATGGTTGTTAACGGTGAGGGAAAACATCGTGAGGAAACCCAAATTACTGAGTTGTACTTAGTCATGTGACAGTGTATTAGTACAAAACGGCGATAGGCCTGCCCCCTATCACGTGAGTACACTGTCCATGCAAAACGTGTCTACTCTGAACACCGGTTGACTAAGTCACGTGATGTTCAGAAGTATTAGTACCTCTGCCAACCCTTCGGGGTTATTTAGAGAAGTGTCGATGCCACAAACTATATCATCGATATGATTCGACTATCAGTATTGACCTGATTAACAAAAAGTTCAAATTATGAAATGTATATTTTTACTTAGATTTAAAATTCCTGCGAGATAATGTGATCTCTAATATTAATACGGAGTCCAGACAATTATTATCTGTGTTCCAATTATTTCGTGCGCTAGCCACGGTACTGTTGGTAATAAAATAAATTGAATATTACAGATCTATGAAACTAGTAAAATTTGCTCAAGTTCTTAAAATTTCGTACATTTTCCGTTACCTGGCCACTCTAGAACCTTTAAGCCTCGATAGGCATTGGTTTGACAGGCAACGTTTGCTTGCAGAACCAACTCTTTAGTGTCGCAACTCTAAGGGCAGACAGTTCCACTGGTATACATTATACCAAAACTCATTTCATTCCCTATACTCAACTCAACAATAAAATTGTGAATAGCATTTAAATCGTGATGAAAATATAAGACGCGTCAAATATTTGTACAATAAATTGCGAGGTTTGCCGTGTAGTGTCGGCTTAGAATAACACTACCCCATTTCTACCCGTGGGTGATCGTAAGAGGCGACTAAGGGTATAGGGGCTTTTTAAGTGATTTTTGGGCGATGTGGTTGGAGACCCGTCACCAAAAACATTTATTATTACCATCTTTTCCCCAATTAACTTCCAAAAGTGGCTGAGGAATTTCTCATTCCAAGGCTCTGGCTACCCCGTTAAGGGATTTACAGCCGTGAGCATATGTATGTATGTATGTAAATTGCTAGGTGTATATAAAGGGATTGTATTTTCACATATAGCGACAAATAATATTTCGTAAAGTTAAGAAATAAGTACCTCTGCAAACCTCTCGGAGAAACAGGGCTTAAATGTTGATTTGAGTTGAGTTACATACATACATATATATACTCACGGAATTAGTTCCCATAGGGGTAGGCAGAGACCATCAATCGCCACTTTGTACGATCCTGGCAAACCTCTCTAGCTTCGTTCACATCCATCAATATTTTCATACATGCTCTTTTATTCTTCATACTACGGACGCCTGCTTTTTTGAGTTGAGTTGATTTAGCATAACTCAAATTTCTCTCACCACATGTCACCAGCTTATAAGTTTAAGAACTGTTGTGGACCAACATCCACATCTCACCAAATATATTTTAAGTTTTACAAGTGTAGTTGACTTACATGCTGAACGGGTTAGCGTTTCCCTGGTCGCGTGGCGGGCTGTACTCCTCGGGTCTGGTGGGGCGGTACGACGTGGAATCTGGCTTGTCTCCCGTTGTGTATTGAGGCCTTAAAGAGATGAACGTATTAGATAATATTAAAAGTTATTTTGCTGTGTAGTGTCGGCTTAAAATAGCACTATCCCATTTCTTCCGGTGGGTGTATGTAAGAGGCGACGCGGTTGGAGACCCATGACCAACAACCTTTATTTTACCATCTTTTCCCCACTCAACTATCCAAAAGTGGTTAAGGAATTTCCAATTCCTTAGCTCTGGCTACCCCTTTTAGGGATTTATAGCCGTGAGTATATGTATGTATGTATGTATGTAAGTAATCTAAGCACCTTGCTAATCAAAGTACATACAAACATATACTCACGCCATTAGTTCCTATTGAGGTAGGCAGAGACTACCGATCGCCACTTTGTACGATCCTGACAAACCACTCTAGCTTCGTTTACACCCATCAATCTTCTCATAGATGCTCTTGTATTTCACTTACTTCGGAAGCCTAACTTTTCGAGCACACTTGCTAATCAATAATAAATAATTGATCTCAGTAGTCCGGAAGATATCGCTTTAATTGATAAGACCACCAATAATACTTCTTTTTAAGAACACAAATCTCTGTAAAATATTTTAAATGCGATACAATAAAGAGTACAGCGTGCTCATCTTATGGCTTCTGCAGAGCCTGAGTTGGGTTATTGGTTGAATGCGTTACCATCTGAGGCGATTGGTACCCTTCTCGGTAGGTCTACTTTTTGTTTGGGTGTCTGTCTGAGAATTGGTGCCCAAATCAATGAAATTCATCGCTGTCGCTGTGGAGTGCAAGTCGATCATCAGGGTCACCATGGTCTTTCGTGCCCCCGCAGTGCAGGTCGCCTGTCACGCCATGCTGCCCTCAACGATATCATCCGTCGGGCTCTTGTCAGCGTCCATGTACTGTAGCTGTTTTGGAACCCCCTGGCTTGATACGGGACGATGGGAAGAGACCGGACGGTATGACTTTGTTGCCTTGGAGGAATGGCAGGGCGTTAATATGGGATGCAACGTGTGTTGATACCCTAGCGCCTTGCCATTTATCAGGGTCGGCATCGCGAACAGGTGCTGCTGCAGCCAATGCCGAGAGTTTCAAACGTCGAAAATATTCTGGATTACTGAATGATTATCATTTTATTCCATTCGCCGTTGAAACTCTCGGCACATGGGGCAACGAGGCGCGGGTTTTTATAAAAGATCTCTCAGCCCGCCTAGTAGAAGTCAGTGGTGATCCTAGGGCTGGCAGCTACCTCGGCCAAAGAATTAGCATAGCCATTCAAAGAGGTAATGCTGCCAGTATTTTAGGCACGATACCGTTTTGCGAGAGCGATGAATTTCATGAAATTTTCCATCTTTAGTAGGTATTTATTTAGTTTTATATTTTAATTTCGGTTGTAAATTGTCTATGTAAATATTTTTAATTATTTTTGAATATAAAGAGTTTTCTAATCTAGGACGAAAAGATCACGGATTTGTTCCAAGTAATATTTTTTCTTTCTGAATGTTATTTTTTATTATGTACATTCACTGACATACATATACTCACGGCTATAAAATATATAAAAGGGGGTAAGCAGAGCTTTAAAATAAAAAAATCCTCATAGACTTTTGGCAATTGTGTGGGGATAAGATCATAAATGAAAGGCTTTTGTCGATATATCTTCCACTGCATCGCCCAAAAATCACTTAAAAGCCCCAACACCCTAAGCCGCCTCTTAGCTGTGTAGTGTCGGCATAGAATAGCACCACCCCATTTCTTTTCTAGGTTGTTCGTATATTCAGTGAATTATTACATAACATAACCATTACCTTTGCACAGGCCTAACTGACGGTCTAGAAGGCTTAACCGTCTCTTGTATATCCGGCCTAGTTGGCCTATCAGTCACCGGAACATGTGGCCTGTTAGAAGATTCTGTATCAGTCGTTTCAAGAGCTGGAACGGGAGTGTTAGCATTGCAGATCTCTCGTCCATTCAGTCGTATCGCCTGGAGCCGGGGAATCTTGTTCAGCAAGTTGTACTGGACGAAGAATCTGACGGCTGTGGCTGGTCCCGGCTGGATCTTCATCTTCGTGTTCTCGATCTTGAAGTCTATGTTGTCAGTTGTGGTCACGTCGCCTATCCAGTTCTGGAAATAAGAGTGGGAGTATTACAATTTAAAATTAATCTATTTGACATTGAATTCATATATAGCCATTAACATTTAGTTATTGTAACGGTTTTGAATTGGATATGTTCTATGAGATATAGGAAAAAATACCAAGTGATTTAAGTTAATAAGTGATCACTAGGTTTGCCAGCATAGAACAAAGTGGCGATTCATAGTATCTGTATACCCACATGAGACCTAATGGCCTGTGTATATGTTTGTACGTATGTTACTATATATACTTCTTCATTCTTATTATTTAATTTCAATTTAATAATGTTCAAATGATGAAGTAATGGGCAATGCTTAGTTCATAAATATTCCTGAGCCTGTTATATTGCATGTTCTTTTTAGTTTGTTTGTCAAAGATAGAGAATAGTGTGGAAATATCGCTTTATGTGAGTTCCGTGGGAGCATTACCACTTTTCATGAAAAACACATGAAAAAATTTATTAAAAATTTAACACTGTTTATTTTAAAAAATATTTACAACACTTGACCAGACAGTCTGAAAACCTTTTAGGTTTTTAGTAGACTGTCAGCTCGGCTTTTTATTTAAATACATATTTACGTATGCTTAAAAACAATACATTAAATAAATAGAAGAAAGACATGTGCATTTATACATCACAGCATTTAGAAAAATGATTTTTTAATATAGCTCAAACCTGAATTTTGTTTTTATTTTGTAGTTTCGTTACAATAGTTTTCGGTAGATTATTAAGCATATTTGGCATGATGTAGCTCCATACTCTTTCTCCATATATATTATTACATTTAGGTTTTAATTACAGCGGCGTATATGACAGAGTTTATGTGATTTTTTAAAGTCATTTGTGTGGTTAATGCTACAAGATTTTTAAACGTGAGGAAAGTATCGTGAGGGAACCCACACTGCTGAATTTTGAGTTTGTACAAAACGCTAATATACCTGCCTCCTATCACGTGAGTGCACTATCCAAACACAATGTGTGTCTCACACAATACATATACTCACCTTTTACCAATCCCAGGACGGGGTAGCCAGAGCTAAAGAATTAGAAATTCCTCAGCCACTTTTGGAAATTTGAGTGGGGAAAAAATAGTAAAAATAAAGGTTGTTGGTGATGGGTCTCTCTTAATAGCCCCATACCGTTAGTCGCCTCTTACGTACACCCACCGGAAGAAATGGGGTAGTGCTATTCTAAACCGACACTACACGGCAAGTTGTCAATAATGTCATGTGAACTTCGGAAACCATTGCCACACTTTCGCGGATTTACAGCGTAAGCGTTTGAGGTTTCTTTGATCGCAGTGACATGGCTTTCCTTTTCAAAGATATATTCAATTTATTTTTCTGTAGTACCTCTGCCGCAATTTAGGCGACATAGTTGTGAAGCTATAACTTGTTTTGCTTGTATATACTATTGATACCGCAGATCTCAATGCAAAGCATTAGCACACTTAAGGATACCATTCGTTCTATTAAAAACTGGTTCTCAAACGGATTCTGATGCGCAAATAACTTTCATTAATATTTTTACCATATTTGTACAAATAATAAATATTATATATAATATTGTTAAAAGTACAAATAATTTATTTTATTTTATTATAAAGTATTTAATTATATTAATTTTATTAAGTAGCAGGAAGTTTTAAATAATGAATTTGTACTTTTAACAATTTAAAAGATTAACTATTTTAGTAAGTTTATTTAACTGTTATAAGTATTTACCCAAAAAACGTAAGAACAGGTAACCTTATGACGATATTGAATATGGTACTCATTTGAGACTCATGTCGTTATGGTTATGTGTTTATGTTTGATGATCAGTATAATTTTTGGATCGTCGATTATCTGTGTAATTTACATACATACATACTTATACTTAAGGCTATAAATCCCTAGAAGGGGTAGCCAGAGCTAAGGAATTAGACATTCCTCAGCGACTTTTGGAAGATGCGTGGGGAAAGATGGTAAAATAAAGGTTGTTGGTGATGGGTCTCCAACCGCATCGCCCAAAAATCCCTTTAGAGCCCCTATACCGTTAGTCGTCTTTTACGTTCACCCACCGGAAGAAATAGTGCTATTCTAAGCCGGCACTACACAGCAGCTGTGTAATTTACTTTGTAAAATATTCTCCTATTTTCGAGATATATCTTTTTAAAACATGCCCTTTTATGCTTTACACTTCAGAGGTCTGCTTTTTTGAGAACATTGTCTAAAGGATCCACATTCCCACATCATCAAGTCACCATATCAGCCAGTACACAAACACCAACAAAGAGTTCCGTAATCACTATTATGCTGAGGCGATTTGAACCCGGGATCCCGTGATTTTTAACGAGATTGAAATCTCGGGATTGACTCCTTTAACCTTGTAAATGTAATTTTCACAACTTTAAATAATCAAATCAAAGAAATCAATATTTAAGAAAATATAACATGACTTATATTCTTGAATTTACAAAAACCTTCCCTTCCCCACGCAACCTCCAAAAGTGGCTGCGGAATTTTATAATTCCCTAGCTCTGGCCTCTCCCTTCAAGGGATTTATAGCCGTGAGTATATGTATGTATGTATGTATGTAATTTACAAAAAATACAAAATAATTGAACATGGAAATTATTTAAATGCTGAGGCTGGGATCGAACCTGTAAATGGGTGGTATCTACCATGTGGTTAGTTCTCCCACACTGAGCCATCTTTAACGTGGCATTGACCATCGACCATCAATTTAGTTGGAGAAACAATGCTATTCTAAGCTAAATAAATACACGCATAATAATTACTTAGACTTGTGGTGATTTATGGAAATGTATGTATTTATACAATTACATTGTGTTCGCTATCCAATCCAATAGTACTGTTTTTTTGTATTTTAAATATTCCCTGTTTAAAAATCTATACAATCTAAACGTACGCGTTTGATTTTAATACAATTTTGTAGGAAAGCAACGCATTCATTTGATATTATACATTTCACTATTTTCTTTAAGCAAATAAACGTGTTGTTATTAGCACAATTCATTGTTTTCTCGTTAAAATTACAAAAGAACGAAATTTTAGTTTAAAAAATATATGTTTTTGAAACGATATGGTAGAACCCAGTTGATCTTCTTTTTCTCTAAACTTTACTACTACTTTTGTCGTGATTAGAATAACGTATTGATGGAATTGTTTACCAAATTTCTTACTATCGCAAGTGCTATATTTGCGCTTTTTTGTGTCTTCTGTCCATCTAGTACATAACATAACATAACATAAACGTTCACGCCGAATATCCCCGAATGTTAATACTTCTGAACATCACGTGACTTTGTCACCTGGTGTTCAGAGTACCCACGTTTTGCATGGACAGTGTACTCACGTGATAGGGGGCAGGCCTATCGCCGTTTTGTACGAATACACTGTCACATGACTAAGTACAACTCAGCCATGTGGGTTTCCTCACGATGTTTTCCCTCACCGTTAACAACCATGATAAATTAACCACACATATGTCTTTAGAAAATACAAATTGGTGTAGGCCCGACCCAGGATTTAAACACTAGTCGTTTGCACGATAATCGAGTACAGTCTTATAAAATAATAATATTTTCGATACACATGGTAAAGTCCTATTTCAAACTGATTTTCAGTATGGGCAAGGAAGTAGTAGCTTCGTAGTAGATTGTAGGCTTAGAATAGCACAAACTATTTCTTTTCGCGGGTGTCGTACGAGGCGACTTTGGGTTTTGGTGATTTAATGTGATGTGGTTGAAAATGCCGTGTAGTGACGGCTTAGAATGTCGCTACCCCCATTCTACCCACGGGTGTCGTAAGAGGCGACTAAGGGTATTGGGGCTTTTTATTGGATTTTTGGGCGATGCGGTTGGAGACCCATCACCTAAAACCTTTATTTTTACCATCTTTTCCCCACTCAACTTCCAAAAGTGGCTGAGGAATTTATAATTCCTTAGCTCTGGTTACCCCTTCTAGGGAAATATAGCCGTGAGTATATGAAGGTATGTATTTATGGTTGAAAACCTACTACCAATTATCCTTTAGTATATTTTTTTCAACGCATCTTTCAAAAGTGATTCGGGAATTTCTGATTCTAAAGGTTAAGCTTTCCCGTTTTAAGATTTATAGTTGTGAGTATAAATAATTTAAAATATTAGTAAGTAGCAGGAAGTCAGATTTGAAGTACATGTACTTAAACAACACTCCGACAAATATTTTTCTCGATTTAAGTGTAAGGTGCACTTGGACCCTACTCCTAATTCATTTGTGTTTGATTCATGTCTGAGTTTTGTGTCTGACTAAGTTAAAATGGTGTCCGAAGCATGATAAATAAAAAGACGAGTATCAAAATATAGATAGATATAAATGAAGCTAGAAGGGTTCGCTAGGATCGTACAAAGTAGCGATTGATAGTCTCTGTCTACTGCAATGAGAACTAATGGCGACTGGCGTAGGTATATGTATGTATATTTATTGCCGTATTGCCTTGTAGTGCCGGCTTAGAATATCGCTACCCCTTTCTACCCACGGGTGTCGTAAGAGGCGACTAAGGGTATTGGGGCTTTTTATTGGATTTTTGGGCGAAGCGGTTGGAGACCCATCACCAAAAACCTTTATTCTTACCATCTTTTCCCCACTCAACTTCCAAAAGTGGCTAAGGAATTTCTAATTCATTAGCTCTGGCTACCCCTTCTAGGGATATATAGCTGTGAGTATATGTATATATGTATGTAAGGGTTCGCTAAGATCGTACAAAGTAGCGATCGATAGTCTCTGTCCACTGCAATGAGAACTAATGGCGTATGTATATGTATGTATATTTATTCGGTCTGGAAAGCTCGCCATTTTTTGTCCGAGAGTTCAATGATTCGATGACGCAAATGGAATGGAACAGGTTTGTATTGCAAGCTGTTGACTCCTTACACTTTTATGTTACAGTTACGATAAAGGAAAAAATACACCTTAACCTATACATACATATACTCACGGCTGTTATTCCCTAGAAGGGGTAGCCAGAGCCAAGGAATTATAAATTCCTCTGCTACTTTTGGAAGTTGTGTGGGGAAAAGATAGTAAAATAAAGGTTTTTGGTGATGGGTCTCCAACCGCATCGCCCAAAAATCAAATAAAAAGCCCCAATACCCTTAGTCGCTACTTACGACACAAGTGGGTAGGAAGGGGTAGCGACATTCTAAGCCGGCACTACACGGCAAACTTAACTTAACTTAACCTATACTCGGCTATAACTCCCAAGAAAAGGTAGCCGGAGTTTCAGAATGGAACAAAGTATTGTTAAACAAATAAGGGTTGGTGAAGGGTTTTCAGAAATTTGGAATTGTTATATAATTTTATCATACATACATACATACATATACTCACGGCTATAAATCCCTAGATGGGGTAGCCAAAGCTAAGGAATCAGAAATTCTTCAGCCACTTTTGAAAAGATAAGTGGGGAAAAGATGGTAAAATAAGGGTTGTTGGTGATGGGTCTCCAACCGCATCGCCCAAAAAACTCTTTAAAGCCCCAATACCGTTAGTCGCCTCTTACGTACACCTGCCGGAAGAATTGGGGTAGTGCTATTCTAAGCCGACAATACACAGCAAAGCTATTTTATCATAGAATTATTAAATAGTAAAAAGTGTTTCGGTTTTATGGCATATGATATGGATTATTAAACAGTGATGAAGAGATTATGCAAATATCAAGGGAGATCTGTCAATACAAAAAGACTAATCCTTGGCGCCGCGTTTTTCAAAGAAGTGGCAGAGGTTGCTGTGTAGTGTCGGCTTAGAATGGCACTACTCCATTTCTTCCGGTGGGTGTTCGTAGGAGGCGACTAACGGTATTGGGGCTTTTAAGGGATTTTTGAGCGATGCGGTTGGAGACCCATCACCAACAACCTTTATTTTACCATCTTTTCCCCACTCAACTTCCAAAAGTGGCTGAGGAATTTCTAATTCCTTAGCTCTGGCTACCCCTTCTAGGGATTTATAGCCGTGAGTATATGTATACGGCAGAGGTTCTCATACTGAACATCGATTAACACTTGATTACCTCTTAATTCATTTTTTTTTGCTTGGACACTCTTTTATAGTAGTAGGAACCACGGCAGGTCTCACCGTTTCGCACGAAGAAACAGTCACACGACTAAATATATCTCAACCATGTGGGTTTTCCCCACATTTTTCCCTGACCGTTAACAAGCTTGTTGAATCAATAACTAACGTGTCTTGAGAACAGACAGACAATAGTGCAGGCCTTACTCAGACTTAACTTTTGGAAACCACGTCTGTTTTGAACGCGAGGAAGTGTTCCTCCCACTATGCTACCAACGTTTATATAAAAATATTAAAAGTATTTTTCGTTCAATTACAGAAAGAATTAGTAATGTAATGAAATATTGTATGTCAATAAAGGCAGTTCGTACAGACATACTTTTTGTAATAAATGAAGATGAAGGTTCAAAATGCAATTAATCGGCTGATGACCTTTCCAGTGCCCAAACATACAATAATGAACTACCTACTCCTACCTGTACCTAACGTGTCTGTTGTTTTTAGTCTCAAACTCATCATCCGCGCTGTATATGATCAAAGGGGCGACAGACCCTCGGGTTTAATTTTAGTCACCTAGTGTTCAGAGTACCCACGTTCTGCTTGCACAGTGCATTCACTTGCAAGCACATCGCAGCTTTGTACAAATACACTTTCACATGACTAAGTACATTGTGATCTTATCTTCGAATATGTTGCTATCGTGGGTTCAATCGATTTCCAGAAGTGGCTGAGGAATTGTTAATGGCGAAGCTCTGACTACTTTTTTAGGATCATAGCCGTGAGTGGATGCTATTAGTAGATATACTACTATCTATGTATCTATCTATATATTTACAAAACATATATACATAAACATACGGCTATAGATGACGAGAAGGGGTAGCCGGAGCTTGGGAATAAGAAATTCCTAAGCCTCTTTTGAAAGTTGACTATCTATTTATTTTACTGCCATAAATAAGCGTCGGAACGAGAACAGCATCATGCACAGCCATTCGGGCCTTTTCTCACACCGATTGACTAGACATTAGACTATCCAGTGCTTCATTTACCGCATTACCCCTTTTCACTCTTCTCTCGATATCTTCATCACATAAAAATCTAATCTAATCACATAATAAGCTGTGTAGTGTCGGCTTAGAATAGCACTACCTCATTTCTTCCGGTGGGTGTACGTAAGAGGCGACTAACGGACTTGGGGCTTTTTAAGGGATTTTTGGGCGATGCGGTTGGAGACCCATCACCAACAACCTTTATTCTACCATCTTTTCCCCACTTAACTTCCAAAAGTGGCTGTGGAATTTCTAATTTCTCAGCTCTGGCTACCCCTTTTAGGGATTTATAGCCGTGAGTATATGTATGTATGTATGTATGTAGAACTTATCCTAGTTGGAACAAATTGATCATACAAAGTAATGATCGATAGACTCTGCCTCTACAATTAGATCTAATGGTCTACTACTCTTAATGTGAGAATATGTAGTGACATTGTCACTTCTTCTCCAAGACATATAGCTAACTTACCCCAAGGTTATCAGGTATCGTTCAGGTACATATGGCTAGCAGAACCATGTATACTTAGGTCTTTCCATTTCAGGCCGACCGTAGCTTCTTTTTTGGTTACTGACCTTCACCGGGCTCCCACTCTTTTTCGCCAATAGGTTGCCAGTGATTAGTCTGTTATAAATAGCAATAGTAAATAACCAACTAACCCCAAGTATATCAGCCTTCGAATCCAGCACAATGTTCAGCCACAGCGAGTGCAGAGTGCTGTCAGTGGACAGGTTGACGACCCCGTACCAGCGCCCCTGCTCCGACCCCGGCGGCTCGTACAGGAACACGTTGGGGCAAGGGGATGTGGGGGGCTGCTGGCTGAGACATAGTGTCAGGAATAGTAGCAGGCATAATGCACGGAGCTGGAACAAAAATTTGTTAGTTAAAAATCTTGGTAGGTATTGAAATGCGCGATGACAATGACAAAGAAAATGATAGGCTAAAATTTATATATTTCCCTTTAAAACAAGTCTTTGTGGTATTTTGTCAGTCAAGTTTAATTACAGTCACTTGAAAGGCCTAAGATAGTGGTCAGCAATCTATCAGCAAATATTTTTATAAACACTATTAACAAGGCTGGGAAACGATCATGTTTATGTCTTTCAAAAGATACATAGGAATCTTTATTCTTTAAAATTCATGTTGTGCATCATGCATGTTCACATAGTCATGGCTATTAGATAAGATTGTAAAATTAAGGTCGTTGGTATGGATCTCCAACCACATCGCCCAAAAATCACTTAAATAACTTACGAAGATCCGGGGAAGAAATGAAGTAGTGCTATTCTAAGCTGACAATACACAGAATTAAGTGCTTTTATAAATGACAAAACAACAAATTTCAATCTAGACAGCGCAGAAACAAAATGTAAGTGGAAAGACCATTCTTTTGGTATCATCTCTTTACAATCACCCTTCAAAAAAACGGTAGTATCATTTTACTTATTAAAGACGTCAATAAATTATAAGTCATCATCATTAAAACAGCAACTAGATGTCCACCACTGGACCTACTGGAGAAAAGTTGGGTTTTCTGAACAACAGCTACTAATATTTAAATTGTCCTTCTGATTTCCGATTATTCATTGTCTAATCCGTCAACTTGATAATTAATTCATTGTCTAATCTAGCAACAATTTTCTTATGGAAAATTGATTAATGGTAGCATGAGTGCAGTTCTATAAAATTTCTTGAGACATCATCCAAAATCAGTACAGTTTTAATTTAATTGGCATAATGGAATTAAACGAGAGGTTTAGCACATACATACATACATATACTCACGGCTAAAAATCCCTAGATGGGGTAGCCAGAGCTAAGGAATGAAAAATTCCTCAGCCACTTTTGGAAAGTTGAGTAGGGAAAAGATGGTAAAATAAAGGTTGTTGGTGATGGGGCTCCAACCGCATCGCCCAAAAATCCCTTTAAAGCCCCAATACCGTTAGTCGCCTCTTACGTACACCCACCGGAAGAAATGGGGTAGTGCTATTCTAAGCCAACACTACACAGCTTTAGAAAATTTAGGTTTAGAAAATTACCAAAACATTTTATCAAATAGAATACACCGATAATACTCATCGGCAATCAATACTTCATTTACCTTGTTATAGATTATAGCTATTTTTAAATCAACTTAGCAACTAACCAAGTGAATGTACAACAAAATATGGTTTCTAGACTCCTAATTAAAACTGATACACGGAGCTAAGGAATTGTATAAATTTGACTGTATTACGCCATTACTACTAATGTTATGTATAAATAAGTATTCAATGTCGTAAGGTCCGCCACCTATTCATTAGTATTAATGCGGAAAACATTGTTATTGCCGCCACGGCTTGCGTAGATTGAAGAAATATTTATGACGATTTGAGATCGATTTATATGATTAATAAGCATAGTTTAATATGCCCACAGTTCATAATGGTTGATTATTGGCTGTGTAGGGTCAGCTTGCAATAGCACTTATTACTACATGCATCAGCATAACTAGTACGAGCGACCTGTTAACTAGGTAGCGTGGTATATAACTATCTCTTTCGCACTTACTTGGTATCTCATACTGTCATCTCATTTTAACTGATATCGTGACAATAAAATAGCGCTCGTACTAGGCCTCCGTGATTTTCGGGCGATATGGCTGGAGTTCCATCAAGACCAATCCTTATTTTATACTTCATTTTCCCCCTTAACTTACAAAAGTGGGTAAACTATTTCCGATTTCAAAAATCTAAATACTTTTTTTTGGAGATGTATAACCTTGATTTTATGTATGTACTAGTGGATCGGCCCAGCTTCGCACGGGTAGCGTAGTTTTAAAAATATCTAATCAGAATTCTCCGAACTGTTAAACTATCAGGAGTTACACGTATTATTGTGAGTCAACCATAAAAGGTAGACATATGCCGTTGCGAAATATTTTTTAGATAATTTTATGTAGAATATTTCCGTCATACATGATTTCTATGTTACTATAACCATTAAGGCTACACACACGACGAAAGCTTAAAAAATGGAGTAATTTCTCCCTTTTTCCCAATATATATACTATGGTAAAAAGTATACTATAACCAGCCTAGGAGTATGAAGAATAATTGAGACAAGTTTCGTTAAAATCCGTCGAGTAGTTTTTGTTTCCATAAGGAACATACAAACAGACGACAGAAAGACAGACAGACAACAATTTTACTGGTTGCAGTTTTTGGCATCAGTATCGATCCTTAATCAACTCCACCTGCGCAAGCCGGAGCACTATTTTATCGACACGATAACGGTTAGAATGAGATGGCAGTATACGATACTAAGTAAGTGCGAAAGAGTTAGCTGTTATATACCACGCTACCTAGTTAAAAGGTTGCTGGTACTAGTTATGCTGATGTATGTAGTAATGAGTGCTATTGCAAGCCGACCCTACTATACTATACTAAGTAAGTGCGTAAGAGATGGCTGCTTTATCCCACGCGAAAACTAGTTTAAACACGGCTCGTGCTTGCCCTGCTGATAGTTATTTTGCAAATATATTTCATGTACAGAATTGACCTCTCTACAGATTTATTATAAGTATAGATTACAAGAAGAGGTAGCCAATATAGTATATAGAGGTAGCTCAATTGGCATTTGGGGACTATTCTTTATTTTGGGTAACAGATTTTATATTATAGTTCAGTGGATTCAAAAGTGGTTTATCTAACTTCGTCGATGACCATAGAACATTAAATTAAATGAAATTACTTAATATCAGAACTGAAAAAAAGTGTAGTGCCGGCTTAGAATGTCACGTATGTAATAAAATCAGTGTAAATCCGTGTACTTTATTCCAAAAAAAGCTAAAAAGTTTTTAATCAATTGGAAAACATTATACTTTTAACATACATACATACATATTCTCACGCCGTTAGTTCCCATTGGGGTAGGCAGAGACTATCGATCGCCACTTTATACGATCCTGGCAAACCTCTCTGGCTTCGTTTACATCCATCAATCTTTCATACATGCTCTTTTATTCTTCATACTGCGGACACCTGCCTTTTTGAGCACATTTTCTATTTGATCCAAATGTGTCCTCCGAGGTCGTCCTCTACTAACATTACCTTCCACATTGGCTCTATATATCTCTTTTACCAATTTACTGTCATCCATCCTCTCTATGTGCCCAAACCATTATACTTTTTCTGAGTTAAAAATAAAAATACAGTGTTTTATTATTCATACATTTAACATGCACATGGTATTATATACCTTTGCACTTAAAAAATCATATCAAACGCATTTGATCATTTCATATGATACTAACAAATTCTCAATGGGATTCCCCGCTATTTCGGTCATTGATACGTCACTTGTTTGTGCATCAAAGACGCGTTTTGGAACTGTCAGTTTTCGGACTTAGATTTGGGTTGACTTTTTACATTTTCGGCCATGACTCTGGAAGATTCAATCTCGAGAATGTGGAGATTTATTTTCTGTTTGTAAACCTTTCTGTTTCTCTTTTCGGATAAATAAAGTAGTCTCAAAATTTAATACACCAGTTTTTAGGATAAAGTCTTTAAAGCTTTTCATTCGGTGTTCGCTAAATTGGTACTTTATAAGCCCTTCATTGACATCTCCTCGCTATCGCTGATATATATCACGGACTCATCCCATAATGAATTATAAATAAAAAAAACATTAAAATTATGTGAAACGTGGTAGGCAGCTCTAAATAACACCATAGGCAGTGCAAGACACGAACCCAAAATTATGTTTTAAAAAGGTGTGTTAAGAATAATTTAATTTACTCGTTAAACCTTGTTTGCCTAAACTTGTGACTCGCTAACGGCCGGTTTCACATCTGGGAATTCAACGATAAAAGCATCTCAAACCGTATTTAAGTACGTACTTACCAAAATTACGTTTCTGATTTGATGAAATATTGTAATTTAATCAAGTTTTGATTAAATGATCAAAATTTTGCCCATCAGTCAAAAAACTGACATTAATGTTGAAATTTGCGTTTCTGAACTCGTTTGACAATACTCAAACGGTAATCATCGCTGATTTGAGTGAGTGACAGTTAAGTTGTCGAAATCGGCTTCTTAAACGGTGCTTCAATTTGTAATTGTGAAATATTAGACGATAAACACATTGTTTTCGACAATATTCTGAAGATGTCTACGGATACATCGTTATCTTCACTAGAGGAACCACAGCAGATACCTCAGAGGCAAATACGCCGTCGCCGAGGAGTTCCTAGGATCCGGCCAAATTTCTTTGAAACGCTCAGTGAAAACCAATTTAAGGAACGTTTCAGGTTCACTAAAGAATCGGTGCGCAGCATCTTTAGGAAAGTGCAACGAAGGATCCCACCAGCAAGAACGCAACGGAGTGATTGTTTATCACCATTGCAAAAATGTCTGTCTGTATGTCCGGTCATCACGTTAATTCATCAATAATTAATTCATCATCAAAAAAACATAATTTTTACCTATATGGCTTCTCATATTTACACAATTAATTTTTTTATCGAACGGCTTTATTAGACTCTTCATTAAGTCTATTTGGAAAAAATAAGGGTTTCATCAATTTTCATCAAAATAAATGTTCATTTAATTGTTTGTCAATAGTATGACTACTAGATATAATTGTAGCTTAATTCAAAGCTAACACTAACGTCTTCGTGGCTTAGCGGTATGCCGTTTGGTTAATAATAATCGATCGGAAGACCCAGACCCAGGTTCGAATCTCAAGGACTACATTTTTTTTGGCTTTTCCGTTAGCTTAGAATAATAGGAAGCACTATTCCTTCTTTTTCACATTCAGCTATGCGAATATGTATGAATAAAGATAATTGAAAGTACATTGCATGAATTTTACGTATTTATTTGGTAGGTCTGAGAATATATTTATAACTTTTGGTTCTATAACTATGTTTAAACTTATATTCCCATAGATATATTATGCAATACTTACGCATAAAATAAATATTATATAGTTTACAGTTGTTATACATTTCTGTATCTAGAAATTTGAAACTTGATGCGATTGACTGATATAACCACTACAAAAAGGAATATATGAAATTCATCTATCAATCATTCATGAGTATATACTAACGGCTATAAATCCCAAAAAAGGGTAGCCACAGCTTCAGAGATAGTAATTATTTATCCACTTTTGGAAGTTGAATGGGGAAAAGGTAGTCAAATGGGCAACTGCATCGCCTAGTAATGACTTAAAAACCCTCAATATTCTTTACATCTATTACAACGCCAGCGGGAATATAAATATAAGTATAAAAAAACGTAAAAATAATTTAAGGTTAATAATAAAGCATTTTCTATTCAATGTTCAGCAATCATTTCTGAGCAATTGTTTATTTGTATTTTGATGCAACTTATATGAAAATAAAAAAATGATCCGATTTATTTTGTTTTATTAAAATAGGTACATAAAATTATTTAACAACAACCAAGTTTAATTATAATCTATATCTATATCATTTTTTCTTCAGGTCTTTAATTTTATTTTCATAAGTAATAGAATCTGTTTCAAACTCTTCATGCGATTCCTCGATTATGATTACATCTTTGTTTTTTTCCATAGCTATCTGTAAATCAAGCTTAATAGTTAATATAAATTTTAAAACCTAAAGAGAAAAGAGACCATCTTCCCACATTTTTAAATGTTTTATATTCTTTTTTGTGCATGAAAACTAAATTTTCCTTCCCTTAATTGAACAGTAATTATGAGAGGAATTCCAGGAAATAATGTATATTGTCACTCTTGCAATCAAGACACTCTTTTGTGAAAAGGGGACAATGGGTGTCGCCACCAAGAAATATACATACACATACAACCTACACTCTAAAATCATAACCCTACCATGTTCAGTTTGGTAAAAAGGCACTTAATATTGTGTTATAGTTTATGCATAAAATAAATAAATTAATTAGCTGTGTAGTGTTGGCTTAGAATAATACTACCCCATTTCTTCCTGTGGGTGTATGTATGAGGCGACTAACAGTATTGGGGCTTAAAAGGGATTTTTGGGCGTTGCAGTTGGAGACCTATCACCAAGAACCTTTATTTCACCATCAATTCCCCACGCAACTTCCAAAAGTGGCTGAGGAATTTCTAATTCCTTAGCTCTGGCTACCCCTTTCAGGGATTTATAGCCGTGAGTATATATGTATGTATAAAATAAAAAGTTTAACTTACATTTTCATTGACCTCATCAACTGATTGAGAATTGTGTTCTATCAGTATCTCATTGATATACTTTTGTTTCTGAAAATAAATATTAATTCATTTACCATCAATAATTTATTTAATATCATTTGTTAATTTAATTCGCTTCGCATTGTCCAGTTACAAAAACAGCAAAAGATTGAAGGTGTCAATGATGTCAGTCAATAAACTATAAAACTAACTAAATATTTTTATAACAGCCGGAATACGCATTTTATTACTGAATATTTAAGTTATGGAAGTATTTAAATAATTATTTACTGATATTCTAATATAATAATCATAATTTTCTAACTCACATTCTCACCGTGGTCCCGACGTGCACACGCTATTATATTGTTTTGTAATAGATGTCCAGGATTCCTTCTTTCTATGTATAAAATATGCCCCAGTCTTTTTGCACTCAATGACACCATTGTATCTGTAACATGAACCCTGACTCACCATCCAAACCAAAAAGTTTATAAGATAAAAATATATTTAAGTCATACATAGAAGGTTCTACTCACTTTTCTGCGATTGAGAGGAAATTTTCTTTCTCCTCGAGGGTGTAGTTGGGAGACCTTTTTTTTAATTCTTTTTCCATGTCTAGTCCCCCTGCTAGGTGTTACTTAATCACTTAACCACGAAAGATTACACGTAACTCTGTAACTATCTTTCCTCATTTACAGCAAGCATGAACTATCGATACCGATCAAAACAAGCTTAAATTTCATTTTCATTATAATATAATTTTATTTTGATTGACGTTTGATAACAATAATTTGTTTAGTGTATGTACGTTCCGTTGCCAAGTTTTATTGTTTGTTTATTTCTGTTTTTTATTTAATTAAATGGTCTCAAAACCTCATAATAAATGTAACTACTAATGAAATATTATTGAATCAAGTTTGTAGATACAATTTGCTAATTAATATAAAATATAATTAATGAAATATAACTTCATCGGTATTACCGGTTTTTGTGGGTAAATTGAAACGTTCATAGATTTTGATTAAAATCATAACTAAATGCTTTGTTGATCACATAATAGCAGCGAGCAGTGTTTGTTTTGTGAAACACCTTAAACTTAAGTGCTTACTTAGAGTTTGATAAAAACTCAACTGATTAGAGCTAGAATGCTCAGATGTGAAACCGGCTGTAAGACATCGTCGTTTGACTTGGTCTTAATTTCACGATAACACTTTTGCTTTGTAATAGCCAACACAATGAAAACATATCAAATTAATTAATAAATTGGTCACAAATTAGAATGATCTGTTTAAATGCTTATCAATTCATTATTAACGAAGTAATAATATATATATCACAACTTAATTTCATGGAAAATTTATTTTAAATACGAATCTCTCCGCCAGAGACTTGTGGGTTTTTACGGTTATATATTAAAATGGTGGCGCCGTTATTTGCATTCACTAAGGTGTAAGTAGAAATTTGAATAAAGCATAGTAATTTGCCGTGTAGCGCCGGTTTAGAATGTCACTACTCCTTTCTTCCCTCGGGTTTCGCGATGCTGTTCGAGAACCATCACCAACAATATTTTATTTCTACCAATTATCAACTTTCAAATGTGGCTGAGGAGTTTCTAGCTCTGAAGCTCTGGCTACCCCTTTTTGGGTTTTATATTTATATATGTATCTATGTATGTACAAATCCTATAATCGTAAATACAACACAATTTTAATAACATCTGAAAACCCGAGTATCTAAACTAAGATTGGAGTTGACCTATTAACATAACATAACATAAACGTTCACGCCGTTTATCCCCGAAGGGGTTGGCAGAGGTACCAATACTTCTGAACTCACATGGCAGCGCCATCTAGTGTCCAGAGAAGGTACCCACGTTTTGCTTGCAGTGTACTCACGTGATAGGGGGCAGGCCTATCGCCGTTTTGTACGAATACACTGTCACATGACTAAGTACAACTCAGCCATGTGGGTTTCCTCATTTTCCTCACCGTTAACAACCATGATAAATTTATATAGTATATAGTATATTGACCCATTAAGATAATCCGCATTGCAAATTATTTATGTATTTTAAATGGTTGACTTACACTTGGTTGTCTTTCCTTATGATCTTAATGACAAGCCCAAAAACTTATAAACTGCTTGAGTTTCGTCATTTCTCCTTTGGGAAAACCATCCATTGCTAATATTGCTATACACAATTTCGGGTGAAACCCATCTATTACGATACATGACCCTAACCCTAAAATCTTGATGACGCTACTGATAAAGCTTGACTTCAAATTTGTAAGCTAATTGATAAAACGTTTGCATTTTTGGCTTAGAACAGTATACTGTTCCGGTTTGATTACTAGCAACCCGCCCTCGCTTTGCTGAATGTTAAATGGGGGCAATATAAACCTACTATTACCCCCTTTTCTATACATATAAACCGTCCTTGAGAAATACTGTGGGTGAAACCCATCTATTACGATACATGACCCTCACCCTAAAATCTTGATGACGCTACTGATAGCTGCTGATAAGACTTCAAATTTATAAGCTAATTGATAAAACGTTTGCATTTTTGGCCTAATTGTGAAAAAATCATATCAAAATCCGTTTAGTGGTTTAGAAAAAGAAGCTTTAGTGATGCATAGACAGAAGCGGAGGGCGACCTTATTTATACTATTTAGTATAAGTATTCAGCTGCTTCACGAGACATTAACCCAAATCATGTTATACTGTTGTGGAAAAAATACCACAGAATAAATTTTTTACTTAAAATTGTACTTAAAGTCTTTTATAAACCACTTCATACTGTCACACTTACTTAAACTTAAAACGGATCTTAAGATTAATTACCATAACAGCATACGCACTTTATAACTTGAAGTCGTCACAAAACGCCACTAGAACTAGATACAATTGGAACAATAAGTGTAGATCTTATCAAATATACCAGGAATCAACTTCTAATAAGTTCAACTATTAAACAAAACAATTAGATAATTTATTCTGGAATCTTCATTTTTGCTTATAATTTTTATATTTATAGATATATATATGTGTTTCAGAGGTGAGACAACATAATACAGTATGATATTTATCTTACCATTGTAAAACAGCCTTTTCTGTACACTAAACTTAATATAAAATACACAATATTTATATAGAAAAATGCACACGACCGTCCGTTTATTCATAACTTGTTCACTGACCACTACATCTTGAGAAAAATAATATAGGAATTATCGCTAAAAGGTCAAGTTTACGAGACGAGTGAATGAGATAAATAATAGGCTGATGATGAAGACAGAAAAGGATAACAACATGATTGTCAGTTCAATTTCAGGGTTATTAAAAAACTAGTTTGTCATTTGCTGATGCTTTTAAATTTGGAATCGAGAAAAAGGAAAATAATTAACAATGTCATTAAGATTTGGTTTTTATTAACTGTGCATATAATATTAATAGCATCTCAACTACTAATAACTAAGGTATTTTTTGAGTTCTAGATTATTTCTAACTTTTCCAGCACGGATAAAGAACGAACAAGTCTTTTTATGTTGTTTATATTTATTTTAAAAAGGTGGTTTTCAAAACATGTTTGTTGTCTACCATTACAAAACTATCAAGTTGTGCACAAAGTATAATGCATTGATTTAAAGTAATGTTCATTCATTTTAACAAACTTAAAAAAAATAAAAGGCGATATTATGTCTTTTAAACTTAAAACCAGTTTTGCTAGTGTTATCGCGAGATCCATAATAATTGTAGTCATGTAAGGAAAAACCGTTGCAACCTACGTGCGCCTGCGCATCGCAATAATTGCATAACTATGCAACCGTTCATCTCGTGGATCTAAAACATTAGGGTGTGTGTACACGGCGCAAGTAGCTTGCACTTGTTAACCCGCCGTAGGTCGCGCTCTAGTTTAGTAACATGGTTGGTCACCTGGGGTCAACCAGTATCCCCAAAATTAAATGACTTTTATTAAGAAATCCAGAAATGAATAAATATGATTTATAGTTTAAATATTAATTTGGAATGTAGAAATATAAAATAACACAAATAAAAGCAAAGAAAATATTTATTTTTCACTTTAACATGTTATAAACTAGATAGGAACTTTTGAGCAAGTTTTATGGCAGCCTCGAAATAATAATAAAAAAGCATAAAAAAAACATATCTTAAACATTATTCTTTAACTAAATTAAATGTTTGTGAATTAATCAACAATGTGAGATCTTAAAAGTTATAGGTGTTCATAAAAAAAATCAAAAATATATGCGCCTCAAAAGTTACGATTACACGCCGACACAATCACTGTAAATGTTTTTACAGTGCCTTGGGCACACATTTTTTTTGCAATTACAGCAGATTGTAAAATACTTTCTGTCCATCTTTCGTGGACAGTGCATACAGCGACGCTTCTTTGGTTCAGATTTTTCAGTTTCCTGGTGTTCATGCATTGGAGTTGTTACAAAGCGCGATATTGTATTAGACAGCTCGCGGGGTATGTTTTTCATTGTACTTCGGCATTTCAGTTGTGTTTGATATAATGAAAAAGCCAATGATTTTATAAAATTTCTGCGCGTAGTGTTAGAAGAAGGATTTACGCCATCAAATATAATATGCGAATGCCGTGTAGTGCCGGCTTAGAATGCCGTGTAGTGCCGGCTTAGAATGTCGCTACCCCTTTCTACTCACGGGTGTCGTAAGAGGCAACTAAGGGTATTGGGGCTTTTTATTGGATTTTTGGGCGATGCGGTTGGAGACCCATCACCAAAAACCTTTATTTTTACCATCTTTTCCTCACTCAACTTCCAAAAGTGGCTGAGGATTTTACAATTCCTTAGCTCTGGTTACCCCTTCTAGGGAAATATAGCCGTGAGTATATGTATGTATGTATGTTTACAACTCCTATATCGGGTAAACTAAAAAATAGACGCAATGGCATCATTATTAAGTATCATCAATAATAAATTTTTATAACGTCGGTGGTCGCGTGGGGTCAATGGACGCCCGCGCGCGAAATACACGTCCGTAGCTCGTGACCACTATGCGTGAACAGAATAGCGGCTCGTAAAAGTTGCGCCTTTTACTGTTTTAGGAAGGTAGATGAAAAATCAAACTCGTAAAAATAATAATTTTTAAAATATTGAAGATTTTAACTTTTGGTGGGCGTTTATTCGCCCCACGCGACCAAGGGCGGGTTAAGGCACTTGCGCGAGTTATATTCATCATGAATATATCCCTAAATTTTTGGTGTGTGATTTAAGGGGTGCACTGCTTAGTCGATTCAGTTCAGTGTTTTTCAGAGCCTAATAAATTAAGACAAACAACACATGCAAACAAATTTTAACTTTTTATAATAAGTATAGATATAAATAATTTGACCCATACCCAACCGACTTTGTATTGTAAATTTGTTTATGCCAAACTTTAACGTTTTCCCGGTACTATGAGCTCAATCAGACGTCAATTTTTTATTGGTATTTTTTTTTTTCATAATTAAGTATTTACGGATGTGTAGTGTCGGCTTAGAATAGCACTACCCCGTTTCTTCCGGTGGGTGTACGTAAGAGGCGACTAACGGAATTGGGGCTTTCAAAAGATTTTTGGGCGATGCGGTTGGAGACCCATCACCAAAACCTTTATTTGACCATCTTTTCCCCACTTAACTTTCCAAAAGTGGCTGAGGAATTTCTAATTCCTTAGCTCTAGCTACCCCTTCTAGGGATTTATAGCCGTGAGCATATGTATGTAAGTATGTATTCACGGTCGTCAATCATTTTGTATCGATTAAATTTTAAGCTGATGCCCAAGTAGCATGCACTTGTACACTTGTAACTCTAGACCACGAGTAAGAAACAGGTAGCTTGCGTCTAAGTGGCGCTAGTTATTCGAATGTATAAGCAAGTAATTTGAACCAATAGTTTTGCATATCTCTCGCGCATGTAACTCCCAGCTTTCACTTGCACTTCACTCGAGCTACTTGGAACGTCTACACGGATCCTTATTTCTTCTTCTTTGCACAAAATGCACGATTTTTGATTCTACACGACGATATAATGTAGTTTCTTTTTTTTAGTTTTGTCAATCCTTATTTATAACTACTTCTTTCTTTTTTATATTAAATACCCGTTTTCGATTTTAGTCTGTAGATGTTCTAAAAAGTTTATATAGCACTAAAGGCGTTATAATATATTCTCATTTTTTTAGCCAATTATTCTTATTTACATAATATTTCATTTATTTATTCACTAGCTGACCCGACAGGACAGACTTCGTACTGTCAAATTTGCTTATGACAAAATTTTCAATTCTATGTCTTAATTTGGATAATTATCTTGCATTCTGCCAAATTTCATTCATACACATTATGTTCTTGAGGAGCCTTTTCGCCTCAAACACACAAACATCCAAACATATTAACTTACACATTTATAATATTAATAGGATTAACAATATCATTGGATCTGAACATCACTTAAATCTAAACAACAATAATTACATATAAATACATAACATAACATAAACGTTCACGCCGTTTATCCCCGAAGGGGTTGGCAGAGGTACCAATACTCCTGAACTCACATGGCAAGCGCCATCTAGTTTCCAGAGAAGGTACCCACGTTTTGCTTAGACAGTGTACTCACGTGATAGGGGGCAGGCCTATCGCCGTTTTGTACGAATACACTGTCACATGACTAAGTACAACTCAGCCATGTGGGTTTCCTCACGATGTTTTCCCTCACCGTTAGCAACCATGATAAATTAACCACACATATGACTTTAGAAAAGACAAATTGGTGTAGGCCCGTCCCAGGATTGGAAC
Source organism: Bedellia somnulentella (assembly GCA_963576735.1). NCBI lineage: Eukaryota > Metazoa > Arthropoda > Insecta > Lepidoptera > Bedelliidae > Bedellia > Bedellia somnulentella. The sequence continues at coordinate 12,076,138 of OY755190.1, forward strand.
TCACGCCCTTCTGTTTTTCGGGCGGGTGTTCTTACCCACTGGACTATCATGTCGCCAAATGGGGTAGTGCTATTCTAAGCCGACACTACACAGTAATATAAATATAATTACATATCAATTAATATTGCTGTGTAGTGTCGGTTTAGAATAGCACTACCCCATTTCTTCCGGTGGGTGTACGTAAGAGGCGACTAACGGTATGGGGCTATTAAGGGATTTTTGGGCGATGCGGTTGGAGACCCATCGCCCAACAACCTTTATTTTTACTATCTTTTCCCCACTCAAATTTCCAAAAGTGGCTGAGGAATTTCTAATTCTTTAGCTCTGGCTACCCCTTCCTGGGATTTATTGCCGTGAGTATATGTATGTATGATCAATTAATATACGGTTCTGATATTTATATATTTTAGCAATAAATATACAACCACAGTCGGTGCACAATTTAATTACCAACTAATTGACACAGTGAGATCATAACGAGGAGATGCACTGAGCAGATTATTGACATTTGCTAACCACTGCATTAGGCTGATGAGGTGATCTTAACTGTTTACCGACTGGGCAAACTAAGAGGTGTTGTGTGTAGAGTTAATGTGTATGTTGAAAGCCATGTTGAATAAATTTAAAGCTGTTTTTATGTTGTTTTTACTTGCAATATTTTTTATTGATATTAAAATTTATTACCCTGTAAGGCCGAGGTATAAAGGTGTAGCAGAGGTACTACAAAAATATAAATAAATGTACGGACATATTATATACAGATCATGTTGAAAACTGAAGGCCTCTACTGCAAACTAAAATAAAAGCCTTCTTATCCAGTTCCAATCCAATCGTATATTATTCTTTTTCCTAATCACATTTTCTTTCGTATGACCCTTCTTATTCTATTTACAATTAATCAAAAAATATAAAAGTCAAACATATTTCATAAAGAACGATATCAACGAAAATAGGTAAAGGTAAAATAATAAGGTTTTTAACAGATCAAGTTAGCCCCAAACTAAGTATAACTTGTATAATGGGTTGCTAACTCAACGATATATTTAATATTATATAATACCCATATAAATACTACCCAAGAGTAAGAAACCACCATTTATTTTCATCACATAAATGTTGCCCTCAGCTGGGATCGAACCCTCAACCTCCGGACCTAGAAGAGTATCCACTCGGCCGCGGAAAATGAAAACTTTAAACCAATGTTATAAGCATCTGACGCATGCATATGTGAGTGAGATAATATATGCTGGGGTCGCCATGACGCTATAATCGTAAAGTTTTCTAGTGCTGAAATCACTGAAGATTTCACTCCAATGCAGCCTTGGTGAATTGGTAACTGAAAAGCCGCTGAACTTGCCAGGGTTACTGGGTGTCAATACTCTCAACTAAACTGAAACGTTCACGCCGCATATCCCCGATGCGGTTGGCAGAGGTACTACTCGTAATAACATAACATAACATAAACGTTCACGCCGTTTATCCCCGAAGGGGTTGGCTGAGGTACCAATACTTCTGAACTCACATGGCAGCGCCATCTAATGTTCAGAGAAGGTACCCACGTTTTGCTTAGACAGTGTACTCACGTGATAGGGGGCAGGCCTATCGCCGTTTTGTACGAATACACTGTCACATGACTAAGTACAACTCAGCCATGTGGGTTTCCTCGCGATGTTTTCCCTCACCGTTAACAACCATGATAAATTAACCACACATATGACTTTAGAAAAGACAAATTGGTGTAGGCCCGACCCAGGATTGGAACTCACGCCCTTCTGTTTTCGGGCGGGTGTTCTACCCACTGGACTATCATGTCGCTAATACTTCTGAACATCAATCTAACCTAACCTTTACTACGCTACTACTAAAATATTATTCTACAAAACTTTTTTTTACACTTTTATTAGTCTTATAGCAGTCGTGATAGCTCAGTGGGTAGAACACTGCTTATCGTGCAGACGATGAGAGTTCAAATCCCGGGTCGGGCCTACACCCAATTGTGTTTTCTATAGATATACTATATGTGTGGTTGATTTATCATGGTTGTTAACAGTGAGGGAAAACATCGTAAGAAAATCCAACACATGGCTGGGCTGTACTTAGTGGTGTGACAGTGTATTCTTACAAATCGGCGATATTCCTGCCCCCTATCACGTAATTACACTGTCCAAGCAAAATGCAGGTACTCTGAAAACCAGGTGACAATATCACATGATGTTTAGTAGTATTAGTACCTCCGTTAGCCCTTTTGGGGATTTACGGCGTGAACGTTTTATTTTTTTGATTTGAATTAATTTTAAAAGTTCAGATTAAATTATTTTGCTAAACAGTTTCTATCCTGTGTTCCATCGATGTTGACAATCTGAAGTTGTGAGTTTAATCAGCCGTGTGACGTCTCGAAGCTATTATTAGGACAGATTCAAATGATAATAGTTATGTTAATAGAATATGAATGTATTTATTAATATATCTTACACATTATTGTGTTTGGTTTGGTTAGGAACAGAATTACCATAGCCCTCTATTTGGTATATTTCGAGGTGACAGAGAGGCTGGTTACGATGTCATCTATCACAAAAGCTCCTTTATTTTACTATACTTTTCAATACTTCAATACCAACATACATACATACATATACTCACGGTTATAAATCCCTAGAAGGGGTAGCCAGAGCTAAGGAATTAGAAATTCCTCAGCCACATTAGGAAAATTGAGTGGGGAAAGGATGGTAAAGTAAAGGTTGTTGGTGATGGGTCTCCAGCCGCATCGCCCAAAAATCGCCTCTTACGTACACCCATCGGTAGAAACGGGGTAGTCCTATGCGTAAGCCGACACTACACGGTGGATACCAATACCAAGTATTATAAATTTTCCGCGGCCTGAATGCAACCCTCTTGTTGGATTTCTACTATCTTGTCCCCTATCAACTTCCAAATGCGGCTGAGGAGTTTCTTGCTCTAAAGCTCTGGCTACCCCCTTTTTGGTATTTATAGCCGTGAGTATATATTGTACGTATTTATGATATACCGAAAACAATTTCCGATGTAGCAACTAACAGTTGTTTGATATAAAACGTAAAGTGAAGGCCCAGGGTCATCATTTTCTATCGGGCGAGCGAACCAAGTTCATTTGCATGTAATGACAATACAACGGACACACGTGATTTTGAAATAAGGGTTGTCATACACGTGTATACATACAGACATACATTATAGTATTAAATTTTGCTCTTTTTTGTATGATTCATACATATACTCACGGCTATAAATCCCTCGAAGGGGTATATAATAAAGGCATTTATTGTGTTTAACGCTTAATGTTTTTACAATATCTCTAGTGATCTGGGGGCACGGCAGTGCCCCTGCCAAGTCTCGAGCAAAACGGGCACGGCCGTACCATCTTTTCTCGAAGCGGTTCGCGGCTGTTTCGCCCCCCCTATATCTTCGACGTGGACAAAGCTAGGAGTTTAGGTTTTCGGTGAATAATAGTAGGCATTAGAACAAGCTTAAGTTCGAAATTACACGCCAAATGAATTAATAGTTTAGGAGTTACGGTCGATCAAAGTTACACCATTTTGTCACTCACTGACTCACTGACAGATCATCAAAAATCTAAGGTACTTCTAGCAGACTTAGAAACTTCAAATTTTGCACCAAGATAGGTCATTAGCCACATATAAAGGAAAAATTATAAAAACATTAAAAAATTATATGCCATAGAAAACAATTTTATATTTGCGGTTTGGCAAGAACATTATGTATGGATTTTGACTGCATTGTTAACTTTGTTCGTTGTTCAAGTACCTATTCAATTGGATGAATACATACATAGAATAGAAAAGAATAATATAAATGTAATACATAGACTATCATTAATACAAATTAATACATAAAGTTCATTAAATTAATAAAGCTAAAACTCCATTGTATTGCGATAAATATTGTATGAGCGCTCGATAGATGGCGTTGTACCTGTCTGAATCGCTCTATGGTTTCGTTACAAAGCGCAGTGTAAGTAGTACTTCAAAATAATTCGATAATATTCATTTGATACATCTGTCAATGAAAACCCATTTCGAAACTAAAAAATATTGTAGTGATAATTGATATTCGGAGAACTTTACGTGTTATTTAGTTTAGTTTAGTTATAGTTTGTAAGTTAGTAGATATATATTGAGAAGTAATTACTGTGTATGCCATTTAAAAATTAGGTTTGCAAGAAATAACCGCTAATAAATCATGTGGTCAGCATACAAAGATTTTGTTAGCAATAATTAAAATCAGGCTGCAATTCGTGTTCTGCAAATAATCATGACAATGGTCTGTAATTTAAACACAAACTGGTAGCGAGTTTTATTTTGTATCTGCAAAATAAACAGTCACTCCGCAGAATAATTACTTGGGCAGCAAGATTGTACATTCGGTCAGCGGAGAAAACATTTCTACACGCAACTTATTTGACTGTATAGCATATTTTAAATTTGGATGGCAATTTAAATAATTGTTTTGCGTATTTATTGAAAAATCAGTTATAAAATAGCTACTAATTGTGAAGTTTTCGACGCACAGTGAGAAAATTTTAATGATTTCAAGAAACAAAATTTCAGTAAGTGGCTTGTCTCACTGCCAAATGAAACAAAGGAATGAAGAGAGGGAATATGTGACTGTCCAGCTTTTTTTAATTTCTACTTATGTAAACACCTGATTGTCTTAGCGATCCGCTTAAACCATGCCTCCAATTGACGCAAAGAATATTCCCATAGGGGAAAAGAGGAAACGTGGCCGGCCTTCAAAATCAAAACGAGCATTAATTATACAATAAATAAAAAAAAAGTTACTGTTTCTTGAATATAATAATTGTAAAACTAAAACGGCTTCTTTATTATTTCATCAAAATATCTCTGCTATAATACTAAAAGTAACCTACTTACTGAGACAGAATGAATAAATGAATCATCAGTAAGTGATGCGCCCATTTAGTGCTTTTTGCTAGACTAATTTAAGCGGCACTAAACTGATTTTTTTGCTTATTCTCTGAGTGCTTACCAAAATTAAATTAACTGCTGTTCACTCATTGCAGCTTTGATATATACACAGCTGTACAAAAAAAAATACTGCTGTTCAGAATGATATATATTGCAGACTGATTTATTAATATTTGCTGAACACAAGTTGCTGTCCAACTATCAATTTTAGCTTACCAATTAAATATTTCAGCTCACAAATTTTCCAATACTTTGCTAACCGTTTAAATAACACCCATATATATTTATTTAGTTAGTTATTTGTTAGTTAGTTTAGTTCTATTTAGTTTGCATATATATATAAGTTTAAGCCCTATTGTTATAGAAGTAATTGTAAATATAGTGTAATGGAACGTGAAATATTGTACATAAATGGCGACCTTTGTCCACACAGAGTCATCTCTATTCCTGGAGATGGGTCGTGTTTATTTCATTCGTTGTCATACAGCATGTATGGGAGTTTTCAGTCGTCAAACGATAAGGGAATTTTAGTAGTATCAAAGCTCAGGAGACAGCAATAGCTGAATATAATCGACTCCGAAGTATATATCGCCCAGACTTGTCTACCTTAGAAGTAACGAAGCCTCAGAGAAGAAACAAAAGAGATAGAGACAGAGAATGGGTTCTAAGCAAAGCAGTAGCTGACGTCCAAGAAATTGTGAGGTCACCTAAAAGTAAAAGAAAGAAATACACTTACAAAAAATAAATGAGATCCCACCAAAAACATTAAATGTAAAAAAATGCCAAGTCTCTCGATGCAGTCTTTCCATCGTAAAAAGTTTTGAGATCTCATAGAAGCCAAGTCCTATTCAAAATATTTCGTAGTTATAAATCAACATTTAGTAATTGTATCAATAGTTTTCTTTATATTATAATTATAGTGACTTGGCAATGAGCACAAATTAAAAGCTGCTTGCTGCCTGGAATTATGTGCAAATGTTACTGACGAGACCAGTGATCAGATTATTTGTTATGTGTGAATCATGATGGTCACTACCGACTACATTCTCCAATACAATAATTAAGAATACCTTACGGGCCATCGCTTTATGAAAGTAAATGAATCGAGAGTGCACTAAGACTGACTGCCGTTGCCGAAATTCGGTTGGGACGACACGGATAAACCAACAGAAAATTAATTTTGTGATATTAATGTTTACGCATGCGGTGTGTGTAACTTTAAACTCCTCCAAATATGCCGTTTTATTTGTTTCTTCTTGTGCTCATTGCCAAGTCACTATAATTATAATATAAAGAAAACTATTGATACAATTACTAAATGTTGATTTATAACTACGAAATATTTTGAATAGGACTTGGCTTCTATGAGATCTCAAAACTTTTTACGATGGAAAGACTGCATCGAGAGACTTGGCATTTTTTTACATTTAATGTTTTTGGTGGGATAATTTCTTTTTTAAATGTTTTACTGCTTTGTCTATTACACTTTCATTCTATTATTCGTTTTAACCTTAGATCATCGGCTCATATTCTGAAAGGTCTAAGATAATCTTAAATATCTGTTTGAGTTTGGTTAGGTTATATGTGTGAGCAAAGTGATGCGGTATTGGAGCGAAAATCTATTTACCCCCGACTATTGTATTTCACTTGTGACATCACTCCTCCTAAACGGCTGGACCGATTTCTACAAAACGAAGGGTTTTTCGAAAAAATAATACTATTGAAGAATAATTACCCTTAAAAGTTTCCCATTCCCACTTCGTTCCAATTTGGCTTTCTCGAAGCATTATGCCCACCTAGTTCTTATGAACTTGACAGTGTATGTTAGTGCTAAGTGAAGGTAGGCCGCCACCTATTACATGAATACATAGTTCAGGCAAAAAATGGATAATGTAACTCGACTGCCAATAAGCAATATTTCACATGAAAATGTACAGAAAATCCTACACATCTGCCACCCCTTTTCCTGATTTCAAGCGTTAATGATAAGCCTGTTTAGTATATTAAACCCCATAGTCAAGAAACGGTGTTTACTTTACCATTTCCTGTGAATATGATTTAAAATTCCGTCGCTCAATGTTCAAAATATTCCTCGTAACGAATGACAAGCCTTTTGCTGTTTTCAACGGAAATAGGTACTACTTACAGTAATAAATAAAGCTGAGCCATATCGTCACCGTTTAATTAATAGTGATATGTAGGTTCTAGTTTCCAAGAATATATATTCGTTGATTTATTTTATTAAAGATTAGTTTGAAAAGTGAAAACGGAAAATCAGGATCAAAAACAGGCGTTACAGTTTATAGTCGTGAGTTTCAACGTCTCAAACGTTCGCGCTGTATATGGGCCGGCGCTCACTGCCGGCATGGCATGGCAAAGGATTTCGGTACAGATATAGCATTTTTAATCTTATTACCATGAGTAAAGAATTCATTTTACTTTATTTTGACACAACGATGCCGACGTTCTGTCCTACCGCGGCCTCCCTCGGCATCGTTGTGTCAAAATGAATTCTATACGCATGGTAATAAGATTAAAAATGCTATATCTGTACCGAAATCCTTTGCCATGCCATGCCGGCAGTGAGCGCCGGCCCTATCCCCGAAAGCGTTGGCTGACGTACTAATATTTCTGAACATCACTCGACATTGTCCCCTGGTGTGCAGAAAACCCACGTTTGCTCGTAGTTTCTACTCATGTGATAGGGGGCAGGCCTATCGCCGTTTTAAAGACGTGAGTATATGTATGTATAGACGTTATAACTCTACTGAAAAAAATGCAAGTAATTAATTGAATAATTATGTAACTACGCAGCCACATGTACCCTCGTGTGTCGTGTAATATATAAAACCTTACCTGTAAATATTGTTAATCCGTTTTATTATTATTTATTTCCTTTTATGTTAGTCTCCTGCGGTTATATATCATTGTTTAGTTCCTTTTTATTATTTTTCTGCGATTTGTCGATAATATTTTTATTTCTCTGGTTTATGTTATTGTTTTTATTTTGTTGTTGTTATGGCAACGACGGAGCTGAGAGTTGTCAAATTTTATTTTATCTTAAACTTTTCTTTAATTTATCAATTTTCAATGTGTTTGTGTACGAAGGTAGGATAGTTTTAAAATATTATTATGTTAAATGATACAATTTTAATACACTTTTGTTGTCTAAAATGATAGCGCAGGCATTTAATTTTATTTTTAATGTAAGGCTAGGACATTTTACTTATTCAAATTTATATGTTTTCATCTTTTTATGTTAACTGAAAATCTTTTTGAAAAACTCCTTCTTTTAAGTTTATTTGTCTATTAGGATTTTTTATGATTGTCAAGATGGTTTTTTTTTTTTGGAGAGGAGAACTAATGGAGGATGGGAGAAGGATTCTCAAAAATATTATTAATTAGGATTCAAGGAGAGATTCTGAAAATATAGATAACTAATTATCATTATTACAAGATATTCTTTAAAGTATTACTTACTGAGACAAAGGAGGAGAGGACATAGTTAGATACCCTCATCTACTGACAGATAATTTCACCTGGACCTTGATGAAACTGAATTTTTGCACGCCTCCGTTTAATACTGGATTAATCCTATTTTACCTACCGAGTGCAAGATCACCGCTGGCGGACCACTAGTAAATAATATTATTATTGTTATTTTATTATTAATTTTTATCTTCTTATATTGTGTATATTTAATTTTTAATAAACTGGTGTAATTTATTTCTTTGTTTTGTCTCTTGTCTCTTTGCTCTCCGGGTTTCGTGTCTTAGGTCTTATTTCTATAAGGGGATTAAGACTTAAGACACGTAACGTTACAGTCGTAAGAGGCGACTAAGGGTATTGGGGCTTTTTATTGGATTTTTGGGCGATGCGGTTGGAGACCCATCACCAAAAACCTTTATTTTTACATCTTTTCCCCACTCAACTTCCAAAAGTGGCTAAGGAATTTATAATTCCTTAGCTCTGGCTACCCCTTCTAGGGAAATATAGCCGTGAGTATATGTATGTATATTAACAGTAGAAGTCTGATCCGAAATGAAAATGTTCAATACCAACATGATCAAACACAAAAATATACACACACACACAGACTTTCACATATGCTCAAGGTTATTAATCCCGGAAAGGGTACCTACAATGTACGCCTGCCCCCATCACGTGAGTACACTTTCCAAGAAAAACGTGGGTACCGTGTACACCAGGTAACAATGCCAACCCCTTCGAGGATGCACGGCGTGAACGTTTGAGTTTTATTTTACATACAATACATATGCTCACGGCTATAAATCCCTAGAAGGGGTAGCCAGAGCTAAGGAATTAGAAATTCTTAAGCCACTTTTGGAAAATTGAGTGGGGAAAAGATGGTAAAGTAAAGATTGTTGGTGATGGGTCTCCAACCGCATCGCCCAAAAATCCCTTAAAAGCCCCAATACCGTTAGTCGCCTCTTACGTACACCCATCGGTAGAAACGGGGTAGTGCTATTCTAAGCCGACACTACACGGCTAGTTTTATTTTAGTTTTGAGGTACCTACACTTCAAAGGTTACTTGGCCAGATATATATTGTTAGTTATTTTATTTGACTACTCTCTGCTTCCCAGCTAATAATATATTTTCTAGGTTAAATCAGATGGAAAATAGAAAAGTTTTCAAAATAGATTCCAAAAATAGATATTTAGACTACAGTTTATAAGCTGTAGCACACTGTATCATTTTATTAATAATGGATTGCGAGCTTGCGTGACGGATTGCTGGAAAATGGAATAAGTTTTCAGTTTCTTGAAAGGAAAAAGAAAAGATTGATGGATGTTAATGAAGCTAGAGAGGTGTGCCAAAATCGTCCAAAGTGGAGATTGATAGTGTCTGCCTAGCCCTACGGCAACTAACGCCGAAAGTATTTGTCTACAGTTGTGTAGTTTCGTCTTAAAATAGCACTACTTCATTACTGCCCGTGGGTGTTCGTAAGAGGCGAAAAGGGTATTGGGTCTTTTTAAGTGATATTTGGGCGATGCGGCTACCCATAATCAAGAACATTTCTTCCACATTCTTCTCCCCACTTAACTTCCAAAAATGGCTACGTAATTTCCCATTCTGAAGCCCTGGCTACTCCTTTTAGGGATTTATAGCCGCGAGCATGTGTATGTATGTATGTAAAGAAAACAGAAGTAATTTGCTAGTGCGTGGAGTGTATTTTTTTTCCGTATTTACTTAACACTTACTAAAGAAGTTATCGTTTACATACATACGTACATATACTCACGGCTATGAATCCCTAGAAGGGGTAGCCAGAGCTAAGGAATTAGAAATTCCTCAGCCACTTTTGGAAAGTTGAGTGGGGAAAAGATGGTAAAATCAAGGTTGTTGGTGATGGGTCTTCAACCGCATCGCCCAAAAACCCCTTAAAAGCCCCAATACCGTAAGTCGCCTCTTACGTACACCCACCGGAAGAAATGGGATAGTGCTATTCTAAGCCGACACTACACAGCAACTCGTTTAATTTACAATGTAAACCTATTAAAGTAAATGTAAATTATAGGCAATCTTCATTTATTTATTGTTGACTAGGGGATCGTCCCAACTTTGTACGGGCGGTAGCGTTATTTTTCAAATATCTCAAGTTTCTTCAACCTCTGCTTATGCCAAATTAAATTAGGATAATAAACAGCCTATAGCACTCCTGAATCATGTAACTAACTATATAATTGCTATTCAGTAGTTCCGAAGCTTAACCCTTGCAAACAAACAATCCAAGTAACCTGGGGATCAGAGTACCCACGTTTTACTTAGACAATGTACTCATGTGATAGGGGGAGGTCTATCGTCATTATGTACAAATACACTGTCACATGACGAAGTGGAACTTAGCCATGTGTGTTCTCGAAATTTTTCCTCACCGTTAACAACCATGATAAATTATAAACCAAATTTTTATATTATTTCTGTAAGCCTCTTTCTTGCCCGGAAGCCTGTGACGCGATGAGTTCGCGGCCGTGGTGTGCACAAAATTCAGACATCTGATGTAAGTGGATTAAGTTAATTGTTACAGAATTTCAAATTTTCGATTCTGGCCTATAGACTTTGCTTGAGTGTCATAAGCGCGCGCAAACTTTAGTCGATCAGAGATGCGCTGTGGTTGGTCGGAATTTTTCCAAACCGGCCAATCAGAAAAAATCACTAGAAATTCAAAAGAACTGCGCTGTGATTGGTCGGAAAATTTCAAAATAAACTCATTTTATTGGACGCGACGTAGTCGCGCCAGGGTTACCCACTAGTATTAATCACACATATGACTTTTGAAAAGACAAATTGGTGTAGGCCCGACCCGCGATTGGAACCCTCATAGTCATAGTCAGCACAAACTTTGCCTCATTATTTATTTATTTATTTATTTATCTTTATTGATATCCAACAGCACATTTAGAAAACTTAAAAAACAATGTTTTATAAAGAACTACAAAATTTCTTAGCCAATGACAGGATACCACTTAAGCATTAAAATATAAAACAGAATTAGTAACATTCTTACTGTATAACTTAAAATTTAAATAAAAAGAAATAAAGTTTGCTTAATGAAAAGAGAAAAGAATAATAATACCCTTACTTAACACTTATACGACAATTAATAAACAAATATATAATATATTACATATAGACATACAAATATAAATAAAAATAAATGTATATGAGATAGATATAAAAATAATAATAATAATAGATACTGTGTAAAAAAATTAAATAAGTTAAAAAAGAACAGTTACATATGATATTTACAAAGGTATAAATAGATAGATGTATTTAAAATAAATAGATAAATAAATAGATATTTTATTTATTCTTGATTCATTAATTCTTGTTGCATAATCTTGATCATACAGCTTTTGAAAACTGGTTTGGATTGATTTATAAAATTTCAGGGCTCGCACAAAGAAATCATTTTGATAATAATTAGTGTTGCATTTAGGTATATGGAATAACTTGTGTTTGTTTGAGCGAGTTATTCTTTTTGGTACATGGAAATTAATCAAAGATAAGGACAATCAATTGTGGAATTAACTATGTCATGAAGAAATAGCATATCTAATAAGTTTCTTCGCTCTTTCAGAGGCTGGAGGTCAAACTCCTTACACGCTTCTTCATAATTTGTGTATTTATAATTGGACTTAAAAGCAAGGTACTTAAGAAATCGTTTCTGAATGCGCTCAATCATGTTAATATATACCAAATATTGTGGATTCCAAGTAATAGAGCCAAACTCCAGCACACTTCTTACATAGGCATAATATAAAGCTTTGATGCATTTTATGTTATTGAAAGGTTTACAAACACGTATCAGGAACCCTAAGTTTTTATAAGCTTTGTTAACAATTATTTCTATGTGCTTTGATAAACATAATTTTGAGTCGAGCATTATGCCTAAGTCACGGATTTCAGTGTCTCTATCAATATGTTGTCCTCCAATATTATAGTTATATAAAATAACATTTTTCTTACGAGTAAAGGATATAACTAGACATTTCGCTGAATTAACAGAGATCTTATTACGTGAATAATAGTCTGATAAGCGGTTCAAATCAGCTTGCATTTTATGACAATCATCCAAAGACTTCACACCTACAAAAACTTTTTTATCATCCGCATACAAAAGATGCTGCGAATGCCTAAAACTTAAATATATGTCGTATAAATACACATTATACAATAGAGGTCCTAATAATGATCCTTGTGAAACTCCTGAAGGTATCCTTACATATTCTGACTTGTAATTACCTATTGTAACAGCTTGAACCCTATTCATAAGGTAAGAAGTTAGCCTACGAAACAGGTTTCCGCGTATCCCTAAGGCGAAAAGCTTCTGCAAAAGAATAAGGTGATCCACTTTGTCGAAAGCTTTTTCAAAATCTGTATATATGACATCTACCTGGCAGCCATCATCCATGTTTCGACGCACAAAATTCATTAAAAGGCCTAAGTTTGAATTCACAGAGCGGCGTTTGAGAAACCCATGTTGCCTATCACCTATGCTGGCTGAAATAATCGGGTATATAGTATCATATACTATCTTTTCAAACAATTTGGATACCGAATTTAAAATAGATATAGGCCTATAGTTAGAAATAAGGCATTTGGAATCTTTTTTATGTATTGGAACAATGTGTGCTGTTTTCCATACATATGGAAAACAACCCTCAGTTAAAGAACGATTAAAGAGTATGGTTAGTAGCTCAGCTATTGCATCCGCACAATTTACAAAAAATATGGGTGGGAATCCATCACTGCCAGCTCCTTTATTAATATTTAAGTGCTTTATATAATACTAGCTTTTTGCCCCGCGACTTCGTCCGCGTGGACTTCATTTTTTGCATCCAGTTTACATAATACCAAAATACCGAAACACTGTCTCAACTTCTGTTTTTTATATTTATAATCCCGCGGGCGTTGTAAATGACATAAAGGACATTGAGGCTTTTTAAGTGATTGTTGGGCGATGCAGTTTGTGACCCATCACTAACAACCTTTATTAACCTATCTTTTATCAATATATTTCCAAAATTGGATGAAGAATTAGTATCTCCGAAGCTATGGCCACCCTTTTATGGAATTTATGGTTGTTAGCATATATTCATGAATGATTGATAGTTGGATTTCATAAATTCAATCGCACCAAGTTTTAATATAGAATGTAAAAAAACTCTATATTAACTTTCATTTGCTATATCAACCCGTTAGGGGATGTGTTCCAAAAATTCCTTTTTAATTGTTCATAAGAATCATGAAACAAATATACCAAGTTTTTATGTTCAGAAATGAGAATATCTCTAGTAAGTACAGATACGGATAGTAGTTTGGCGCTGCGGCGACGGCCCGGTGCTGCCCCCTACACTGACCGTTGGTGATAGTGGGAGAGCTTGCAGCGATTGCTCGGCAATATAGGGATGATTAGTGGTGGATCTCCTTCCAAAATAATCGCTAAATTGAAGGGAGAGTGCTTGTTATTATTATATACTAGCTTTTTGCCCCGCGACTTCGTCCGCGTGGACTTCATTTTTTGCATCCAGTTTACATAATACCAAAATACCGAAACACTATCTCAACTTCTGTTTTTTATATTTATAATCCCGCGGGCATTGTAAATGACATAAAGGACATTGAGGCTTTTTAAGTGATTGTTGGGCGATGCAGTTTGTGACCCATCACTAACAACCTTTATTAACCTATCTTTTATCAATATATTTCCAAAATTGGATGAAGAATCTCCGAAGCTATGGCTACCCTTTTATGGAATTTATGGATGTTAGCATATATTCATGAATGATTGATAGATGGATTTCATAAATTCAATCGCACCAAGTAATGTAAATGTAAAAAAAACTCTATATTAACTTTCATTTGCTATATCAACCCGTTAGGGGTTGAGTTCCAAAATTCCTTTTTAATTGTTCATAAGAATCATGAAACAAATATACCAAGTTTTTATGTTCAGAAATGAGAATATCTTTAGTAAGTACAGATACGGATAGTAGTTTGGCGCTGCGGCGACGGCCCGGTGCTGCCCCCTACACTGACCGTTGGTGATAGTGGGAGAGCTTGCAGCGATTGGTCGGCAATATAGGGATGATTAGTGGTGGATCTCCTTCCAAAATAATCGCTAAATTGAAGGGATAGTGCTTGTTATTATTATATATAGTGTTATTTTAAGCTAACAAAACATTTTTTTTACAAAAAGATTGAATTACCTGAGATACGAACCCGGGACGATTGATTCATAATAGTTCTAATTAAATATTCATAGTAGTTAGTTATACCGCTACGCCACGGAGACGTTACCGGGGCGGTGTCAAATTTTTATTACGCTTTATTTCATATTAGTCTTACTATTGATAAACAAATTTGTCATTTAAATTGATGAAACCCCTTCATCTTTCCAAAATGAACATTAACAAAGTGTCTGATGTGAATTCCATCGATGATAAAAATAATCGCTGCAATATTTTGAGCCATATATGAGTTAAGGTTTTTTGATGTTCCTATGAGAACTCTTGCGGATTCCTTAGTTTCAAGGAATCGTCGTCGTTTCATTTAGCTTCTAAATTTACATGTTAATATTCGTTTGCAATATAAGTAGATGTAAAAAAAAAAGTATACGATAAAAAAATAGTACATTATCCCTCGGGGGTTCCTTATTTTCGGGGATCCATTACCGTACCATTAAGCTTCTAAATTTTGATTTTTATATTAGTTTACAATATTTTACGTTGTTTTAAACGATGCACATGCACAGCGCCATCTCCAATGCATTTAGTAAGCAAACAATATTTTTGATTTCCCATGGGAACATATTTTTTCCGGGATAAAAAGTACCCTATTATTTAATTTAGACTTCTAACTACACGTCTGAAAAATTTCAAAGCAATCGGTTCAGTATTTACGGCGTGAAAGCGGAACAAACAAACAAACAAACTCACTTTCCCATTTATAATATTAGTATGGATAGTGTTATTTTAAGCTGACAAAAATTTTTTTTACAAAAAGCTTGAATTACCTGAGATACGAACCCGGGACGATTGATTCATAATAGTTCTAATTAAATATTCATAGTAGTTAGTTATACCGCTACGCCACGGAGACGTTACCGGGGCGGTGTAAAATTTTTATTACGCTTTATTTCACATTAGTCTTACTATTGATAAACAAATTTGTCATTTAAATTGATGAAACCCCTTCATCTTTCCAAAATGAACATTAACAAAGTGTCTGATGTGAATTCCATCGATGATAAAAATAATCGCTGCAATATTTTGAGCCATATATGAGTTAAGGTTTTTTGATGTTCCTATGAGAACTCTTGCGGATTCCTTAGTTTCAAGGAATCGTCGTCGTTTCATTTAGTTTCTATATTTACATGTTAATATTCGTTTGCAATATAAGTAGATGTAAAAAAAAAATTATACGATAAAAAAATATTACATCATGGCTCGGGAGTTCCTTATTTTCGGGGATGCATTAGCGTACCATTAAGCTTCTAAATTTTGATTTTTATATTAGTTTACAATATTTTACGTTGTTTTAAACGATACACAGCGCCATCTCCAATGCATTTAGTAAGCAAACAATATTTTTGATTTCCCGTGGGAACATATTTTTTCCGGGATAAAAAGTACCCTATTATTTAATTTAGACTTTTAACTACACGTCTGAAAAATTTCAAAGCAATCGGTTCAGTATTTACGGCGTGAAAGCGGAACAAACAAACAAACAAACTCACTTTCCCATTTATAATATTAGTATGGATTTAACCGTTTTGGGATCAAGCGAAACATTGTGCAAAATATTTGTAGTAGTGTGTGGGCTCGAATCTACAGAATTAGTATCCAAATTATATGTTTGACTACTCGAGTTGAAAACACTGCTGAAATAGTTGTTAAAACCTCTGCATATCTTTTCACCAGTATCAAAAGTTTCTCCGTTATGTCTTAAAGTATTAGGGTACCCAGAATTATCTCTAGAGCCACGCATTGTTTTTATGTAATTCCACAGGTGTTTAGGGTTCACTTTGATACTATCCTCTGTGTATTTGATGTATTTTGCATGACATTCTTTTTCAATCGCTTTTGCTCTAGCTCTAAGCATAGAAAACTCATCATAGTCTCTGCTATTCTTGTATTTTTTCCATCTCTGGTGCGCCTTATTCTTTTCTTATAAACATGAATAGATTACACCAGTAACTCGCAAATGAAAAGCGTTAAACCAGCTTTAGAAAACTAACTGAAGCGCAATGGCGACAAAGCATAACATATTTTAATTAAAAAACATACGGCGATAAAATATTTCTCAACAGATAGCTGTGTAGTGTCGGCTTGGAATAGCACTACCCCATTTCTTCCGGTGGGTGTATGTAATAGGCGACTAACGGACTTGGGGCTTTTTAAGGGATTTTTGGACGAAGCGGTTGGAGACCCATCACAACAACAACCTTTGTACTACCATATTTTCCCCACTCAACTTCCAAAAGTGGCTGAGGAATTTATTATTTCTCAGCTCTGGCTACCCCTTTTAGGGATTTATAGCCGTGAGTATATGTATGTAGATAAAAATACAGGCCCGATATGCTATTAAAATAGCACTTAAGTTTTTGCTGCGAAACTGTCTCTTCATTCAGACATTATTCAGCCAATACACGTACATATATACATACTGCTGGGCACAGGTCTCTCCAAAAACAATGATCGGTCCTGTGCTGCACATATCCATCAGCTGCCCACGACCATAGCCAAAGCGTTGTGGTACCCTACCCTCACTGCACCTTTTGGTACGAGGCCTCCACTCCAGAATCTCCAGCCCCAACGCCTTTCAGCTCTGCTTGCGATTTCTTTACGAAATGCCACTTAAATTTCGCAATTCGTTGGAATAAGATGAATGCCTTTAAAAATGGAAATAGTACCTTCACAGGTTGAGTCAGCCCCAAACTAAGTACCATAAACTATGAGATACTCATTTGACGATATATTAAATATTATCAAATACAATCTTGGATATACTCGCCGTGTAGTGCTGGCTCAGAATGTCACTACCCCATAATCATCATAATAATCATAATCATTTATTCGTCATATCCCTTTCTACCCACGGGTTTCATAAAAGGCGACTAAGGAAGAGAATCGGGACTTTCTCAGTAATTGGGCGATGCGGTTGAAGATCCATCACTAATAACCTTAAATTTACTATCTTTTCCCCACTCAACTTCCAAAAGTGGCAGGGGCATTTCTGATATCGAAGCTCTGGCTACCCCTTCCAGGTATTTTTAAGCCGTGTGTATATGAATGTATGTATCCTTCAGGAATCGAGCCCAAGACGTTCGCATTGTGAACTTAACGCTTTACCTACAAGCCACGGAATCAGTACTTTAACACGCATAAGAATAAATTTTGTAATAAATAATTATATTTTTTATAGAAATAAATTTCTTCAGTAGCTAGGTAACGATAACCGTTTAAATAAATTTCGCTGCTGATGAATAGTTCAGTTTCAATGCAACATAGTTAAATCAGTTTCTACAGGCTGATCAAATTTTGACAAATATTTTACCGAGTACCCACGTTTTGTTTGGACAGTGTGCTCACATGATAGGGGGCGGGCCTTTGGCCTTTTTGTACTATAACATCGTTAAGAACTCTTTCTGTCCTTAGTAAACTATGTTCGCCGTTTGATTTTATAATGTTTATGATATTTGAATTATGTAAAAAATAACTCATAAAATATACTTTGATTTTCACCATCATCGAGTTAACATTTATTTTCTCCCTTAGTATTTTTATTCCTAAAATCAACTCTAGTATAAGTATTAGAGATCAAAACACTATCACATGAATAAATTCAACTCAGCAATTCTTTACAGGGTTTTCGCTCACCACTAACCTTGATAAATGAACCACACATATAAATTTAGAAAGGACACATTGTTGTAGATCCACCTCAAGTTTCGAACTCGTGTCATCTGCGTGAAAAGTGTTTGTGTACCCATTGAGCAATCGAGATTGTACATGCTATGACGTAACCATTTATTTCGGAGAGATAACCTTTCTTTACTTGGCGCCATCTTCGAATACTACTCGGATTTATAACTCACCCATAATGAGAATATGGAGCATGTACACACATACATATATTCACGCCGTTCGTTCCGATTGGGGTAGACAGAGACTATCAATCGCCACTTTGTACGATCCTAGCAAATCTCTCTTTAGCGTCGTTCAAATCCATAAAAATTTTCATACATTTTTTTTGTCTTATATGTAATACATTCATTCTGGCTACCCAAGTCAACGTAATTCACACTTTCACGCCATGAATCCTGTATATATCCCATTGTCACCTGGTGTTCAAAGAAATCACTTTTTGCTTGGACATTGCTCTCACGTGATAGGAGGCAGGTATATCGCCGTTTTGTACGAATACACTATCACATGACTAAGTGCAACTTAGTTATGTGGATTTCCTCACGCTGTTTTTCCTCATCGTTCACAACCAAGATAAATTTACTATAATAACGCTACCCCTCATGGGTTTAAAAGCCTTAATAATTATTTTATACCATTAGGCTGTGTAGTGTCGACTTGGCTGTGTAGTGTCGGCTTAGAATAGCACTACCCCATTTCTTCCGGTGGGTGTACGTAAGAGGCGACTAACGGTATTGGGGGCTTTAAAGGGATTTTGGGCGATGCGGTTGGAGACCCATCACCAAGAACCTTTATTTCACCATCTTTTCCCCATGCAACTTGCAAAAGTGGCTGAGGAATTTCTAATTCCTTTGCTCTGGCTACCCCTTTCTAAAAATTTATAGCCGTGAGTATATGTATGTAGGCAGGTGAAAAACAACTCATCTGAGATTAACTTTCGTATAAATATAATAACTTCCACAAACAGAATTAAGCCAAGCGCTACTTAGAAACTCTAATCCGTCTATCCTGACGTAGCATTAGCGTTACTTTGCTTGCTTGCTTTTGCAACTTAAGCGCAGCTTTGAATATATTATGAAAATTATGTTTTGTTTAACTGAGATGCATCCGTCACCTCTCAACGAGATAATTTTATGGAGCATACATGAAATTAGTAATGCTATAATACCTAGATTTAAATTTATGAAAGTTGTTAAAGGAAGATATAGGGAGGAAATTCACATGACTGAGTTTTACTTAGTAATTTTACAATGTATTGCACCTACGAAGCAAAACACGAGTATTCTGAACACCGGATCAGCCAATTGTATTCTCTCTTTTGCGCAACACAAAATTTTTCATACATTTAGGCAGTGCTCAATTTATAGGGTTTTATCAACCTAACCTCTTCACAAATATAATAATAATAATATAATAAATCATTTATTTTCAGACAACAAGGTCCATATAATATTAGTAAACTTAGTCTATGTTAGTATTTTACAACTTGGTAGGCAGAGGCTTTGATTTCTGACGCGCAGCCCTGAAGCGCCGGAACACTATTCCCTCAGGCCAAAAATTCTCTCCTAGCAGAATCTTCTCGTGGACTGCGGGAACCTGGAGCCAGTAGGATTTGAAGTTAGTAGGCTCCAGACGTGAGATGTTGAGCACGGTTATGGGACCGAGGCTCGTCTGCTCAATGTGACGCAAGATATCATTGTGCGTCATCTGTGGAGCTACTCGTGATATATAAATATCCAGTACCGGTGTTGCAGCCTTCAAGGGGCACGAGGCTGCTGGGACGGTACCACGCTTATTCCTGTTGTTAGCACGACGTTTGGGTTTTTTCCCAACCAGGGTATATCCATCGTCGTCTCCAACAGTCTTCGGCGCGGCACGAACGGGCGCGGCTCGGTTCTCCTTTCCCTCCCTCCGTCTGGTAGTCGCGGCGGGTGGCGGGGGTTCGGGCAGCGACGACGGGAGCGTGGTTGGCTACCTGACTTCAGCACCTGTGCGAATGAACCCTTATGAGCCACCCTTATGGTGCGGATGGGCGCAGCGAACTCGTTCCATCACAAATTCGCTGAGTTGTCGGAGGATCACAGTCAATGACCGGGCGGTTTACTGGGTCAGTTGTCACAGTTATTTTGCTGTATATGTTTCACTTTATCTAGAGTCTGTGTCATTGATAAAAGGTTGAACATATTTCTAAATTAATCCATACATACATATACTCACGGCAATATATCCCAAAAAGGGTAACCAGAAATTCAGAACTAGAAACTCCTTAGATACATTTGGAAGTTGATAGGGAAAAATATGGTAGAAATAAAGTATCGTTGGCGATGGGTCTCCAACCACATCGCCCTAAAAACTACTTTAAAAAACCCCAATCCCTTATTGAACTCTTACGACACCCGGAGGTAGAAAGGGGTAGTGACATTCTAAGCAGGAACTACACTGCAATTTATAGGGTTTATCACGTTTAAAACGTCTCTTTACAATTATATATTAAGGCAGTTCACTTTAATAGAGTCCATATCGTTTATAAAAGGTTGAAAATATTCCTAAATTAATTCATTCACACCAAATTAATTTCATGCAGTGCTCATATAAAACTTAGCATCATCCTGTATATATTTCAACAATGAATCGCTTTTATAAATAAGCGCGGAGTGTCGATTGCCCTCAGACGTGTAAGTTGGGTGTCGGTGGCCACGTTCTAGGATCAGTTCCCGTTCTGGACAAATACTATACCGGATATTACTCGTTTCAGTTGTGTTACTTGAATTTTACATGTAAGTTTCTTTATAATTTTTTTGTTTTGTGTAGTTATTTATATGATTATTTTGGTTAGATGTTTAGTTTGCTATTGCTAAGCTGAAGTTTTAAGAAGAGTAAGCAAAAGTTTTTAGAATTTTAGCCAAAAATAGATTTAGGAAAAGAATAGAAAGTGAAAATATATGCTTTAGCAAGTTATGTTGCATAAAAAATACTTTAACAGTCCAAAAAGCTAATACAACGTATGAAAAGACGAATGGTACCTAAATTTTTAAATGAACGATTCCTTTCCATTATTAATAACACCAACTACTAACTACTAACTTTATGCATGGTAGCGAATATTGAGTGTGGTCAAAGAAGCATGAGAGAAGAGTGAGTTCAGTAAAGAAGAGGTGCGTGAGAAAATAATGCTAAGTTAGGTTATGTGACATACATACATATACTCACGGCTATAAATCCCAAAATGGAGTAGCCAGAGCTAAAGAATAAGAAATTTCTCAGCCTTGTTTTGGTAGTTGAGTGGAGAAAAGATGGTAGAATAAAGGTTGTTGATGAGTCTCCAACCGCATCGCCAAAAATCCCTTAAAATCGCTATTCTAAGCCGACACTACACAGCAATGGTTATGTGATCGAGTGAGAAATAGTGTGCTTCGTGAAAGGTGCGGTCAGGAAGATGATATTCTTAAAAAAATATACAAAGGGAATCTTAAAATTATTTAGGCACGAGAGAAGACGAATGATAATAAATGGTGAAAGAGACATATAGAGCAACTTGGACGGTATTGTCAATTAAAAACGATCACGATAGACACATTTTGAATAAATAGAGAACTTGCTCTAAACGCAGATGTCCAAAGTATGAAGAATATTCTACAGTTCTACAGTTCTGATTTTGTGTGTACTCATACACAAATCAGAAATTACCGATTGTGGGCCCAATTTAGCGAAACCATTTCCTTAAATTATGTCATTGTCATTGAATACTGTATATGTGTGCTAAATAAAAAAAAAACTTTTCTTTTTTTCTTCTTTTTCTTTAATATTCGAGCATGTATGAAATATTGATGAATATAAACAAAGCTTAGGTGGTTTGCCAGGATCGCAAAAAGTAGTGATCGATGACTGCCTAACCCAATTGCAACTTATTTTACCGTGTTTTGTCATGTAGTCATGTCTTAGAATATCACTACCCTATCTTTTGAAACTGGGGGTCGTATGTGTGAGTGTTCTGTGTTTTTGCGTTAGGTTGGTGATAAGGCTAATAACAATCTCCTCTCTCCTTCTTTCTAAAAAGTAACCAAAACATTTCGAAGATTAAATTCCGAAACTCTAGCTACCCCTTGTGGTAAATATAGGCTTGAGCGTAAGTATAGAAATGACTAAATATAGAATTGAATGACTGACATTCTCAATACCTCTCATTTGCACATTGAATTGTTCGGAACCAAATTATTTCGTGATTATTTGGGGCCATTTAATTCGCGTAATATTAAATAAAGAAGGAATACAGAATTTTAATGAGGGTCAATTTTCGATAAATCCATAATTCCAGTAATATTTTGGCAATATAGTATGGTACACTGTTGATAAGTGACTTAAATCAAACTCAAACGTTCACGCCGAATATCCCCGAAGGGGTTGGCAGAGGTACTAATATCTTTAAACATCACGTGTCATTATCACCTGGTGTTCATAGTACTAACAGAGTAAGCAATTTTAATAAAACTATTAAAATTTTATTTTTTTGCACTATGTGAAATTGTAATGTGCTCTAAAGTGCGAAATCCTAACATGCTTTGATGAAACGGGGAATTATAGTTTTTATCAAAGTCGATCAATCACTCGTAAATATTTCATCACATTTTCGACCGATATCAAAAAAAAAAATAAAAAATTTTTTTTTTTTTTTTGATAAGGCATATTTACAGTACATATTTGAACAGAGCTTCCCAAACTAGGCAAGCCTGTATTTTGGGAAACCAGTTGACAGTTATTTTTATATTTACACTGTTAATTGAAATATACACAATTGATTTTAAAAAAACAGTTATCAATTCGATTGTATGTATGTTAAATAGTCAATCGATTTCAAAAATGGATTTTTTCTGTTTGGTTAGGTTTTTCTGACATGCTTCCATTTCAAAATTGTCTATTTAGGTTTGGTTGCGTGTTTAAAAAGTTCTTTCAAAAATATCAAAATGCATACGTAGACAATTCATATTATTATCGAGTTTTGAATGAAAAATTGGCTTTCCATCAAATGGCTGAAAGCGGTTCTTATTTCAAAATGATATTTTCATTTGTTAATATATTGCATTCGTAACAATTAAATCACAGCACTCTTCATTTTATTTATAGCTGTTTTATTTATTCAGTACTGCTGTACGTATTTCAACAAAAATATTAGAGTAACAAGCCAAATTATCTCTTAAGAAGATAATGTTCTATAATGTATCTAATATGTTTTGTATTGTAATAAAATGGCGGAAGATTTTCATAAATCTAACCTAAGAAAATTACTATCCTAATTAGAACTCCTTCTGTGTGATGAAGCTTATTTCTCAACCACCCAATAATAGAGTAAGCTAATAATAGTATAGCTTCTGTGTAAAAACAGGAATTACCGTACTGCTCTGATAATTTTATAAAATGAAAATTGCGGCACACAATATATTATAAAATTAATTAGGATTGGCATCAGTGTCCTAAAGATTTTATAAAATATCTGGCTTTAAAGTGAACGGATCATCTTATCTCCAAGGTCCGCGATTTCAGAGATATTCCTATCGTAAAAACCACTTTTGAATGAAATGATTATGATCATAAAGACACATTAACAACACCTTCTCACTAAAGAGCATCCAATATCTTTGCATATAGTCGAAGCATCTAGCTTTGTGCTACTAAATGCTTTCAATTTTCACCTTTTCTCAAAACGTAGCCTCTATTGCGTAGACAATCAACACACTTGGACCAAATTGAGAGTGTGCTCAAAAAAGCTGGCGACCGAAGTATGAAGAATAAAAGAGCATATATGAAAAGATTGATGGATGTAAACGTAGCTACAGAGGTTTGTCAGGATCGTGCGAAGTGGCGATCAATGGTCTCCGCCTACCCCAATAGGAACTAATGGCGTGAGTATATGTATGTACAATCAAGGACTCCTTATATTCACTAGCCCTTGAAATTATTAAATCCATAATTTTAATGTTTTTGTTCATGAAAACCTCATGTGGGGATTTTTAATAATAAATAAAAGATGAATAAAGGAAAGAAAAATCTCGATTATCCCGCCGGTGTCGAGATTTTTCTTTCCTTTATTCATCTTTTATTTATTATTAATAAGTCCAGTTATAACACCTACAATAAAGATTATATCCGCTTTAGTTCATTATTACAGCATTGAGAAAAAAGTCATTAAAAATTCATTAAATATTGTTTTTTCAGGTCAAACTTTATAAACCTCGAAATAAGTACAGTATTATTGAATGAAAATGATTCCGTGTAAAAACAGGAATTACCGTACTGCTCTGATATTTTTATAAATGCAAATTGCGGCACACAATATATTATAAAATTAATTAAGTATTCATGTTGATAGACCCGGGTTGACCTACGGACAATGCTACCTCAGGATATGTATTCAATATTCTTTCATACATTTACATATAAAAATGGAGTTTAATGTGTTTTCCATAAACCCGTTTGAACTTTACACTTTATTATCACGTTTTGTCGCGATCCGCAACTGAAAAATATTGGTTTTACGGGACATGTTCGAAATTGATCTCTGTCTTCCTAACATTACTATTATTTATTGATCTCACCATTCAAGGGCTTGTTTAAGTGATAAAACCGCTAATCATACTTGCGCTTGTGTACTGAAATTTTGCAATTATTTCTTTTGTGATGTGCAATATAGTGTTTTCTATTTTATTCTATATATAAAATTAAATTTGCCATTTTATAGAAATAAAACTTTACTCTAATAATTGAAACAACTTTTTGATTTTTGGATATTTTAATCGCGTGTTATTACATTATTTTTAAAGCCCGACGTTTCGAAAACATTTCAGTTATCATGGTCACGGGAAGACTGAGGTGTTATTTGTCATTATACAGTACTATAAAATTATTAATACTAACTACCTTCACAAAATTTTAAGTTACATTTGCGTTTAATATTTGCTATGTACAAAAAGAGCTAATGTTATCTGGAGTCTTGCTAGTGTTCTTCCCTCGCTTAGTTGTGCTAATGATCGGGTTCCAAGCAGGTGGTAATTGCCAACCATTTAATTTAATGTTTTTTGACATGAATTCCTCATGTGGGGATTATTACTCATAAATAAAAGATGTTATTAAAGGAAAGAAAAATTTCGACACTGGCGGGGTTCGAACCCGCGACCTTCGGGTATACGCCCCCGTCGCTCTGCCAACTGAGCTACAGTGTCAGTTGGCATCCAGCGCGAAATTTCTCTATCCTTTGTTTCTTTTTTTTTTTTACACGTTCAAGTAGTGTTTGCGTTTCCTACCATTTACTCTAATAAGTTACATTAAAGTGACTCTTCAATAAATTAGATTTGGCGTAATTTTTCTC
This sequence comes from Bedellia somnulentella, assembly GCA_963576735.1. Taxonomy (NCBI): domain Eukaryota; kingdom Metazoa; phylum Arthropoda; class Insecta; order Lepidoptera; family Bedelliidae; genus Bedellia; species Bedellia somnulentella. The sequence goes on from OY755190.1 coordinate 12,101,939, forward strand.
TAAAAGTAATACGAGTCATAATTTTTTATAACATAAAATTTTATAAAGTTTGAAATCCATTTTTAATTAAGATATATTTTATATTCTATACATGACTATGGTTATGGCTGTACCGTGTAGTGCCGGTAAGAATGTATACCTTTCTACCCACGGGTGTCCTAAGAGGCGACTAAGGGCATGGGGCTTTTTTAAGTTACTTTTGGGCGATGCGGTTGGAGACCCATCACCAACGATACTTTATTTCTACTATCTTTTCTCCGATCAACTTCCAAATACGGCTGAGGAGCTTCTAGCTCTAAAGCTCCGGTTACCCCTTGGGATTTTAATTTAACTGTATGTTTAGTTTATAATTTTAATGCGTGATTGTTTTTCTTGCGGTGTAGTGTCGGCTTAGAATAGCACTACCCCATTTCTTCCGGCGGGTGTACGTAAGAGGCGACTAATGGTATTGGGGCTTTTAAGGGATTTTTAGGCGATGCGCTTGGAGACCCATCACCAACAACCTTTATTTCACCATCCAACTTTTTCCCCATGCAACTTCCAAAAGTGGCTGAGGAATTTCTAATTCCTTAGCTCTGGCTACCCCTTCTAGGGATTTATAGCCGTGAGTATATGTATGTATGTATGTTTTTCTTGATCCATCTTAAACTCATTCTTCCAATTTGAACCATATCATATCGTACTTGTGTGTATCATATGTGAATTGACTAAGTATACATATTGAATTCTCCATTTTTTCGTCAGCTCAAAATGCCGCCGACCCTGAGTGCCGAAGACCGTCTGACCTCTGGCCACCGTCTGTCTCACCCTCCTCCCGGAGACGAGGTGCTCATCACCGGGATCTCAGGGTACTTTCCTGACTCCGATTCTGTCATCGAACTTAAAGATAACCTGTTTAATAAGGTGGGTACCTATACTTCAGCCTCAGCCATGAATTTGATTAAGGCTGTATTTCGGGCCAGAGTTACTGAATCATCATATTCACAAGCATAACATTTTGCATTGTATTCGTACAAAACGGCGATAGGCCTGCGTGAGTACACTGTACACGTAAAACGTGGGTACTCTGAACACCATGTGACAAAGTCACGTGATGTTCATAAGTTTAGTACCTCTGCCAACCTTTTCGGGGATATGCGGCGATAACGTTTATGTTATGTTATGTTTTGACACGTACGTATGTGATTTCTAAATAAATATATTTGCTGAATCCATAGTAAAATTAAATATTTATTAACATACTCATATATTATGACAAAAACTAATAGGCAACAGTATAATCAATATTAAAAAATAATATAAACTTAGCTATATTAATTATGACAAAGTAAATAATAGTCAAAGTGCTCCACTGTTCATCTGACAACCACGACATTTAGCTACTTCCTAGACATTATTTGTACATTTCTAACGTGATCTGTGTTATTTATAACAGCCTTGCACATAAAACATACCTATCACCCTTAGGTGGATCTAATATCTGGTGACGCCCGTCGTTGGAAACTAGCCCACCCCGAGATCCCGCAGCGAACGGGCAAGATCAACAATGTTAACAAGTTTGACGCCTCCTTCTTCGGCGTGCATTACAAGCAGGCGCACACCATGGACCCCATGTGCAGGATATTGCTGGAGAAGGCTTATGAGGCTGTTATTGATGCTGGTAAGATTATAAGTCATATATAGATACTATTTACACAATGGTGGACCGCCTCAGTGGACCGCCCCAGCACGGTCTATTTCACAAATATCCATATTTTTCTTCCATCACTGCTCATTGTTAATGAAATTTAGAATGATGATGTATAGACTATACTCTTGTTAAAAGTTTCCATTCATGTGAAAAAAACGATTTAGCGGTTTCAGAGTGCATGCATAACAGACAAACGTACACACAATCAAATCTTTCCTCATAATTATATGAATAATAAGACTAAAGGAATTACGATTTTTGATTCAAGGCTCTTAAAATAAAGGCTGTTGTTCTGCTGGCAAAAATCCATTTAAAAGCCGTTAAGAAATAAGAGTAACGTTATCCAGTAAATGTACATATTTAGAGCTCAATTCACATTTACCAAATCTACCAATTCCACAATTCAATTCGATTCGAATCGACAACTAAGCTCTCGGATATGGGGCTATAAAGAATCGAGCACTCAAAGATTAGAATCGAAACAAATCCACGGCTTTACTTTGACAGTGAACCATTTCGAGTTATCGAGAACTCGCTAATACATGGTTACACGTCACTAACTAGGGATCAAATAGAGCATATTGTAAAAGTGTGAAATAAAAAGGGCATGTATGAAAAGGTGAATGAATGTAAAGGAATATCGAGGGATTTTCCTCCTTTTTTTCCAGGATCGTACCTAAAACGTCGTAATCGATAATGTCTGCCTATCTCCATGGGATCTGATGATGAAAAATGACATCCTAAATTAATTGCAATTGGGGTAGTCATAGACTTTGAGCAATACTTTGGACGATACCTGAATTACTTTATTGCACACTCAGTAAAATTCATTTAAATGCCCAATTTTCTTGCCACTTCGATCTCCCGCAGTTGTTTAAATACATTTTATAGATATTTTTTTGCAATACCCTACATGCTATCTAAGCTAAGTTATGATTATCCCCATTCGATTAATAGAATAGAATAGAATAACTCTTTATTGTACATCAAACACAAATTTACAAAAGAAATTATCATACAGTTTACAGTGAGGCACAATCGGCGGTCTTATCGCTAAAAGCGATCTCTTCCAGACAACTTTTGGATTAATATCTTTCTAGTTAAATATACTTGCGTTACTCCGCGGCATATGTCCAGGGCACTTATATTTCCAACTTTATCTTACACGCGTTCGCAAAGTACAAGAATACTAGCCAGTATTATTGTTCTATATTAAATGATTTATTAACTAGAATCTTCTAAAACTACCGCATTGTCTTTCACCCTACTGTGAATAAACCGCGCGATCACAATAGATTTTTCGGCGGAATATAAATTACACGATTTAGAAAGACGAATTTGTAATTTAACGGACAATTACATCTTTTGTTAAGCTTATTCTGGGGGAGTTTCTGGAAGATTCGTCTCGGGAAATAATCCCGAATTAATTCAGATTTCGGACGTTTTTACCTGAAACAATTTTTGTAATCTTTCGTGAGCATTTTTGTTAATTATCTAATTGATGGTTCGACTATTCCGTTAATAATTGAGACTTTGATTATTTAGGTATCTTATTTACATATCTCTATACAAATTATACCCCCCAAATATAAATGTTTAGGATATACCCATAGTATTTTTATAACGGTGATAAATTAGGTTAGTTCTTAAATTAGACGACGTATAAATACATTCGTAGACGCATATACACACAGCTGTAAATCCCAAAACAGAACAGGCAGAGCTTCAGAATGAAAATTTGCTCAGCCACTTTTGGAAGTTCTGCGAAAAAATATTGTAAAATAAAGGATGTTTGGTGATGAAAGTAAATTTTTTAAATTTTGTTCAAGAATGTAAAATAATCAATCCAAAAAATCTAGCTCTTAGTAGTCTCTGCCAAACTATAAACATATTATAACATTACTTACAGTGCATTTGAGTCTATACCCTCTCAACCAAAGCTAATACCATTTCACGTCTTAGCTCTCAAGACGATTTCTGTGATTGTACATACATATATATTAAGAGCCCCTATCCATTGTTAATGAGTGGGAAACAAGACAAAGCGAGACAAACTGTATTAAGTAAACAACAGTCTACGATCCCTCTTACCATGATTGTTTGCTTACGTTTCAGATATTTGAGTTTCAGTTACTATTAAGTTGAGCCTAAGTAAAGGTGATAAGACTTGGCTTGTATTAAGTGAGCCTACAGTCAAGCAAATAAGTTATAGATAGGATTTTACATGATGTTAAAAAAATATTAAAATATTTAACTGTAATGGAGTATTATAATGTATTATTTGATTGACTTATATAGTTCGAAAGAGATGTTTTTTTATTAAGGAACATTTATTGAAATACTTATGCCTAGATTACTTTTTTTTTCAATGTTAACAAATTCATTCATTTAATTTGCTTTTCCTAGTTGAATAATTAATCAATAGAAAATTAGTCCAAATAATGTTATATTTTCAATATAATACAATAGATGTATTTTATATTTACACACGTGAAAGAACGTGTTATAAGGTTTATAACGTAACATAAACATATCATAATTACAATAAATAGCTTGGATATTTAGTTACTTTGTGTTAAAACTTCAATGACTTATTCTATTTCATCATCATCATCATCATCAGCCTATAGACGTCCACTGCAGGACACAGGCCTCCCCCGATGATCTCCACAACGACCGGTCCTGTGCTGTTATTATTAATATTATTTTCTATTTAACTCCGGTTTATTTTAATTTTAAGATTATTGAAAGTGTCACTAAATACAAATAAAGATATGGAAATAAAATCTTCATAAATAAATGTTACTTTACAACTATTGAGGAATCAAGTAAACCAATAAATAATTGTCATTCTCTGCTAACTTCATCAAAATGTAAGTTACCGAAGTAATTATTCTGAGCTAACTTAGGGCCAGTTTTTTGATCCGTGGTTAACTCAACAATTTGTTAAATATCGTAACTATTAGTTAGATATCAGCAAAATGCATTTTTTGACCCGTGGTTAGAGTAACTAATGGTCAAATATCGAACCAAAATGGATTTACGATTTGACAACTGGTTAGTCATTTAACTATAGTCAATGTAACAAATGGTTATATTTTTAACCACGGATCAAAAAACTGGCCCTTAGTTTCAAAGCACAAACACAATGGTAGGACTGAATTAAATTTTAATTATCCCATTTGCTTTAGAAAATTACGAGGGAACAGTCGAGACAAATCACGTTGATTACAACACACCTCCTTGGTTTAACGTACAAGAGCATATTCGACATTATAATATGAACTTCAAACATTTAAATTTAGAATAAAGTTTTTTAAAAGATGTTAAGCGTTCCCGCAGTAATGATTTTGTCTTTTTTATGTGTTATTAGATTTTTATTTATTGTGCCCTTTCTTCTTTCTGTTTTTACACATCTCAAAATAAAAAATAATTTCAAATCATATTTATATACAATCATGAATAACTTCTCGTATATTCGTGTAAATGATGGAGATACTTGCATCCTCAATGGCAGTGGTACTTAGACGGCATTCAATTTAGTTAAGCCACTTGGTTTTGAAAATGCGAGCTAAATTTTGAGACAAATCTTGTTGATTGCACGTGATTCCTTGGTTTATGTCCTTGGTTTAGCATCTTCATATGTTTGCTTTAATGATTAGACACTATTTAATCCGAATAAATACGTTTTTAATCTAAGTAAATACAATAATTACCTAAAGTAGTATGGGATACTCAATGATTTTAAAAACATACAATACTCATACAAATAACTATAAAACTAAACCGATTCATTATAATAATCACTGTCCTTAGCGGTGATCGAACCAGCAACGCAAATTCTAAAAGCGACTCGCCATATCACTAGACCAAAGACGTCGTTTAAATAATAAAAGTATTTAATCTCACTTGTTCAAACAACTTGGGTATTCTTTTATCAGTAAATCCATTAAAATCTGAGGCTCCATTTATAACCGATAACTTCTACTGTCGTCCATTTTGTATAATATCCCGAATCCCTCATCGCGACTGTTCAATGCTATAATTTTCATCCGAATATTTCAAGTTTTCTAATCAAAAGCATTTATTTTCCTTTGCTCCTAAATCAGAAGCCAAATCGAGATATGATATGAGATAGCTATAGATTTATGATGAATGTAAATGATCTTTCTAAGTGGCTATCAATAGTCTATCTACTCCGATGGGAATACAGGGCGTCAGAATACCATTTTTGGTAATGTATATGGATATACAAATATTTTTTCACCCAAAACAGCAACAAAATATCACTACTCATGCACTTTTTTTCATGTGTTCAGCTTTTCATTTAAATAACTTAATTAATAGAAAGTCGTCTTAATGAATGTCTACCTATCTCTCGTAGTAACTAGTAATTCGGTTTAGTAAACAGGCAAAAGCCATTCAAGACAAATTGAATTTCATTCCGAAAGACGTAAAACAATATAAAGTTAGTTAAATTTACAATTACATCTAGATAATCGGAAATTAATTCGGTTTATTCAGCCTATTGATATTCAAATATGATAATGTCCTTCCTTGAGGTCAGGACCCGTTTAAACGACCAATAAAGGAACTGTAATTTGAATATTTCGTAAGAATTTTAAGTTTTACGGTTTAAAATTTTGCAACTTTCCTGATCCATAGTGAAATTAAGATGAAAAAATATAGATGAAGCAGGATGAGTTTTACAGGAAACATTTTATCACATATTTAAAACAATTTCATACTGTTTGTATCATAAAACCCCTATTTGTGACAGTTTTTAAGTGAATACATTGTTTGATATATATATGTGGTAAAATAATGAAATTATTTGTATCTATGAATCCGTATATTATTTTCTTATAATAAAACTAAAATATTCACTTAAAAGAAGATAAAATTAACCATGTATTTTTATATTGGCTCGCAGCGATGAAATGCATCATGCATCTTCAATATTTTTTAAATTGTTTTATTACTAAAACATACAAAAACTGCACTTGTTTACTATAAATTTACCATATTATTTCCATGCAAAAACCCCTATTTAATTCATAATTCCTTTTAACATCAATCTCCAACTATAAGTAAAAAAAAAAACTAATTAACCTTTTTGCATCAAAAGAGTTTCACAACACTCAAGTGAGGTGAAAGAGTATTCATAACCTGCGAAAAGTTTTCGCAGCAAAAAGTATTGCGAGCGGCATAAAAACTCATTGCATTCACTTTTCCCAGGAATGAACCCGAAGGAGCTGCGAAACACAAAGACGGGAGTTTTCATTGGCGCTTGCTTTTCTGAGTCAGAGAAAACATGGTTTTATGAAAAGATGCAGGTGAACGGCTTCGGTATAACTGGGTAAATATTTTTAATAACTTCTGTGTGTGTTCGCGACAAGCGAGATAAAATAAACTAGGTGGAGGAAAGTTGTACGGTTGTGTTTATGTTCTTTATTTTCTTTGCGATAAACATATTGATTGCGTTTCTTTGATGTTTTTTTTTAATTGTGGCGTAAATCATAAATAGTTTCGTGCCTGCATCAAACTGAGAAAGTATGGTGAGTTTCTTAGCCTAAGCTAAAATAAAAATAAGAAATATATGGTCAAATCACAAGATGTCTTTTATCAATTCAAAATATAAAAAGGGTATGTTTTAAAAGCGGTCAAGAGCGAGATGGACTCGCTAATGAAGGGTTCCGTAGCAGCACTAGCAGCAGGTAGGTAACATAGTAATATACAAGTTTAAAATAATATAACATAACATAAACGTTAACGCCAAATATCTCCGAAGGGGTTGGCAGAGGTACTAATCTTCTGAACATCTTAAATTATTATTTTAATAATATATCTCTATATATCTGTATAATAAATCTTCTATTTTATTTGTTAAAGTTAAGCACATACATGTAATTTAGTTCCTTAACAAATGACATTATCGAGTATGTTTAATGCCACTGTCTATTTTAACCAAATTTTCTAACACATGTTTTATAACAGGATAAGAGTACAAACTACTAATTTAGAAAATTTGTACAATTTTCGATATTTTTAATAGTTTTTTATTTTTCAGTGGCAATAGTTTATTTTCTACCTTCTTTCTTTACTCATCCGTTATTCATATTATCCCTAAACTCGCGTTTTTGTTTTCTAATCTCTTAAACTCTTTTCCCCCAGATGTTCCCGTGCTATGTTGGCCAACCGTATCTCCTACTGGCTAGGAGTGACAGGCCCGTCCTACACCGTAGACAGCGCGTGCTCTAGCTCGCTGTATGCTCTAGAGCACGCGTTCAGAGCAATCCGCGATGGCCACTGTGACGCCGCCATTGTGGGGGGATCCAACTTGTGTCTGCACCCTTATGTGTCTTTGCAGTTCTCTAGGTGAGTTGGGAAAATATGGTTCTTTAGGGTTGTAGAAATTGTGACCTCATGAGACAAACATACATTCATACATATGCTCACGGCTATAAATCCCTAGAAGGGACCAGAGTTAAGGAATCGGAAATTCCTCAGCCACGTTTGGAAATTTTAGTGGGGAAAAGATGGTAAAATAAAGGTTTTCGGTGATGGGTCTCCAACCACATCGCCCGAAAATCCCTTAAAAGCTCCAAATCCGTTAGTCGCCTCTTACGTACACCCACCGGAAGAAATGGGGTAGTGTTATTCTATGCCGACACTACACAGCACATTTTTAAATATATTAAATCCTTTTTTTTATACCTCAGGTTCAAATCTTTAGTATCGGAATTTATCAGCGAATTCCACAATTTTTAAAATATTGTGACCATTACTGCGACCAGCTTCATCATAGATTAAAGCTGTCGATTCAAAAGCATGAAACTGAAAAGAAAAAAACATTATTTTCTCTACATTTATCAATCCTGCTAGGCTACGCTACTGAAACCCGGTCCTCAGTAGCCCAAGAGACTTGGCTGATTTTAGGTTACGTCAGTATTTTAGCATCGTGTATCATTTTACGTCATAAGTCATACTGGTATTGGTCTTGACAGTAACATACTAATATTATGTATTACGCTCGGCTTGTGTGAATACGTGTTATATTAAAATCTGCTGGGACAAAATGTTGGAGAGAATATAGTTTGAATATTTTATGCATGCTGTCGTAGTGATAACTTCACGCCTTCTGGCTAGGAGCATGTCGTGCTATCCTACTTAAATAATAATAACAGCTTCTCTTGTAGAAGCCGAGGAAATAAATATTAAAACAAACGATACTTGGAGTCATATTTCCCATCAGCGTACAAATACTTACTTGGTTCCCTTTGAGGTATGCAGAGACCATCGATCGCCACTTTATTTTTTTTTTATTTTTTTATTCATTTATTATTTTTTTGCGCTGTTAAATTACATTTGTGCTGTGTAGTGTCGGCTTAGAATAGCACTACCCCATTTCTACTAACGGTATATGGGCTTTTGAGGGATTTTTGGGCGATGCGGTTGAAGACCCATCACCAACAACCTTAATATCACCATCTTTTCCCCACACAACTTCCAAAAGTGGCTGAGGAATTTCTAATTCCTTAGTTCTGGCTACCCCTTCTTGGGATTTATAGCCGTAAGTATATGTATGTATGTATTAATTTCAAGTGCCGTGTAGTGCTGGCTTAGAATGTCACCCTTTCTACCCAAGGGTGTCGTAAGAGGCGACTTAGAGTATGAGGCTTTTTAAAGTTTTGGGCGTTGTGGTGGTTGGTTGGTTGTCCCCTATCAACTTCCAAATGTAGCTAAGAAGGTTCTAGCTCTAAAGCTCTGGCTACCTCTTTTTGATATTTATGGCCGTGAGTATATGTTTGTATGTAATTGAACTTAAGAACAATAACATCATAGAGAAAATCATCAATGATCCGCTTCTAAATTTTCATTAAAAGATATTCGATATAAAACAATTGTCTAACGATTCTTATTCCTCAGGCTCGGGGTATTATCAGCTGATGGTAGATGCAAGAGTTTTGACAACAACGCCAACGGATACGCCAGGTCTGAAGCCATCGTGGTCGTCTTCTTACAGAAGGCCAAGGACTCCAGAAGGTAGGGAAAATAATCTATACAGCAAATTTTCTACATTAAAAATTTTATTAAAGAAATTAAATCTGTCATGAAAGATTTTAAAAACATGTCCAATTATCCCTTAACTCGCTAATTTTATGAAAAACTTAGTTAAAACTTAAATGTCTTGTTTCGCAAATAAAATTATATACGCAAAAATAAATCTTACCTATTATGTCAATTTCTTCAGCAGTAGGTCTGCCCCCTATCACGTGAGTACACTATTCAAGCAAAACGTAGGTACTCTAAACACCAGGTGATGCTGTTACGTGATGTTCAGAAGTATTGGTACCTTAGCCAACCCCTTCGGGGATATACAGCGTGGACGTTTGAGTCTTAAGTCTTCTTCAGTAGTTCAGTATATGCATAAATATCCAACTAATCTACCTCACAATTAAACCATATATCTTACCAGGGTCTACGCTCAAATCCTGCACGCCAAGACCAACTGCGACGGGTACAAAGAGCAGGGTATCACGTACCCAGCCGGGCACATCCAGAAACTGCTCCTCAGCGAATTCTACGAAGAATGCTCCATTCCCCCTTCAGAATTGGAGTTCGTGGAGGCTCATGGAACTGGTAAGGAGATCTTTTTTTCTGCTGTTAGTTTAGAAGCTGTCAGCTTATCGTCTTCGTTGGTCTGGTATCATTTCAGTATTTTTTTATTGCATATATACATTTTCCCATGTCACGGCCGAAAATCCCATAAAAGGGTAGCCAGAGCTTTAGACATAGAAACTCTTCAGCCACATTTGGAAGTTGATATTTTAGTTGGTTTTATTCTTCAAACGAACTCAACATAGTTTTACTTAGCAGCACTTAATTATAGCATGAAGGGGATATCCTCAGAAATACTTGTAGATTTTGTAGTGTGTTGTTGATGCTGCTATTAATGCTCTGTCACGCACACACAACATAGGCGGCATATGTTACTTATATGCCGACATCTATCTTATATACCGTTATCTATCCTATACACGTCTTTGGTCAGCAGTAAGAAACTATTTTTTTTTAAATAATTGCAAATATTTTAAGTTATTTACTATACCGACGCCTGTCAATAACTATCAATCGTCTCTTTGCACGATCCTGACTATTCCTCACCTGATAAATCTCTATAGCATACAATGCTCATTATTCTTGTCATACAATGCTCTTTTATTATTCTAACTTCGGAGTTCCGCTTTTGTAAAAACGTCTCCTAATATTTAAAGTTCTAGACTGCTAAGATAACGAAAAGTTATGGTTATATTCTACTGTTTCATGAACTGGAATCAAAAAAGTTGTTATTCATAATAACAAGACATTACTGTCAAAACATAGATATGTTATATATTTAAAAAAAACATCAAAAGAAATAAGTAAAGAATTACAAAAATACTCGTATTAAACAAAAGCAACCAACAGTATATTTTATATCAAGTAAACAAAAGCGGTAGTCGAGATTAAAATACAGTTTAATATTAAAGAGGGTAGACGGAAAAATGTTAAGAGCAACATTTGAGATCGTAACAAAAGAGCAAATTGCTCGCACTTCAACAAGTTGACTGTACCCTGTACCGGTTTGTCATCTTATACTGGTGGTATAGTCACTACGATATTATATACTACGGTATTTGGCAGATACAGTGGCAGAGTTATGAGCTGCTTGGATTGCTACAAAATTTGATGTCATATGATCACAATGACAGTACTTCTGTCAAAGACACGTAAATAAAATTCATCACTCTTTTGTACACTAAATGTTAAGCTACTTTGCTGGAAAATTATGTCTGGCTCCTTGTATATCTATACAATTCTAGTAAAGCCTATGCGATACATAGAATAGAGGACATTTGGTTGCACATCAACAAATGAAATATTAACAAAACATAGGTACAAAATTAAAAGTACAGTTGGCGGTCGCATCAATAAAATTGATTTCTTTCCTTGAATGGTTAGGTCAATAAATAATTATCATTTATCATACGTGGAGATATTTTTTTAAGCAATGCCGGAGTCATTTTACTAATCAATTAAGGAATGAAAAGTTTCGACACCAGCTGGGCTTGAACCTGGGGTCGAAATTTTTCTTTCCCTGATTGATTAGTAAAATAATCCCCACATGAGGTTTAATTTCATTTCACAGTTCTAATACTCTCAAATTTTGCAGGCAACCCTACCACATCGGCAATTTGCTCTAACATAATAATTAACAACTTAAATTGTAATTATAAAGTAAGTGGAATATTGTACCTCCGCTATACAATCATGGAGTAGTGTTGTTCACAAAATGAAATGGTGCTCCATCCCGCAGGCGACATTGTTCTCGGCTTAAACGAAATTTGACTAAACACTGTTGATTAACAAAAAATTGTTTCCCAGTAAAATGGCGTCGGGAAAAAAAACAATTTCATTTTTATTTTGCGGTTCTGTAGAAATTAGATTAAATGAAACAGAATATCGTAATAATCTAATTTGTGAAATGGTGTATTCTTTCTTATTACTCGAGGGTGCCGAAAATATTTTTTTTTATTTAAATGTCTTTAGTACAAAACGTTCTATTAATTTGACTTATGTTTTAAAGACACAACAGAAGCAAAGGTAGCCATATCTTCGGATAATTCCTCAGGTACTTTTGGAAGTTGAGTGGGAAAAGATTGTAAAATAAATGTTTAGTGATGTCTCCAACCGCAACGTTAACTTGTATTTATATATGCAATAAAATCGATTGCAAGACTTTAAAACACTCGCAGCGAAAGAATTATTTTCAAAAAAAATACAGGATCACGGTTAAAGAAAATGCGACAGGTTTTTAACTATCGGACGAGGCATCTATAGTCTTAGTGCCTAACCTTAGGCCAACTAATGGCATGAACATGTATCTAAAATCAGAACTAGTGAGTCCGAAAAGTTTTAAACTAGGTCCCTGAATACATTTACCAAACTCGTTCTTGCCCACATTGTTTTAAAAAATAGCCTCATTTCTTCCATTAATTTGCGTATCTTGAATGTTTTTTGCAGTCGCATTATTAATGTCGCTCCCTTGTTTGGTTTCAACTTACTGGGTTATATCTAATTGTTTTTTGTTTTATCTTTTTCCCGCTGAAATTATCTCTTTGTTTTGTTGGAAAATAATGTGTTTTGTTTCCAAAAAGAAAAGTTTTAATTTTCGTTTTATGAAATATCCTTGGAATTTTCTTGGGTTTTGTGGCTGAGATCAAATGATAATATTTTTATTTAAGAAAAGTTTTTTTTTTGAACACGGTAAAGTGAATATTTAACCAAATTTTGAAGATAATGATAATAAAGATAATAAGAAAAAAAAAAAGTGAGTATTATATCTATAAAAAACCACACGGCAATATATTTAATAAATATCTAATAGTTTTATTTACTAGCCTAGTTTTTATTTATTTTAGTTGCTAGTCATTTCGTTAGTTGCCTTTTGGGGTAAGCGCATCACAGCAAATCTCTCTCGCCTCCCTTTAGTTCAAAGATTTCATTCATGACATGACAACCGTGATAGCCCAGTGGGTAGAACACTCGGTTATCGTGCAAACGACTAGTGTTCAAATCCTGGGTCGGGCCTACACCAATTTGTCTTTTCTAAAGACATATGTGTGGTTAATTTATCATGGTTGTTAACGGTGAGGGAAAACATCGTGAGGAAACCCACATGGCTGAGTTGTACTTAGTCATGTGACAGTGAATTCGTACAAAACGGCGATAGGCCTGCCCCCTATCACGTGAGTACACTGTCCATGCAAAACGTGGGTACTCTGAACACCAGGTGACAAAGTCACGTTGTTATGAAGCGATGTTCAGTAAAAGAGTGGACTGTATAAAATATAGGTTTACTTCAATATAAATAACTGTTACAAATTTAGACCGTGCGTATGCGATCCGATCGTTGTGGTCGATGAAGGCGAAGTCCCGCGGCCCGTCATCCCCGCTCGCCGCCACTGCTGCCGGCGCTGCGCGGCTGCCCCACCAGTTTGCATGAATCATGCGCGAACATCCTCCCGCCTGTTGACCTCTTCAAATGGAAGAGGACAAAGATTATTGTAGCCTCTCGTTAAGACGCCTTTCCTTGTTTTTACTTCGGCTACCCTCGAAATGCCGTCAGTCCCTGGATATGTTCTGATTACGCGGCCCAACATCCAAACTAGAGGAGGCAGTGTCTTGTCTCGGACCAGCACCAACATTCCAACATCTAGCTGCCCAGTAGAAGTAGACCATTTCGTTTTCTGCTGTAACAGACTAACGTATTCTTTAGAGAATCGCTGCCAGAAATGTTGTCGAATGTAGTCAATTCTCTTGTATCGCGCCAAGCTGTTAATATTGCTCTCTGGGATCTGCGGCTGTGGTACGGACGTGAGAGGTCGTCCAATCAAAAAATGTGAAGGGGTAAGGGCTGTCAAGTCGGAAGGGTCAGATGAAAGAGGAGTTAATGGACGGGAATTAAGAACAGCCTCAATATTGCACAAACAAGTTGCTAGCTCCTCATATGTGAAATTAGTCAGATTAAGCAGCCGTTTAAGGTGGTGCTTAGTAGATCTGACGGCAGATTCCGCTAAGCCGTTGAAGTGTGGAGAAAATGGAGGGACGAATTCAAATTTGATGCCCATTTGCTCCACTTCCGGGGCAATATTTGAGTCACTCAAAAATCGTTGCAGCTCATTATTGGCTCCCACAAAATTGGTGCCATTATCAGACAAAATACTGAAAGGTTTGCCGCGACGTGCTGTAAAGCGGTTAAGAGCAGCTATAAAACCCTCCTTCGTGAGGTCGGTGACGAGCTCCAAATGAATCGCCTTAGTTGCATGACATACAAAAACACACCCGTAAGATTTTATAAGCTTACAACCTCGACCCTTCCGGTCAGCTATCAGTACTGGGCCAAAATAGTCGACACTAGAATTATAAAATGGATATAGAAGTTCAGTTCTAGTGGTAGGCAGTTGACCCATTACGGGTTGTAAGTTCTGACACTTAAATCTAAAGCACTTTAAACATTGCCTGACTGTAGACTTCGCAAGGTTTCTACCACCTAAAGGCCAATAGGTTAATCGAATATTTGCCAATAACAACTGTGGGCCGGCATGTAGTAATTGTTTGTGGTGCATTTTAAATAATATTTTAGTGAAATGGTGCTTAGCACAAAGTAATATAGGGTGCCTTGTATTGAATTCATATATGGAATTATATAATCTGCCACCAACACGTATTAACCCTTTTGGGTCTATAAACGGCGACAGTGAAGATAAGCGATGGTTTCGCGTCAAAGTCCTTCCCGACTTTAAGCATTCGTATTCCTTTGGGAACATTTCTAATTGGCTATGGTGCAATAAAGAAGTCAATGAATTCGATAATTCATCACTTGAAAGTTCCTTAATATTTTTATTGATGCTATTTTTCAAATTAAATATAAATCTATACATATACGCTACTATTCGTTGTAAACGGTTTAAGCACGAATGACGGTGTATTAAAGATTGTAATAGCGTTTTTTGTACAATGGCGTTAGCTGCGAAATGTGTTACGATTTCAGGTAAATCCTGGTTTAATTTATTACTCGGAATTTCGGGCCAACCACTGACACCTCTTTGTAAGAACGTAGGGCCTGACCACCATAATGAGCAATTGCCGATTATATCGGCCTTCGCCCCACGAGAAACCATATCCGCGGGATTGTCTTTCGACGGTACGTACCTCCACTTGTGACTAGAAGTACTCTCTTGGATCTCGTCTACTCGATTGCGAACAAAAGGTTTTAGCTGATTCGGAGGAGTATTTAGCCAACCAAGGACTATCATGGAATCACACCAAAAGAAACGCCTTACTATGGGTAATGTCAATGATTCCGCTACCGTAGTACACAGTCTTGAACCTAACAAAGCCGCGCACAATTCTAACCTTGGGATTGTCATAGCCTTAATCGGTGCTACGCGGTTTTTCGAGGTTAAAAGTTTACTTTCTGCTGAGCCATTATCATTTAAGGAACGAACGTATATGCACGCGCCGTAAGCCTTTTCAGACGCGTCACAAAAAATATGTAATTCATGCTCAATAGCGGAGGGGGTTGAAATCCACCGGGGAATTTTTAATTCGTTTAACGTGGAAATTGTAGAAATGAAAGACAACCATGAGTTAATTATGTGTTGTGGAACTTCATCGTCCCATTCACATTTCTCTATCCATAATTGTTGCATTATGATTTTTGCCTCTACAATGCATGGGCCAACCACCCCCAAAGGATCATAAATTTGACTTATGATCGACAATATATGTCGCTTTGTAATCTTTTTGACAACGGACATATTAATGGAAAACGATAGTGTGTCCGAATCACAGAGCCAGTGAAGTCCTAATGTTTTTGTGGAGCTATTGTGATCGGAAAAGTCAAGAGAAATGGAATTGTTTGTTACAGGCGACTCACCCAATAATGCCTTTAGAATTTCTGGACTATTTGATTTCCATTTTCTTAAATGAAATTTAGCTCCTGATAAAATAGATATAATCTCCTTAACCAAATTTATGGTTTTAGGGATGCTAGTGCTGCCCCCTAGGTAGTCATCGACATAAAAATCACGTAAAATAGCCGATCTAACCTCATCAGTTGAAGCGCTGTCTGCTAAACTCACGAGACATTTCGTTGCTAGGTATGGAGCCGATGCAGTTCCATATGTAACTGTATTAAGCTGATATATTTTTAATGGCTCGTTTGGATTTTTACGAAAAAGTATTTGCTGCAATGATCGTTGTGATTCATTAACACTAATACAACGGTACATTTTTTCCACGTCACCTGTAACCACATACCTGTGCTCACGAAATCTTAATAAAATAGGAAAAATATCTTCTTGAACCCTTGGGCCTATCATTTGAATATTATTAAGGGAAATTCCAGTCGAAGTGGAGGCAGAAGCATCGAATACACATCGCATCTTTGTCGTTAGACTGTCTTGTTTAATGACGGCGTGATGTGGTATAAAATATTCTGTAGTATTTCCACAATGTGGATTAAAACTATTATTGACCTCCGTCATATGACCGAGCCTTTCATATTCTTCCATGAAATTAATATAACTTTCTTTAAAACATTGATTACGTTGAAAACGACGTTCTAATGATAAAAAACGGTTTTTTGCTAGTATATATGAATTACCCAGAACATTAGGGTCAGACTTAAAAGGGATTGAAACTATAAACTGACCATCATCGTTCCGAAAAGTATTGTTTAAGAAATTAATTTCGCACGCTCGCTCTTCTTGAGATAACGAGTGCTTGGGGGAAATTAAATCTAACTCCCAAAATTTTGTTAAATCAGGTTTATCAACCGAGTTATTAAAATTACAAAAATGTGAACTATTGGAAAGAGATGAACGTGACTGATTTACGGCACCAGACACAATCCATCCAAATTTAGTGTCACATAATTTAGGCATTTTCTTACCTAAATCAATGGTATGATAATTAAGAACATTCCAAAATTATGTGACACTAAATTTGGATGGATCTATTGGATCTATATTTGGATCTATTGTCCGCCGCACCCTTGCGTGGAAGGCGTGCGTGCTTTGTCGAATCGCTAACGCGATTATCGAGTCGTATCCGGCTCGAAGGACCATGTTATGAAGCGATGTTCAGTAAAAGAGTGGACTGTATAAAATATAGGTTTACTTCAATATAAATAACTGTTACAAATTTAGACCGTGCGTATGCGATCCGATCGTTGTGGTCGATGAAGGCGAAGTCCCGCGGCCCGTCATCCCCGCTCGCCGCCACTGCTGCCGGCGCTGCGCGGCTGCCCCACCAGTTTGCATGAATCATGCGCGAACACACGTGATGTTCAGAAGTATTAGTACCTCTGCCAACCCCTTCGGGGATGTTCGGCGTGAACGTTTATGTTTATGTTATTATGTTATGTTATTTCATTCATACTAGCTCTTTTTTTTTTGAATCCGCTTCTCGTCTTTATTTAAGCATATTTTAACAATATAAAACAAACAGTCAACCCAACGATTTATCATATGGCTGTACTGTATATACCGTGTATTCAACCTAACTCACTAAACTAACTAGTATTGTAAAAAATGGTCGCAAAAAAGACGGTTTAATCTAGAACTTTCTAGATGTAGTTAATTTTAGTTATCCGTCCCATTTTCAGTTGCACGCTCTCTGTAAATAATTCAGGGCCACTGAAGTCCTTTTGAAAAACACATTTCCTTAACATGAGTTCTCGACATCATATTATATAAAATGACTTGTTAGGATAGTTACACTTAGGTCCGGCTTATGATAATAATATTCTTCTTTTCTGTATTCAGACTTAATCATGTTAATATTTTATTTAAAATATTTTTTTTGAAAATTCCTTAGTTTTTATTAAATCGTAAGTTATAAAATATACGTAGATATTACAACTCCTTATACTACAAACATATTTCAAATAACTTTAATCGAGAAATTCTTGAATATTTTATTAAATACTATTCATATATGCACATGAAATATAAGCATATATAAATAAACTCTAGCTCTAAAATCGCTTGAAAAACTCTTAGATAACAATATCAACCATATTCCATGTTTATAATGCAAGTAATATTTAAAATAAAAACAGAAAGTATTCATTCCCATATCAAAAATATCATTAAAACAACGAAAAGATTCACCATGGTACGCCACTTTGAACAACGTGACTGCAGTTTTAACTTTAAAATGGTGCATTTGGTCTGTTAGAGGAAATTGTCTTCTTCATTGTTGTTGGTGCATGTGGGAGTCCACTTTTTGTGCTCGCTTGTACTCCACTTTCATTTCACAACTACCATTTCGTTTTACACTATTTTCCTAACACTTTTAATAAAGACTGTACTGGAAATTCGTTTGGCTTTCTGCTTATTGTCTATGAAACATGACGCCAACTTTTTTATAGCGAACAACTTTGTCTATGAAGCGCTTTTTATTTGATATTTGCTTTGAGTGTCCTTTCGTGAAATGTTTCGTTAAAGATAAAAGGTAAAATAAATATGCTTCTTTTAGTCGAGATAAAAATTAAATTTAAACGCTCCATCAAAAAGTTTTTTGACGTGGAACTTTTAGACAAAGAAAAATAGTCTAACTTAATGTTACTAATAGACTATGGATGGATTAAGTTGTATTATTTGTACAGATACACTGACACATGACAAAGTTAACTCAGACATTTAGGTTTCCCCATTATGTTTTCCTTCGTCATTTACAACCTTGGTGAATGAACAACACAAGTAAACTGAACCTGCCTGCAAAATGTCTAAAGCCTTCGAGGGCGTCAAATTTTTCATTATGCTATCGATTGGTGGCAGAGATACTAAACTAATACTACTGAATATTATGTGATGTTTTTTACACTAACTGTTCAGATGATCAACTTTTATTTTGGACATAGGGTGTAGAAATATTTATGATACATATTGATATATAAATGGTTAATTTGAAAATAGGTACCCGTGTCGGTGACCCCGAGGAATTGAAGGCTTTGGATGAGATCTTCTGCACCGGACGTTCCGAGCCGCTCCTGATTGGTTCCATCAAGTCAAACTTGGGACACAGTGAGCCTGCCTCTGGACTTTGCTCTATTGCTAAGGTGAGGCATAGGTTAAATAAATAGTATGTTTATAAAATGCGTCAGTGGTTCCTTTAGCCATTTAAAACACATACATATTCGCAAGCATTTTAACTTAAAAAGAAATTGGGTAGAGGTAAAATACCACAAATACAGGAAATACTTATTTATTGACTAAAAATACGGTCTGTAAATTAAAGTTATATTTCTGTTTTCTAGAAATAACTTTAATATCTTAAAGCAAAGCTTTATTAAAGAATTTGATACTTTGCCTTATATTAAAAATTAAAATATTAATAATTGACATAACCAAATATACACTTCAAACTTACGCAACAAATACTACCTCCTATACCTATTAATATAAATCAAACATCTCCTAACAAAAATCCAATTCCCAGATGGTGATAGCCTACGGCACCGGTTACATCCCTCCCAACCTTAACTACTCGACACCCCGTGAAGGGGTAGCTGCCCTGGCTGAGAACAGACTGCAAGTGGTCACAGATAAGACCCCCTGGAAGAAGGGGATGTCTGGAGTTAACAGTTTTGGATTCGGGGGTGCCAATGCTCATGTGCTGCTGAAGAATATTGCTAGGGAAAAGGTAAGCGTATTTTCTTTCACTGCCCGCATAAAAATAAAAAATAAAATAAATTCTTCTTTATATCTAGAACTTTTTAATTCTCTTGTCAAAGCTCTTTTTGTCTTAAACCCTCAACGTTTTTTTTCTCCAGATAAACAACGGCATCCCATCCGACGACCTGCCGCGCCTGGTGTGCACGTCCGGCCGCACGGAGTCCGCTGTCGCCAAGATCCTGGACGACTTAGAGTCTCGGACTGTGGACGCTGAGTTGGTCCGGCTATTGCACGCTGTACACGATGAGGACATCGGCGGACATGTCGTGAGGGGATATACTTTGCTTGGTGAGTTTGGATATTGTGGGAAAGAAATAAAAGGAGTACTGGTCTGTACTGGGGAAGATCCTGGACGAGGTTGAGAACAGAACTGTAGATGCTCAATTAGTCCGGCCATTGCATGAAGACATCGGCGGACATGTCGTGAGGGGATATACTTTGCTTGGTGAGTTTGGATATTGTGGGAAAGAAATAAAAGGAGTACTGGTCTGTACTGGAGAAGATCCTGGACGAGGTTGAGAACAGAACTGTAGATGCTCAATTAGTCCGGCCATTGCATGAAGATATCGGCGGATATGTCGTGAGGGGATATACTTTGCTTGGTGAATTTGAGGAATAGAGAAAATAAAGACATAGCGTGAAGTCTTCATGTGTGTTTAGTACAATAACTAGGGAAGATCTTAGACCACTTATAGTCCAGAACAGTCAACGCTGAGTTGGTCCGGCTATTGCATGCCGTACACGATGAGGATATCGGCGGACATGTCGTGAGGGAATATACTCTGCTTGGTGAGTTTGGGTGTTGGGGAAAAGAAACTTAGTTTAGATATAGCCACAGGTACACTGGCGTGCAAAAGCCGCTGCTGTTCGTGTACTCGGGGATGGGGTAACAGTAAGCTATATTGTGACATCCAATGTATTAGCGATGTTTACCAGCGTTGCCAGAATGTTACAAAAGTAACATTTTACGTTACTTTTGACCCTCTCATGTTACTTCCATGTTACATGTTACTTTTGTGTTACTTTTCAGATTTCTGAAGCTTTCATTTCCTGAAGTTTTATAAAAGTAGCAATTAAAGTTACCTCTCTATTATTGGCAATGTGAAATTGTTCATGAAGAAGTACCGCGCTGGTTGTTTTTCTCAATAAAATAAGTTGATGACCCTTTTTTTTCTGGCACTGGCAACACTGATGTTTACTCAAAGTAAATTTTGTCGTCTGCATTAGAAATCCTACTTCAGAATTAAGTTTATATCCTTAAAATCTTCTCCTCTGCGTAGAAATCAACCATTAACTCATTAACATTTTAAACTCTTCAAATTTACAGTCTCAACCCAAGACAACTTAATGTTAAAATCTCGAAATTTGACACAGGCTCAACCCAAGACGAGAGAGTTGTCAGAATAGTCCTGGTTACATCCTTGTGTTAACGATATTCTCTCAAATGAATTATGACTTTGGATTTAGAATTGATGCTTCAGACTTCTACTATCCTCACGTAAAAATCATCATTAATCCTCATTCCCTCACAGGCCGATGGCAGTACCGATGAGGTGTAAAATCTCCAAATTTAACACAGGCTCAACTCAGAACAAAAATATCCGCTTACCTTTTCATAGAATGGATTTATCAATTATGGTTTTAGTATTGATGTTCCATACTTCAAATCCTTCTATGTTACTAAAAACCCGATGATTACGTCAAAATCTATCATTAACCCCTTATTCCCTCACAGGCTCAATCCAAGTCAAGAGCATCCGCCTATCGCGCGACAACCAGTACTTCTCTGGCGTGTGCCGCTCGGTCTGGTTCGTGTACTCGGGGATGGGGTTGCAGTGGGCCATCTTGCGAACTATACCTTTAGTATTGAAAACTATACTTCCAACCTTACTATCTTTAATATTATTCTTCGCTACGTCAAAATAAACCACTGAAGCACCTCATCCATCTTTAAATTCTCCACATTTGACACAGGCTCAACTCGAGACAAAAGCATTCGTCTATCTCAGGAAATTTAATAGATTTATCAATTATGGTTTCAGTATTGATGTTCCATACTTCAAATCCTTCTATCTTACTGAAAACCCGATGATTACGTCAAAATCTATCATTAAACCCTCATTTCCTCACAGGCTCAACCCAAGACAAGAGCATCCGCCTATCGCGCGACATCCAGTACTTCTCCGGCGTGCGCCGCCCGGTCTGGTTCGTGTACTCGGGGATGGGGTCGCAGTGGGCCGGCATGGGCGCGCAGCTCATGAGGATACCTGTGTTTGCTGCTGCTATTGAGAAGTAAGATAGTGTTTTTTAAGTAACAATATATTTTTAATAAAAATGTAAATGCCTTCACAGCCATTTGATGTAAACCTAATTTTTCATACAAATTTCGATAGGGTCCATATTGGCTCACATAAAATTCTTAATTATATTTGTCGTCTTACTAGCGATTTGTGTTCATAATAATCAGTCTTCATAAATTTATTTTTCATACTTTAATTATTCATACATTTTTAATACTACCAACAGAATTCATAACAGTTAGTGATCATAATTCTTGTATTAATACTGTTACAACCAAGTTTTTTTTTAAACCTATAATTTATTTCAAGATCTTTTTTCTTCGTAACATTCAATGGTCATATTATTTTTATTAATAATATCGTTTCTACGATAAACAAGCAAGCGTGCATGCAAATAGGCATGAATCATCCATTTAAGGTGCTCGCTCCGCTGCGCTTCGCTCGCTTGTTTTATACATAATCTAACCTAACCTAACCTAGCTAAATGTGACCTAACTTTTCTTTGCCTGCGACCCACCCAAGCAGGGGGTGCAACCCCCCTGCACCCCCTTTACATAAAACCAAGCAAGCAAATGTGGATAAAAACACATATGATTAATAAGTTTTTATTTTAATATTAGACTAAAAAACGTTTATGAATATAATAGTTATTTATTGAAATTATTATACTGTCGGTCATTAATTAGTATAAACAAAGATATTGTATTATTTTGTTATTATATAAACAAATATATTAAAACAAATATTAATAAATACAATGAGTAATAAGTGATATTATGAATTTCGATGATTATATTTTTTATATTCATGACTTGATTTTTTATGAAAACTGATCATTATGATTTTAAATGGTATGTGAAATATTTTCGGACCTCCAATAATACGAGTTAAAAAGTTATGTAAGGAAAAGCGCACCCATTTCGATAATATCAATAGAGTCATCCAAGTATTTTCATTTTGTTATTTTTTTCTAACTACGCTATAAAACTTCATAAAACTTTAATAGGACAACTCTGAAAGCATACCAAACAATGAAAAGAACTTTAGAAATGTATTTACTATTGACAGAATAATCGAGTAAAGACGTACAAAAAAAAAACTACAGTCGGATTAAGAACCTCTTTTTTGAAGTCGTTTGAAAAGGTGATATAAATATATTATGTTTCAAATGACAAACTTTCCACCTCAAAGAGCTTTACACCCCAAAGAGCTCAATAATCTATTATGTATCGGTCGCCATAAATCAATGAAAGAAGTTCGCTCTTTGCATAAGTAGTTTGATTTTAATCTAGTCTCCCTTTAAATTCAATTTACTATTGGTAAAAGAAATTTACAAATCGTAAAATAAATTCAGAATGTTGCCCCTAGCGAAACATACAAACTTTTGCTCTTTTATTTTATTTTATTTATTTTTTTTATTTTTTATTTTTTTTTATTTGCTGCTATAATAAAAGATACACGTAGGTTTAATTTACGAAATTTAATTACGACTTTCCTTACATACTCAGATCGCCTAAACATGACAGATTTTCAGAATATTCTTACATAAACACTACAAATACTATAAACAGCACTACCAAGACCATATACATTCCACAGATGCCACAAAGCCTTAGCTCCTAAAGGCATCAACCTGACGAAGATAATCACGGACCCTGACCCCAAGATCTACGACAACATCCTCAACTCTTTCATCGGTATCGCCGCGGTGCAAATCGGTCTCACTGATGTCCTCAAAACTATTGGGATTGAGCCTGATCATATTATTGGTAATTTATCGTTTATTTATATCTACCATTGGCATCATATCCAGAATAAACTTTAATATCCCCAGTAAATCATTTAGAAACCATCGTCCCCTTGCTATGCCTACACCTAAAACGAATGTCATTGCAAATAACCCCTTAAATAGGATGTGTCAACTGTACAACTCCCTATTCAAAGACAAAGACACAAACGCTCCTGACGTCTATCAACACACTCTACGCACGTTCAAAATAAAATGTCTCACCGCAGTGCGAGACTTTAATAAAGGATAGAGTTAGTAGGATATATAAAATCATTTCATAATTTTCCATAATTTATTACTTATGTTGTTTTTATGTTGTGCTTATTATGTTAAAATCTAGCCCCTTTCCCTTTCCCTTTGTAAATAGTCTTCATTTTATTTGTAAGTTAAATTAATGTTAGTAAATTAATGAATAATAATAATAATAATAAAAAAAAAAAAAACTATACTAATATATTTTTTAAGTTGTCATCTCAACTGATTATTTAATATAATGCTGTGTACACAGTTTTTTGGTATTATGTCCGAATTTGTATTATTTTTTAAATTTTGTATACCAATGCTATGTCATAATACTGTTTGTGTGCCAAATAAATAGATAAATAAATTGCTGTGTAGTGTCGGCATAGAACAACACTACCCCATTTCTTCCGGTGAGTGTACGTAAGAGGCGACTAACGGATTTGGAGCTTTTAATGGATTTTCGGGCGATGTGGTTGGAGACCCATCACCGAAAACCTTTATTTTACCATCTTTTCCCCACTAAAATTTCCAAACGTGGCTGAGGAATTTCCAATTCCTTAGCTCTGGCTACCCCTTCTAGGGATTTATAGCCGTGAGCATATGTATGTATGTATGTATTATATCTACCAGTATATATTATTAGCCGTGTAGTGTCGTCTTAAAATACCACTTATTAGTTTTCTTCACTTACAGTTTTGAGCTATTTAAATAACTATTGCGCTATGCTGCAGTAGACCCATTACCAAATACTTTTGTTTTACAATATTCTCCCACTTAACTTCCAAAAGTGACTGAAGTTTTTTTTTTTATATCTATAGCCCTGGCCTACCCTTTTTGGGATTTATAGCCATGAGTGCATATAATTTCTAAAATTCTACGTGATAGGCACTAAGACATTCTAGTAGTACCTTATGAAATCGGAAGATCACCATTTCTGTGATACAAATGCAAGCTTTGCTTAGTACAAGATAGCTACATATAGATACAACTATATATAAAAATTTCAAACAATTCGTATGTATATTAAATAGAGTTTTATTATATCACACGACATTAATGACTATACATCACATAAAACAGGTCACAGCGTAGGCGAGTTAGGGTGTGCGTACGCGGACGGATGTTTCACAGCGGAACAAATGATCCTGGCTGCGTACTGCCGTGGTCTGGCTTCCATCGAAACTAAGGTCATTAAGGGATCTATGGCGGCCGTTGGACTGGGGTATACTCAGGTGAGATTATATTAATAAGCTTATACTTCAATGGGATAAAGTTGTGGGTTTGAATCCTGGAAAGGAATATATTTATATTGATAGTAGATTTTTTTAAGTGAACGACATGATAGTCCAGTGGGTAGAACACCCACCCGAAAATAGAAGGGCGTGAGTTCCAATCTTGGGTCGGGCCTACACCAATTTGTCTTTTCTAAAGTCATATGTGTGGTTAATTTATCATGGTTGTTAACGGTGAGGGAAAACATCGTGAGGAAACCCACATGGCTGAGTTGTACTTAGTCATGTGACAGTGTATTCGTACAAAACGGCGATAGGCCTGCTCCCTATCACGTGAGTACACTGTCTAAGCAAAACGTGGGTACCTTCTCTGGACACTAGATGGCGCTGCCACGTGAGTTCAGAAGTATTGGTACCTCTGCCAACCCCTTCGGGGATAAACGGCGTGAACGTTTATGTTATGTTTTTTTAAGTCATACAAGCTGTGTAGAGTCGGCTAAGAATGACACTACCCCATTTCTACCGGTGGGTATACGTAAGAGGCTACTAACGGTATTGGGGCTTTTAAGGGATTTCTGGACGATGCGGTAGGAGACAAATCACCAACAACCTTTATTTCACCATCTTTTCTCCACGCAACTTCCAAAAGTGGCTGAGAAATTTTCTAATTCCCTAGTTTTGGCTATCCCTTCAAGGGATTTATGGCCATGAGTATATGTACATGTAGGTATGTATGTATAAAAGAGAAGTATTTATCAATTAAGTCATTCACTAAAGTATACAAAAGAACCTAACAACATTAACTAATGGTATAATGAGTCAAAGTGAAAAAAATCTTCTTTAAAATTGTTTCATTAACAAAATGCTATATGTGTCTTAACCAAGATCGGCATAGGTTGTTTGATGTTCTATCCCGTTAATATAGAAGTTTCCTGTTGATATGAAATTGAACCGGATCGCTGAAATAATTTATGGAAAATTTCATTGTTTTACTTATAACACGTATCTTTCCCCCCCCCAGATCAAGAACCTGTGCCCACCAGAAATCGAGGTGGCTTGCCGCAATGGACCAGAATCCAGCACCATTTCTGGTCCCGCTGACATCATGAAGACTTTCGTGGCCAACCTCACTTCGCAGGGAATCTTCGCTAAGGAAGTCCCTTGCTCTAACATCGCTTACCATTCTAGATATATTAAGGAGGCTGGTAAGATATATTTTTTGTTATTGAAATGAAAATATTTGATTTAAATATGTACTTAAATATAGCACAACAATTCTTTTTTACCATGGGCATCGTAAGATTTGACTTTGAAGTTTGGTATTGAGCGATGTGGCTGGAGGACCTATCGCCAATCATTTGCTTTTTTATCTATTCTCTACTCAGCTTTCAAAAGTTGCTAAGTTTATTCTAACTCTTTAGTTCTGTCTACCCCTATTTGGAATTTTAGCCTTGAAGTCTTATATGTATGTACTACACATTTAAAGAAACCTCAATTCATAACTTTACAAAACTTTTACGTTAATATTGAATCTGAATCTAGAAATGCAAAACTATGGAATGGAATATTATTCTCAAACTACTCCTATTATTTTATGCGCCACAAAACCTACGTACCTATACCGACATTCATGCATTCTTCCATGGTTATTTTAAAATGATCCATGACATAATCATATGTCTACAAAAGTACATACATACCTACATATACTCTCGGCTATAAATCCCTAGACGCGGTCAGGGCCGCGCCGCCCTTGTGTGCGAAGTGTGCGGCGCACACAGGCGCCAGGACTATAGGGGCGCCGCGCCCGCGCCACCTAAATTATTTTTGTTACCTACCTACCTTGTTACCTAAAAGATTTAGAAGTAAGTAGGTAGAATAGGCCCAACATACGCCTTGTAAACAACAAAACATCTATTACGCTCATTGAACAAGTCTCTCAATATTTAATGTTTATTCACGTTTAAGGTTTCATTTTACGGTTAGAGTTTTATTTTACATTACATATGAGCTCAAAGTTTAAACGGCGGCAGTTCTTTTGAGCCGTAGAGGCGTCGAGTTTGTATTAGTATGTATTAGTGAGTTTGTGTTGTATACGCAACCCGATGCGATGCGTGCGATATAATGAACGAGATAGCCAAGACAAAACAAAACAATTGAACAATCATTTGATTGCAATTGTGTGTAAGATTGATTTTTTATAATAAATAGTTAAAAAAGATTTGGTCTGGTTACAAGATTCTTATCAGGAAATGAAAACAAGAAGAAGAACGTAATAAAAATGCAACTAAAATAAGTAAATAGTTTACGGCTCAACCATCCATTTGGACACCATCATAAGAGACAGAAAGCAGTCAGGTCATCGATGAAAGTGCTATTAAATCTGATTAAAAAACGCTTCAAGTAGTGGTCGGTATGAATTTTTATGTAATTTTCTACACAAATAAACATAAGTTCTGTTTAAGATATAAAACAAAAAACTAATTTTGAATAAAAAAAAATGCTTTTTCCCGGCTGTTTTAGAGACTAAGCGGAAGGAACAGACATTAATTAATTATATTATTTTATGTACTTTTTACCAAATGCTTACACCGTTACACCCTTAAGCATTTAGTTAAAACTGTGATTTAAATATTACAAATTTATTTCAGTCAAAATTTACAATTAAAAATATTCATTAAAAGTCTAAAATCGTTAAAAAACCGGCCAAGTGCGAGTCGGCTCACGCACGAAGGGTTCCGCACTATCATCTATAATAGAAACTTACGTTTTTGTATGGGAGCCATCCTTTGTTATTTACTTTACTGTTATTAAATTATTTGTTTTGAAAGGTGATATACAAGTAAATATTCTGTAAAAAAAATTAGCGTCTACTTATTAACGTTTTTAAAATTGAGCAATAAAATACGATAAAACCACATTTATTGAATGAAATGTTTTTTTTTGTATTTGTTGTCATAGCGGCAACAGAAATAAATCATTTCCAGCAATTTCAAATTCCAGCTTTCTAGCTATCACGTTTTATGAGATACAGCCTGGAGACAGACAGACAGATAAACAGCAAAGTCTTAGTAATTGGGTCCCGTTTTACCTTTTGGTAGGGAACCCTAAAAAGAGGCGCTTCAGAGGTTCCGCACACAGGCGCTGCCTGGGGTTGGCGCGGCCCTGGACGCGGTAACCAGAGCTAAGGAATCAGAAATTCCTCAGTCATTTTTGGGAATTGAATGGGGAAAAGATGGTAAAATAAAGGTTGTTGGTGATGGGTCTCCAACCGCATCGCCCAAAAAATCCCTTAATAGCGCCAATACCGTTAGTCGCCTTTTACCCACCGGAAGAAATAAGGTAGTGCTATTCTAAGCCGACACTACAAAAGTTTGACTAAAAAAACATTTCCCCTCAGGCCCAACCCTCCTAAAATACCTAAAAGAGGTGATTCCGTCCCCCAAGCCGCGCAGCCAGCGCTGGGTGTCCACGTCCGTGCCGCAAGCGCAGTGGAAGGAACCTAAGGCTTTGATGTCGTCGGCTGAGTACCATACTAATAATCTGTTGGTGAGTTAATATTTAAATTTTATTTTAAATAGAGGTGTTATATTTTTTGATTGATGTATGGTATGTGTGAGAGTTTACGTGTACAAAAATACAGATTTAGGTAGTACAGGTAGTACAGCTAGTTCTATCGAAAAAAAATTATACATTTCAGTAATAAGATTGACAAATATTATTAAAGGGAAACTAATTAATCTATGCTGACTACGACGAAACTGTGTTGACAGTAAATAAAAATTCATACAAGTCAATTACGTGGTATTGTGCATAATGCAATGAACTTTGAATATAATTTAAAAACATAATGCCATAAAAATAGTAGCCTTAGGCACTCTTAAATAGGACCAAACATGTGAATATTTATCTATCTACATCTAAATTCCAAAGTATATCAAATACCACAATTCATTATTGCATTTTCTTTCTTACTATGTTAATCTATATCACATATTCCTCCCAGAACCCAGTCCTATTCGACGAGGGTTCAAGACTGATCCACCAAAACGCGATCACCATCGAGATAGCCCCTCACGGGCTATTGCAGGCTATCTTGAGACGCTCTCTCAAGAAGGACGTTATCAATGTGGCTTTGACCCAACGAGGACATACTGACAATGTACAAGTACTGTTCAGTGCTATCGGAACGTAAGATATTTTATTTATTATCATTATATAACATTCATGTTTAGTTTTTATTAACTAATATAGACAGAATGTAATTTACATACATACATATACTCACGGCTATTATTAAACGCCCCAATACCGTTAATCGCCTCTTACGTACACCCACCGGAAGAAATGGGGTAGTGCTATTCTAAGCCGACACTACACAGCAATGTAATTTACTTACAAACAATGTTACCTTCTTAAACCTTCATGCATGTGAAAACTACTTAATACCTATCTAACTTAAGATCCTAGGTTCAAAAGCACCCATAACACTGAGCATTGGAATATAACTCATTTATTTCCCTGTCCTGGTTAAATTAGCCTTAGTCGAGTAGACTAGTTCAGATTGGTACCTAGACTTACGACTATTGCCGTGATAGAAGTAGGGACTGATGGTTAGACATGTATGAAATGGCTTAGAATAGCACTACCCCATTTCTTCCGGTGGGTATACGTAAGAGGCGACTAACGGTATTGGGGCTTTTAAGGGATTTCTGGGCGATGCGGTTGGAGACCCATCACCAACCACCTTTATTTTACCACCTTTTCCCCACTCAACTTTCCAAAAGTGGCTGAGGAATTTCTAATTCCTTAGCTCTGGCTACCCCTTCTAGGGATTTATAGCCGTGAGTATATGTATGTATGTAGTACTAACTAAGTACGGGCAGGGAGCCTTTCAGTTACGATGTACAAATTACCTATCTATACTTCAGACATTAATCCATACTTACTTCCCAACCACTTTATCAACTCTTGTGGCATAACTAAAGTGAGATACTGACAAAATTACTGATAGAATTACTTACCATATACTTCTTATTAAAAATATAATATAAAGTCAAATAACAAAATTTCCTACCTATTCATCACAAATAACTAAATGATAATCTTTCCGCAGGCTCTATGAAGTCGGTCTGAACCCGCACTTGGCCAACATCTACCCCAAGATCGAGTTTCCGGTATCTCTGGGAACACCCATGTTGTCCCATTTGGTGGAATGGGAGCACAGTGAGGATTGGTAAGTATTTTTATTCATGTGTAGTGTCGGCTTAGAATAACACTACCCCATTTCTACCCGTGGGTGATCGTAAGAGGCGACTAACGGTATTGGGGCTTTTGAGGGATTTTTGGGCGATGCGGTTGGAGACCCATCACCAACAACCTTTATTTCACCATCTTTTTCCCACACAACTTCCAAAAGTGGCTGAGGAATTTTTGATTCCTTAGCTCTGGCTATCCCTTCTAGGGATTTATAGCCGTGAGTATATGTATGTATGTATGTGTATGTTAAAGGGTAGTGTATGAAAGGGCGTGGTTGTTATATACGTATAGTCTTGAGATTGGAATTTAGTGGGTAGCACAGAAGTATGTATGTATCTCTTAATACGTAAATTGAAGGATGGATTGCGATGGGTCTCCTAAGTCCTGAAAATCTTAGTCTAAACGACACCCACGGGGAGAAAAAGTTTAGTGCTATTTTAACCAACACAACACAGCGCAAACCTGTGATTGAAATCGAATACTAAAAATTATATTCATGTAGCTATTAAGACGAACAGAATCAATTATAAAATGTTTTTATAACATAAACGTTTAAGTTATCTTTACTTACAATTCTCTTACTAATAATTCTGTAGATTATTGTTTGTATTAAATAAACTGTTTTATCCATAATTTTGACATAATTAATGACATAAAAGACGAACTTCTTCATTACCAAACTTGTTGACCGTAAAACATAATAGTAAAAGTTACAACAATAAAACTACTACACTAAAAGCGTTTCTATTCACAGCAACTAAAAGCTCGCCTCATTACGAAGGTTCTTTAGTAATGGCTTAGAATGTGTTAATTTGCTAACTGTCTTAGCCCTTTCTTGTAATAATCTGTACACATGTTACTAATAGACCCTTTCAGGGTGTATGAGCTTTTGTTGTAACTCGGGGTTATGTGAGTTAAAATAAGAGAAATTTTATTATTCCGCTTTTTGTCCGCCCGTAGATACTTTGGTTAGCCTGGTTTTTGTTGTTGATAAATACTACCTTTCCTATACACATTACGTTCAATTGTTACTATAAGTAAATTAAGGTATTTGCTGTGTAGTGTCGGTTTAGAATAGCACTACCCCAATTCTTCCGGTGGGTGTACGTAAGAGGCGACTAACGGTATTGGGGCTTTTAAGGAATTTTTGGGCGATGCGGTTGGAGACCCATCACCAACAACCTTTATTTTACTATCTTTGCCCCACTTAACTTTCCAAAAGTGGCTGAGGAATTTCGAATTCCTTAGCTCTGGCTACCCCATCTAGGGATTTATAGCCGTGAGTATATATATGTATGTAAAATAAGGGGTAAATTATTTTTAAACAATTAAGTAAATAAAAATTTTGACACCAGCAGCGGAACTTGAGCCACGACATCCACGACATTAGTAATAATCCCCACATGAGGTTTTCGTGCAAACACAAAGCCTAATTAAGGTATTTTGTATCTAAAAGTCATAAAAGTTATACGTACTTTTAATAAATTGAAAATGTTCGGGTACTATAGTAGTATTTTCTAAGATTTTCAGACATTATAATTGAAACAACTATTGATTTTCAGCTAATTAGGTCTTTTTTGTACATAGCAAATATTAAACGCAAATGTAACTTAAAATTTTGTGAAGGTAGTTAGTATTAATAATTTTATAGTACTAGTAGTAGTATTTTATCAGTCCTCCAGTCGGTAGAACACTCGGTTATCGTGCAAACGACTAGTGTTCAAATCCTGGGTCGGGCCTACACCAATTAGTCTTTTCTAAAGACATATGTGTGGTTTATTTATCATGGTTGTTAACGGTGAGGGAAAACATCGTGAGGAAACCCACATGGCTGAGTTGTACTTAGTCATGTGAATACACTGGTATTCGTACAAAACGGCGATAGGCCTGCCCCCTATCACGTGAGTACACTGTCCATGCAAAACGTGGGTACTCTGAACACCAGGTGACAAAGTCACGTGATGTCCAGAAGTATTAGGTACCTCTGCCAACCCCTTCGGGGATATTCGGCGTGAACGTTTATGTTATGTATTATGTTATGTTTGTAGTACTGTATAATGACAAATAACACCTCAGTCTTCCCGTGACCATGATAACTGAAAAGTTTTCGAAACGTCGGGCTTTAAAAATAATGTAATAACACGCGATTAAAATATCTGAAAATCAATAGTTGTTTCAATTATAACGGGTACTATAGTGTTATATTTTCATTTTGTAGCAATAACAAGGAACTCTACCTCCATAGCAAGTTCTTTTTCGTCACGTATTTAGATTATTAGTTGTTTATTAAAATACAACTATAGGGAATTTTAATTTTTGTCAACATTTTTCTGATTCTGAAGCTCTGGCTACCCCTTTTAGGGATTTATAGCCGTGAGTATATGCATGTATGTATGCAACTTAGAATTGCAATTTATAGACTCAATGCTATTTCCTGATCAGTTTAATAATATTTCATTGTTATTTTATTCTTTAACTATAATCAAATGAAAGAAATAATGCGCTGTATCTGTTGCACGTAATATCTCCTATCGCCTCAGCACGCAATAAAGACAGTCCCCACCAAATTAATAGCTCGCCATCGCTCAGCTCGCAAACAAATTGTTCACAGTTTCACACTGGGCTGCTAAAATGATAGCTGTGGGAAACAATGATTAATTTTGTAAAAAAAAAAGCTTTTAGCATTTACCAGGTATACTGAAAATAAAAATGATAAAAGCTTTTAATAAAAAAAGTATGTACACAGCACTTATTAGTAGAATACTTTTTAAAACAAATAATTACAATCGTTTTCGGCTTCGATTACGGCTGTTTCCAGTCCAGTGTAATTACTCTAAATTCCTTGTTAGGTGGTTTTTTATATTTTTATTTAACTAATAATATAAAATGAATTATATTTTCCATATAAATCCTGTTTTTAAACAAAAGCAATGAATCTCTTCTTATATCTGTTGCACGTAATATCGACTATCTCCTCAGCGTGGAGGAGGCGGCCGCGACGCAATAAAGACAGGTCCCCACCAATCTAATAGCTCGCAATCGCTCAGCTCGCAGACAAATTGTTCACAGTTTCACACTGGGCTGCTAAAACGATAGCTGGGGGAAACAATTATAAATTTTGGAAAATTGGGGTTCTATTTAGCCGATGCGTGTTGCGCAAAGTAGTTTGGCTTTTGCAGATAATTTTGCGCGGAAGTACTGTTCAGGCTAAACTCAAATAAAAAGAAAGTAAGATATTATTTCTTTAAGTTTAAGTCATATGCGAGCGATTGCACTCAAATTTTCAACAAATCGAATAAGTACTAACTTGCTCCATCTCACAAGCCGTATACATAATGAAGAATATACTATCTTCACCTAATGGTGAACCTAGTATTTTTAATTTTCTTAAATAACAGATCCCTAATATTTATTACTACGTGAGTACATACAGCATCAACAAAAACAGTATTTTGTCGTTTATAGTATTTAATACCAATAATTAATATATTGTGCCAATACTTTAAATATAAAGAATGTAGCCACCACAACATCGAAGAAAAAATAAATCATGAGTAAACAAAACCTATCCACAAAATAAGTACTAAGATATTTAGCTTAGCTTATATTATATATAATATAGATATTTACATCTAGCTATTGTATTGTCGATAGACGAGCAATACTTTTGCTTGCAGCACCGCATCGAAACTTTTTCATTAAAACCTAAAAGTACATTAGCAACTTCGCTCTGAAGTTCTGAGTGAGATAAAATCATTGACCGGCTTCACTCCAATACAGTTTTTTAAGTGGCCTGAAAGTTTATTATATTTTTGTTTTTTGAAATCGAAA
The DNA here is from genome assembly GCA_963576735.1 of Bedellia somnulentella. Classification (NCBI taxonomy): domain Eukaryota; kingdom Metazoa; phylum Arthropoda; class Insecta; order Lepidoptera; family Bedelliidae; genus Bedellia; species Bedellia somnulentella. The sequence continues at coordinate 12,136,573 of OY755190.1, forward strand.
TTTTGAAGGAATTCATTTTTGAGAAACAGTTTTTATTTGAAGATTTTTAGTTTTATTTTTTCATGGAGAAATTGTATTTTCATTGTTTTCCCTTGTCAAGTTTCTATTTGTTATATATAGCTCGTACCTAATCAATATTTCACGATATGTCATGTAATGGTTGCTCATTTTTGGGATTTACATCCTTTAGTATATATATATATATATATATATATATATATATTTATGTCCTCTGCCACCTCTTCGGAAAATAATAGTGTAAGCTTTGACTTTTTTAAACTTAATTTAATTGCCGTGTAGTGTCGACTTAGAATAACACTACCCCATGTCTACCAGTGGGTGATCGTAAGAGGCGACTATGGGTATAGGGGCTTTTTAAGTGATTTTTGGGCGATGTGGTTGGAGACCCGTCACCAAAAACATTTATTAATACCATCTTTTCCCAAATCAATTTCCAAAAGTGGCTAAGGAATTTTTCATTCCTAAGCTCTGGCTACCCCGTTGAGGGATTTATAGCCGTGAGTATATGTATGTTAGTTAAATTGAAAAGTTTGCTGTAAAACAGCGTCATTCTTAGCCCCACACGTCAGTAGGCTGGCGCTCCGGGCGCCAATATAGCACAGCTTATTTTTCAACCGCAACCTTTAACCCGACCAACCGGACAAAATACGTACCAAATTTATAGCCCCCATGTTTTGTGCTGCAAAATATATCAGACTCATTCAGCTGTGAATTGAACAAGACAAATGCGTATTGTAGTCGAATTTTCTATTGTGTTATTCCGAATTTTTTGCATTTATATTCATCGGGGCGTGTTTCACGTCATGTTTGTTACAATAGTTACTTGATTTAGCTTTAAAAAATTCAACATAAAGATATGTGGGGGTTTCCTTTGCAATTTGTTTTATGCGTGATTTTAGCTTAATAAAACTTTGTAAACATTTTTACTTCACCTTGCAAATGCTTCAACTTTTTTGTTATAAATATCTTGACCAAATGATTAAGTTATTATTTGCATTTGTCTTTATTGAGCTTAGTAACGGGATTTAAAATAGAACCAACCCATTTCTTTAAACTGGTGTTGAGGATTTTTCATTAAACTTTTTTTGAAATAATATTAAACTCTACTTTCAAAAGTTACTAGGGAATTTATTATCATACATACATACATATACTCACGGCTATAAATCCCTGAACGGGGTAGCCAGAACTTTGGAATGAGAAATTCCTCAGCCACTTTTGGAAGTTGATTGGGGAAAAGATGGTAATAATAAATGTTTTGGTGACTGGTCTCCAAACACATCGCCCAAAAATCACTTTGAAAGCCCCTATACCCTTAGTCGCCTCTTACGATCACCCACGGGTAGAAATAGGGTAGTGTTATTCTAAGCCGACACTACACAGCCAATTTATTATCCTGGAGCTCAAAATATGTATAACGGTTAAGAATAGCATTAACCCATTTCTGCCCGCTAGCAGCGTATGATTTTAAGGTTTAGCAAGTGATATTTGGGCGATGTAGTTGGACACTCATCTCATCACCGACCATCCTTTCTTTTACCATCCTTTCTCCTTCCAAGAGTAAATGATTACTAAGTACGTAAAAATAAACCAATTTACTCAAGAACTGACTCACCATTATTTCCCTATCCAGGTACGTAACATCATACAAAGCCCAAGAGAAGATGAAGTCAGGAGAAAGGACTGTTCGTATGTCGATCGTTGATGAGGACAGCGAGTACATGGCTGGTCACGTCGTGGATGGTAAGTTTGCAGAATGCATTTTGATTCTACGAAGTGAGATATTGTGGGAGTAAATTAAAACTTTGGTATTCTATTAACAATTGCGTGATAGAATTATGGTTCATGAATAATAAAATAATGGTTAAAATAATCAGGAATACAACTACTTTTGCAATATTAAGTTTTATTGTATTTAAATAGTATATTTCGAATAAATCAAGGCTCCAGTTTATTAGAACTAACTGCCAGATACTTGAACTATTCATTTGATGGATTGGTTTTATGGAAAGTTTATAAAATATAAATCCAAAGAAGACTATAAATACCTGTCTAGATAATCGCTTTAAAGATAATGAGTTTAGAAAATAAAATAGATAGAAAAATGATACCTACATACATATACTCACGGCTATAAATCCCTAGAAGGGATAGCCAGAGCTAAGGAATTAGAAATTCCTCAGCCACTTTTGGAAAATTGAGTGGGGAAAAGATGGTAAAGTAAAGGTTGTTGGTGATGGATCTCCAACCGCATTGCCCAAAAATCTCTTAGAAGCCCCAATACCATTAGTCGCCTACTACCTACACCCATAGGTAGAAACGGGGTAGTGCTATTCTAAGCCGACACTACACGGCTTAGAAAAATGATGATGCAATTAAAGCATTCTTCCATTGAATACACAAAATATATTTTGTCCCACAGGTCGTAACCTTTACCCAGCGACAGGTTACCTAGTCCTAGTATGGGAAACCCTCGGAATGATGATGGGAGAACTCTACACTGAGGTTTCCGTGGTTTTCGAAAACGTCAGGTTCCAGAGAGCCACCAACATCCCTAAGGATGGAAACTTGGAGTTCATCATCATGATTCAGAAGGGCAGTGGGAACTTTGAGGTGAGAGGGTGATTCTGTCTAAGCTATGTATCATAACTTGAGTGGTTAGTATTGAAATCCTTACCACCGCATCTTTCGTTTTAAATCATGGCGGTGCCGGTGGTGTGATGTTTCAAATTTAATCAGGAAGATATCAGAAAATATTACTGTTACGAAAACTCTAATAAATAATAAAGTTCTTGGTTGATTTTTACAATATGATTATTATAATGGATCACTTTTGTGTACCTGTCAGAATTCTAGCCATTTGTTATATAAATCGATATCAGTATATATTTAATAAACTCCCACTCCACCACTATGACTTGCGTATAAGGAAATAAATCTATATTTTCCAGATCGTCGAAAGTGGCGCTTCTATTGTGACTGGTAGAATCTATGCCAAGAAGAACGTCGGCCAAGACTACAGAGTACTTCCTCCCGTTCCTGAAAAGACTGGCCCTGATGTAAAACATATGTTGACTAAAGACTTCTACAAAGAACTCAGACTTAGAGGTTACCAGTACAGGTAAGATTTGACTTACAAAATTGATACAAAAAAAAATAGTACTTTATTCATTTCATTGTTTTACTTTTTTCGTGTAATATATCATTGTAATTAAAAAATTTAGTTATACGTTTTGGCTGGCTTCTGGTCAAACTTATGTTATAACGAATCATGTTTTGTAATAAAGCATATCAAGATTTCAAATATTTTGTAAAAAAAGGATTTAGTTTTAATATTTAATAATATCCCCAAATACCATAGTCGTCTCTTATGATACCCACAAAAAAGGTTTAGAGCTACCCTAAGCCATCATTTTGAGGCTGACTTATAATTATAAGGTGAAACTACTACGATAATTAATAACACATGACCTTTTCAGTGGCTTATTCCGTGGTGTAATCGGATGCAACGTGGAAGGTAGCCGCGGTCGCTTAGCCTGGGTCAACAATTGGGTCACCTTCATGGACTGTATGCTGCAAATGAGGATCATCGGAAGAGACACCCGCAACTTGTTCGTTCCAACCAGAATTGAGAAGATCTCTATTGATGCTAACATGCATTATAATGCGATTTCCAAGATGAACCCAGATGTTAGCAAACACTCTTTCGAAATTCGGGTGTATCCCGACCTAGACGTTATTCGGTAAGTTGGGTTTTGAATATTTTAATATGAGGTTACTTTTATTTATCATCTTTTATAAATTGTTGTTCTATTGCTTAATGTTTTCCACTTTGCCTTTGCCTCGCAATTATGAACAAGATAATAGATTCGCATGTCTTTAAACTATCCATAGCGATTGTTTTTGTCCACTTATGAAAGTGGAAATTATAAGAGAATAATAATGAAGTTGTCATTATGGTATATTATTTTTATTTTCTAATAGTGCTGGCGGTGTTGAAGTGCGTGGTCTCCATGCTACACCTATCACAAAGAAAGTGCCACTCGGTGTTCCCGTATTGGAGAAGAACATCTTCTTGCCCAACTTCGGAAAGGAGAAGATGGCTGTAAGTCTTATGAATTATTATAATTATTACGAAATACAATGATAACTGATTTGGTTAAGCTTTTTACTCTTGCCCCTTAAACAATATATTTTGCTCCACAGATTGAAGACATCCTCCGTGCAGACCTACAACTGGTATTAGAAAACATCCAAACATTCAAAGTAAAAGCCATAGAATTAGTAGACGACGAATACAAGAAACTGTCTCTTGAGCCAGTCATGGAGCAGGTTGCTGATATCTTAGGTGATATGCCGTTGATGCAAGCTGAGCTTTTGGTGGTTTCTGAAGAGCAGTTGGAGATGCCAACTAATGTTACTGTTGAAAATAAGAAGCTCAGTGGAGAAACTAACTCTGTTGTATTCATTGGAGCGAATCTTTTAGTTCGGCAGGAGGTAAGCATGGTCTTAAGAATTCATTTAATTATGCATTTATTATTTTTATGCGGTTATTGCGTTTAAGTAAGATTGTATCTTTAATACTTATTAATATTTTTGTAATGCAATGTTTAATAAATAGGTCAGATCTTTCAAAAATATGCTCAAAACAGCGATGCCCTTTTGTAAAAGTTCATTTTAAATTTATGTGTCTGTATGTTACAGGTACTCCAACAAGGTCTCAGCACGCTAAGAGACAAATGCTTCATTATTTCCCGTGAAAAGGAAAGACCAAACCCTAAAGACTTCTCAGACAAATATGACTTCATATCTATCCACGATACGGGATTGGAATATTTGGTTCTGTTTAGAAAGAGAGTTGGTGCTAAACCAGCTAAATTCGTTAAAGTGGTATCTTCAGATGAAACCTTTGCTTGGATCGATAAAGTTAAAGAAGAAATGAAAGAAGGTCAAAAGCTGGTGCTTTATGGTCAAGATGAGGCTATCAATGGTCTACTTGGTTTAGTCAACTGTCTCCGAAGAGAGCCAGGAGGTGAAATTATCTATGGTCTTCTTATTGCCGATCCTTCAGCACCTCCATTCAACCCTGACTTGGAAATGTATGAAGAACAACTTGACAAGGATATGGCTTTGAATGTTTACCAAGATGTAAGTTTAACTTAATTTTAAGATTTGCTACGTTTATTTAAATATTTTGCATGACATTACTCTCAATAAAATTAGTGACTGTGTGTAGTTTCATAATGCAAAGTGTCCACTGAACTAAATTAGTTGCAATAGCAATTAAATAATAATACCACCCTTGCGATACACTTTTGCTTCTTCACGTCCAGGCTCCTACTATAGAAAAATTACGTCCTTAAATTTTAATTTTGATTGCGTTTGAGCACAAAGAACCATTGCGATATATATTTTTTATATGTTTACAATAAAAGTTTTATTTTTCAGGGTCAATGGGGCACATACCGGCACTTGCTGCTCGGTGATCTGAGCACGGTGCGCGCCACTCACGCGTACGTCAACACCACAACTATCGGAGACATGTCCTCGCTGCGCTGGTTGGAAGGACCGCTTAGGGAAGATCATGAGTTTAAGAACCCTGACAGTGTTATAGTGCAGGTATGTTTAAACACGACATCCACAATTAGTATATTTTTATAATTAGACTTACAAAAGTTTATTTCTTGCAATTTAATTTTGTTTTCGAGACAGAACACATAGCAATAGAATTAGTCCCAGTTTTGGATATTCTTTATTTAAACTTTTTAAAATTAATCCCACACATTTATATGAAGATATGCTCAAAGACAGTTGACGCCCGAAGCGTGAAGAATAAAACGGCATATCTGACAACATTTATAAATGTAAATGAAGCTCAAAAGGTCGGCCAATACCAAGTGGCGATCAATAGGCGATGGGTATGAATGTGTAATTACATGAAATCAAAGACACTTGTAGTCCCTACGAAGAAATGTTTATAATGTTACTTAATAGTGTATTACACGATATGGCACAAAGAGATAGGCATCTGTTTCAACGACCAAACTTATCCCTCAAGGTATACTGCGCCGCGCTGAACTTCCGCGACGTGATGACGGCGACGGGGCGCGTGACGGTGGACGCGGTGGCGCGCGGCCGCCTCGCGCAGGAGTGCGTGCAGGGGTTCGAGATCGTGGGACGGACGCCCAAGTATGTGCTACATTATAAAGATACTAACTGGACCCGACAGACCTCGTACTGTAACTTTCGCTATGCCTAACTTTAGGCGTTTTTTCCGGCACTCTGAGTTCAATCAGGCGTGAATATTTTAAAGGTCATTTTTTTCCGGGATGAAAAGTAATCTATTTTATAATTGGGGTCATTATCTAGCATTCTGATAAATTTTATTCATAAACATTATGTAATTGAGAAGCCTTTTCACCTCAAACACACAAACATCCAAACATCTAAACTTTCACATTTATAATATTAATAGGATATTTCTCCGTGGCTCTTCAATTTGATCATGGATGACTGTTTGACAGAGTTGCGTGAAAGTGATTATGGACTCAGAATAGGTAGCGTCATCCTAAATAAAAAAACAGCTTACAACGGCCGCCGCCAACCTTCCTTATTTTTTTTTGATCTGATTGATTTAAAATAGTATATTGTTTCACCGGAAAGTGTTGTGAGTACTATTCCAGCGTAAGTGCATTAACGTCTTACCTGAGTGAGGTGCCTTATCTACTATTTCAAGTGAATGGAAAAAAATAGCACCTTCAAATGCTTAAAAAATTTCTATGACATACATATAATATACTCACAGCCATAAAACCCAAAAAGGCGTAGTCGAACTTCAGAGCTAGAAACCTTTTAGCCACATTTGGAAGATGATGGGTCTTTAACCGCTTCGCCCAAAAACAACTTAAAAACAGCCCCATACCCTTAGTGGGTGGAAAGGGTTTGTGACATTCTAAGCCGGCACTACCCAGCATAATTATTGTTTTTATTTTGTAATAAATAGTTTTATCTTTACCATTATCTTATTTACGCAGTGGTTCCCGCGTGATGTCGATGTTACGGAACAGTGGTATGGCAAACATGGCGGAAGGCGACCGCGCTCTCATGTGGGCCATCCCCGACGAGTGGAGCTTCGTGGAGGCCGCCACCGTGCCCGTCGCTTACGGAACCGTTTATTATGCTATGGTGAGTAGCAGTTCCTTTGTATTTAGGTTATCGTGAAATAAAATATACATACATACATACATATACTCACGGCTATAAATCCCTAAAAGGGGTAGCCAGAGCTTCAGAATCAAAAAATTCTTCTGCCACTTTTGTATGTTAAGTGGGGAAAGGAATGTAAAATAAAAAAAAATATCTTCATCTATTGTGTGGAGAGAACTGCATGTCTGACTTAACAAAGGATAAATTGAAAAAATGTAATTGGTGCTCGAAAAAAAAAGTTATACGAAATATCTGATAATACTCATTAAATATAATCTTTTTGAGAAGCCAAACTAAATAATATCAAATGGTCCAAGATTAAGTTGAAAATAAAATACTCTATCCAACAACCAAACATTAATAAATTCTCTCAAACCCACGTATAATTATAGTTTTCTTTACACACAGCCTCTTTTTTACACCGGTTACATTATCTAGCTTCAATTCAACCTATAAATTTCAATTAAATAAAGAATAAATAAAGGAAAGAAAAACTTCGACACAGGCGGGATTCGAACCCAGGTGGAGGTAGGAAACGCAAACAACTAAAACGTGTAAAAAAAATAAAGGATGGAAGAATTTCGCGCTGGCAGCCATTGACACGGTAGCTCAATTGGCAAGAGCGACGGGGGCGTATACCCGAGGTCGCGGGTTCAAATCCCGCCTGTGTCGAAGTTTTTCTTTCCTTTATTTTTTCTTTATTTAATAGTAATAATCCCCACATTAGGTTTTCATGAACAAAAAGATTTAAACTATAAATTCCAAATCTCAACACAATCTGAACCAAGGAACTAAATTCAAAAACCAGCCCCAAAGTATAATCAGTCCCCGTACTTCAACCCCTAGCAGCTTGTTAGATAACTTAGAGTTTGACAGTCCCCGAGCTAACATCGATCTGCGGCATGCTAATATTGTTAGCAATTTCTCTAAGGTTGTAATCATTACTGGAGTAGGCAGAGACAAATTATTCTTTAGCCTTATATCATAATGCTTAAAAATACAGCATATAATAAAAAAAGAACGCGCGTTGTAGAACAGTTCTTATGTTTATTACTAAAAATCCTTACATTTACACTTATAAATTTTTACTACGGTTACATTCAACGTATAAATTCCAAATTGAACACTCAATCTGAACCAAGAAACTAAATTCAAAAACCAGCCCCAAAGTATAATCAGTCCCCGTACTTCAACCCCTAGCGGCTTGTTAGATAACTTAGAGTTTGACAGTCCCCGAGCCAACATCGATCTGCTTCATGCAAATGTTGTTAGCAACTTTGCATCAGGTGCGGACGAATTGAGATCGGGGTAATTCTTTTATATAGGGTAGAGAAGGTTTATGGGTCGTTGTAAATTTACTTGTTTTTCGGAAATGAATTTCCGTATGTTATCATAAGTTTTTTCATTGATGTCTCTATTTTCATTATTACCTATGCCTGCCCGCGGCTGTCGCAAGAAACGACTAAAGATATTGTTTCTTAAAGTGATTGTTGGGCCATGTGACTGCGGACTCATTACTAAAACTTTTTTATTATTATCTATCCCCACTCATAACCGTGATAGCCCAGTGGGTAGAACACTCGGTTATCGTGCAAACGACTAGTGTTCAAATCCTGGGTCGGGCTTACACCAATTTGTCTTTTCTAAAGACATATGTGTGGTTAATTTATCATGGTTATTAACGGTGAGGGAAAACATCGTCAGGAAACCCACATGGCTGAGTTGTACTTAGTCATGTGACAGTGTATTCGTACAAAACGACGATAGGCCTGCCCCCTATCACGTGAGTACACTGTCCATGCAAAACGTGGGTACTCTGAACACCAGGTGACAAAGTCACGTGATGTTCAGAAGTATTAGTACCTCTGCCAACCCCTTCGGGGATATTCGGCGCGAACGTTTATTCTTATGCTTATGCTTATGCCCCACTCATGTTCAATTAGTGGCAGAGGAATTTGTTATCCTAAATCTCTGGCTTCCCCGTTTTGGGATTTATATTGTTATGCCTCTTTTTAGGGTTCCGTACGTCTGAATACAAAAACGGAACCCTTATAGGATCACTCGTGTGTCTGTCCGTCCGTCGCTTACAGTCAATTATCTCCGAATCTATTAAACCGATTAAGTTGAAATTTGGTACACATATCAATTCCTGTGACCCAAACACAGAGGTGTGACGTGAGCAGATGAAATCTGTATATGGGGGGCATTTTTTGGAGAGGAAGAGGAAAATTAAAATAAAAAAAATCTGAAAACTGCATCGTGTGGCATATCAAATGAAAGGTCTTGTTAAAAAGTTATTCCAGAAAATAGACGAAAATTGACCATTCCCCCCCCCCCTTATCTCCGAAACTACTGAACCTAAAATTTTGAAAAAAATACAGAAATTAGTTTTCTTCTTATAGATTATAGAAAAACCTATAAGAAGTCTATGATATTTTCATGAGATTTAAAAAAACATGATAAGTAGGTAACATCGTACGGAACCCTCTTCACGCGAGTTCAACTCGCATTTGTCCCCTTTTTTTATTACTATTTTGATAGTTGTCCATCTGTCTCTCATTTAGATTAAGGGATGAAATGGAACAATGCTATTCTAAATCGTCAATATAAGGCTGTATCGGCGTAATCTATCAGTGCCTTGTACCTTTAAAAATAGCATTGCCGCTTAAGCAAAATAAAATATTTGAGGTTTATAGGTTTAAAATGAGGGAAATAAAATTAACATAAGACTTAAAGTCGAAACGCGGGGATGCCTCGTGGATCCAAAACGTAATACATAAAATCAACATTAGGCTCCCTTAGTTACATTGATCCGCTAATTTAAGGATACAAATAGGGAAAACATGGTCGTATAAAAAGTTGTGGCATATGAAGCAAACGACTTCGGTGTATCACCACCAAAAGACCTCTTAATACCATTACTTACTTATACATACATACATATACTCACGGCTATAAATCCCTGAAAGGTGTAGCCAGAGCTAAAGAATTGAAAATGCCTCAACCACTTTTGGAAGTTGAAATGGGAAAAGATGGTAAAATAAAGGTGTTTGGTGATGGGTCTCCAACCGCATCGCCCAAAAATCCCTTAAAAAACCCCAATACCCTTAGTCGCCTCTTACGTACACCCACGGGAAGAAATCGGGTAGTGCTATTCTAAGCCGACACTACACAGCAAACTACTACTACTTACTTATTAGATCACATAAAGAATGAAATCATCACATGGGGTCATGATATTGTCCCACTGAGGGACTCGAGCCTATCGTCAAAAGGGTGATTTGGCCATAGTCCACTGCGCTCGCCTAGTGCATATTGACAGACCAACGTAACTAAAATAGTCGTGAATGCATAACTAAATAATTACACCTTATAACTCTACATTTCCTGATTCCTCAGGTAATGGTAGGCCAAGTTCAACGCGGAGAATCCATCCTCATTCACGCCGGCTCAGGGGGTGTAGGGCAGGCCGCTATCAATGTGGCCCTACATTACGGATGCGAGGTGTTCACCACTGTAGGAACTGCTGAAAAGAGGGCTTTCATCAAGAAACTCTTCCCTCAGTTGAAAGGTAATTCATTGTTATTCTTTACCGAATTTTGGAAATGCGGATACTTTATGACAATTCCAGAGCCAATATGTCATAAATAAAAGATGTTATTAAAGGAAAGAAAAATTTCGACACTGGCGGGGTTCGAACCCGCGACCCTCGGGTATACGCCCCCGTCGCTTCCCGAAATTTTTCTTTCCTTTAATAACATCTTTTATTTATGAGTAATAATCCCCACATGAGGAATTCATGTCAAAAAACATTAAACCAATATGTCATGTTACAGTAAGTCGCTTTTTATGATCAAACCAAAAGCTAACTGAAGTCGTAAACTATCCAATTTTATAGTTACATACATACATACATACATATACTCACGGCTTTAAATCCCTAGAAGGGGTAGCCAGAGCTAAGGAATTAGAAATTCGTAAGCCACTTTTGGAAAATTGAGTGGGGAAAAGATGGTAAAGTAAAGGTTGTTGGTGATGAGTCTCCAACCGCATCGCCCAAAAATCCCTTGAAAGCCCCAATACCGTTAGTCGCCTCTTACGTACACCCATCGGTAGAAACGGGGTAGTGCTATTCTAAGCCGACACTACACGGCGAAGCCGACACTACACGGCGATTTTATAGTTGTTACCAGTAACCTATTTTAATAGTTCATTAATTAGTTTATTGCTTCTCTCAATAGCTCAGGAGTCTTCTAATCAAATGCAGAAACATATTGTAAAATTCTAAATCGGACTTCACATCCTTATCCTTTCTTAGCTCATATGAGTGAAGGAATACTGCGTAAGAAAATTCACACTATTTAAGTTATTCATTGTCCTCCGAAAGTATGTGTATCCCCATAAATCAACGATAAAGTTGCCTATTTTCATATTGGGTACATTTATCAGGAAAAAAGTGGGCACTCTGCTCACGAGGGGACTAAATGTGAACAAATATTTTATTACAATCAAAATATTAATTGACAGGGACGACCATAACAATTTCTAAAGTATTATTATGTGGAAGCAACAATACTTTTTCTTACATGCCACAGAATAATAAAAACAGTGATGTTATTAAAAGCATTACATATTAAACCCGTTTTTTGCTCACAGACAGCAACATCGGCAACTCTCGAGACACCTCCTTCGAGGATATGATCCGCCGCGAAACCAAGGGCAAGGGAGTCGACATGGTGCTCAACTCACTTTCGGATGATAAGTTGCAGGTAAGTTGGTCATATTAAATATATTGTCTACATAAATTTATAAGCATTCTTCATCATACATCACCAACAACCTTGATTTTACCATATTTCCCCACTTGACTTCCAAAAGCGGCTAAAGAATTTCTAATTCTTTAGTTCTGGCTACCTCTCTGCGATTTATAGCCGTGAGTATATGTATGTATGTATGTAAATTTGAGTGAAAATACGCAATTGTTCAGCTACTTTCAGAATTTAAGAGGTAAAAGGTGTCCGTGGAAAAAGAGGGTCGTTGTTGATGGGATTTCAAGCACTTTTAATTATTAGAATACCCAAGGCTCCATTATCATCTACCTGGCTAACTTTGAAGAAATATTGGGTTAGTGCAATTTTTGTTATGGTATCGAAATGTAAGACCAAGATGTATGGACCCAAACTCAATTCATTATTGCACAAACACAAAAATAAATATTTATATAAATTTCATTGTAGTCATGTTAGATCGATTTCCTAAAACATATTCAAATTATAAAAAGCACATTTACCATTCAAATATACTATTCATATCAACGTATTAAAAATGTACTTGATGTATTTGATGCAATAACCAAAGGTAATAAATTATGCATTGGCTCTTTAATCTGGTTCGGAAACTGTTACAGGCTTGTTTTCATGTTGTTAGTAAATTAGAATTGTATCCTTTGGGAAATATCGTTACAAGCGAGTGACAGTCGAGCATTATGCTTAGTAATATGAAAATATTTAAGATATTAAATTAAACTAATATCATCTTCAGAGAGCTTTCGTTTGTCTGATACATATTTTAGCATTTTTAAGCCCAAAAATTTGGCTCTGTATTTTTTCCATTTTCTTCTTGTTTTACAAAGTACTTTAACAAGCTAATATAAAAAGGCAGCTCATACTTTGAAGAACACTTAATTTAATACGTGTATCAGGGGACTTTTGTGACCGTAGAAATTGCGTTTCATTTGGCAGATAGTTTTTAACGTTGTTAAATTATTTGAAGTGCCCTAAGAGGGTTTCATGCATGTTCATTACATTTAACAAAAAGTCACGTAAAAATGTTGTTATAGTTAACCTCTGAACCTGCTTAACCTATTTAAAAAGTTTACTTTTACCAGAAATAAGCTACATTGTTTCTTTGTGCCATTAAGTGCATGCGAGTTGTCATAAAGACCTACAAACACCAAAAGAGCCATAAAATATTGTATTGTAACACAAATACATACAATATACTCACGGCTTATAAATCCCTAGAGGGTAACCAGAGCTAAGGAATTAAAAGTTCCTCAGCCACTTTTGGAAGTAAGGTGGGGAAAAGATGATAAATTAAAGGTTGTTGGTGATGGAGGGTCTCCAACTGCATCGCCCAAAAATCCATTACTCTCACAGCTTATATATGTCCCCACCAAGGGGCTCGAGCCTACCCTATATAGGGCGATTTGGCCATAGTCAACCACGCCTGCCAATTGCGTTTTCAAAAATCCATTAAAAAGCCCAATACCCTTGGTCGCCTCTTACGTACAAACACAGGAAGAAACGGGGTGCTATTCTAGGCCGACACTACACAGCCATATTAAAAAATTATAAATGTAAAACAAAACCCATTAAATTCCAGGCCTCAGTCCGCTGTCTCGGCTACCGCGGCCGCTTCCTCGAGATCGGCAAGTTCGACATCAGCAACAACACGCCCATCGGGATGCACTTCTTCCTCAAAGAAACCTCCTTCCACGGCATTATGTTGGACTACATCTTCGACCAGAGCTTTGAGTTTAGGAAGGTTTGTTTTATCTTATTCATCGTTATTATTTCAGCTATTAGACTTTATTCAGAATTAGGTTTTCCAAATACTTTGGGGATGGATTGTGATTCACAGTTTATATACATTAGCTTCCAATAACCATATCCATACTAAACCGCTCAAATGCGCCCACGTTTTTAAACCCAGTGAATAACTGCATAGTTTCATTAATAGATTTACAAATCGTTATGATCTTGTCTATAGATCAACTCATTTTGCGATAAGCGAGAATTGAATATCGCAGGTAGCCGTTATTTTTGTATTTAGAACATGGTACCAAGAGCAGGATAGCAAGTAAACGTGATAAGCTAACATAGACTTTGATTATTACACTATAATTTTACTTGCTACCATATATTTTTATATCCTGTCGTGTAGCCACTTTCACAAACATTAAGTGTAAATGAAAATAAACTTTTGATTCGAAATAATGAAGTTTCATATCTTTATTTCTGTTTTACTTCTTGAATCATTCCAGTTCAAAAAGCAAAAGATTTGACAAATGTTAAGCTTAAATGATTTGAACATTCTAACTTTCCGTGTCCAATCCCAGAGGCTACAAGATCTCCTACTAAGTGGTATCGAGAGTGGCGCAGTGAGACCTCTGACATACTGCACGTTTGAGAAACACGAGATCGAGACTGCGTTCCGTTACATGGCAGCTGGAAAACACATTGGGAAAGTGGTCGTGAAGATACGCGAGGAGGAACGAAGCAACAGGCCTGTTAAGCCTTCTGTGTACCCGGTTGATGCTCTGCCTAGGTGAGACTTTCTCAACGTTGTTTTTATTCGGCAGTAAATATTAGCAGATTTGTATCAAATAAATCTGTCTTTTACGAGCTAAGGGTCTGACTCGTCATGGGGATGACAGAATTTATCCTCAACAATAACAGTTTCGATTTTGGAATTATTTTTAAAAGTCATATGTACCCCAAGAATTAAAAATAATATCTGCTGATGCCCAACTAATTCGCACCTTCATTAGGCGACACTATTTTTTGCTTCTCTAGATTCTAATTGCTCTAGCTATAGACTCCAGATTGTGTACTTATAAAAAACTAGCTGACCCGATAGACATCGTACTGTCAATTTTGCTTATGACAAAGCTGAAGGCTTTTTTCCGATACTCTTAGTTCAATCAGGCGTGAATATTTTATTGGTCATTTTTTTCCGGGATGAAAAGTATCCTATGTTATAATTTGGGTTATTATCTAGCATTCAGCCAACATTCATTCATATACATTGTGCACTTGAGGAGCCTTTTTGCCTCAAACACACAAACATTCAAGCATCTAATTTTTCTGATTTATAATATTAATAGGATTAGAAACCAAATAGAGTTATCTCCATAATTATTCCTCACACACCAAGAATAACTAATCATATTTAAAGAAGACAGGATTAAAACTACCCTACCATTCCCAGATACATGTGCCATGAAGACCACGTATACATAATCGTGGGTGGTCTCGGCGGGTTCGGTCTGGAGCTGGCCGACTGGATGATCATGCGAGGAGCCAGGAAACTAGTACTGACCTCGCGACGAGGAGTGTCTAATGGATACCAGGCTTCTAGACTCAGGTAATTTATTAAACTGTTGATGCTTTACTTGAAATATTTTAAGAGTTACTATAATAAGATGGTTATTTTAAAATGTTTTTTTAGTTCTTTCCAAATTTTTAACTAAAAACACTGATTACACGTTTTATATTATTATATTTTTATCTTAGCATATCTGTCTGGCACTACTTGGTTTTGCGTTACTGGTCATATTTCAATTTGGTGTCCTGATTCAATATAGTACGAATAGCATAAAGGCAATACTCAAATATTTAACTTTACCTTCTCAGGGCATGGGAAGGCTACGGCGCAAGGATCAACATTTCAACCGATGACGTCACAACCGCAGAAGGCTGCGAGAACATGCTGAAGGAAGCCAACAAGATGGGCAAAGTCCACGCCATCTTCAACTTGGCCGTAGTCCTCAAAGACTCGGTGTTCCAGAACCAAACTCCTGAGACGTTCAAGACTTCGTTCGCACCTAAAGCGGTGGCTACTATGCATCTTGATCGTTTGTCCAAGAAATTGTGTCCGGGACTTCAGTAAGTATTTATAAGAAGATTGGTTTTTTGAATTGATTATTGAAGCTTTATTAAGACGACTAGAAATAACATTTAAAGTTTAAATTCGGAAATGAATCTCTGATTAAATGTATCTATGAAAGTAGTAATAACAGGTAGCAATCTTGTAGGAGAAAAGAACAGTTACTACTTGTTAGCGATTTTGCAACGCTTCGTTGACTTTTTCAAATTCTTATTTAATTATTTCATTCAAAGCTGTTATAAGGTTACAAATATATTTATAACAACCCAACATCACTAAGGATCTTGTTCAGGCACAGCAATATGAGAGAGGACGACGACTCTCAACACATATTAAAATCTTTATTTCTTTGCATGGTAAAATAGAGTTTAAGGAGATATACTGTTACAAAACTCTTAGTAGTGTTTAAGATTAAAATTAAAGTGGTTATTTTATTACATTCCTACAGAAAATTATACAACCAACATTATATTTTAAACTTTTAGCTCGTAACTATATCCGTATTTCCTTCCAGCGACTTCGTAGTATTCTCGTCCGTATCAGGAGGCCGCGGGAACGCCGGTCAGACCAACTACGGGATGTCCAACTCCATCATGGAGAGGATATGCGAGTGGCGCAAGAAGCTGGGACTGCCCGCTTTGGCCATCCAGTGGGGAGCTATTGGGGATGTAAGTTTGATTGCAATTGTTACAAACAATCAATTATTTTAACCAGGAGATGAAATACATTTATACTATTGATATAAAAGTTTATAACCTGACAGTAATGAGAAATTCCTCAGACATTTTTCGAAGTTGAGTGAGGAAAAGATGGTAATAATAAATAAATGTTTCGTAAAGTTTTAAGGCTCTGGCTACCCAATTTAGGGAATTATAGCCATACGAGTATGTTGACTGTAAAACCGGAGGCTCTGTGGGAGTCATGTTAGAGCGCACACTACTGCGGACTCACTCGCACATAGCAGCGTCTCGCTCATATTCCTACATCGCGGAGTGTAAATGTTTTTCGAGTTAAGCATAGATACAATTATAAATTGGTACACAGCAGGGTGTACTGGCCAGTATATCTTTGCTGTTTCCACAGCTCCATTATCCATTAATATCCAGCTATCTTTTTATGGCAATTTTATTCTGAAATACTAAAATTATACGTTCACTTAAATTTTAAGACCATTCTCTATTTGATCTAAATGTGTCCTCCGTGGTCGTCGTCTTCTGTCATTACCGTCGACGTAGACTCCATTTATCTCTTTCGCCAGTTTACTTTTAACCATCATGCCTATGTGCCCTAACCATTTCAAAATTCCTTTTACTATATTTTTTTTTACACCACAACTTCCACGAATCAAACTTAAAACACAGTTCTCCGTATTTTCCTACAGGTCGGTTTAGTCGCCGACATGCAAGACGAGGATGTCCAACTGGAAATCGGCGGAACTCTCCAACAGAGAATCTCTTCGTGTCTTCAAGCTCTGGACAAGTTCTTGAGACAAGACGAGCCGATTGTAGCGTCCATGGTGGTTGCTGAGAAGAAGGCTGGCGGTTCCGGATGTGGAAATATTGTCGATGCTGTTGCTCAGATTATGGGTAAGAATTTTGGAACGTTAAATATCGCTCTTTCTGCTTTCACTGCAAAATAAATCTTGCATTGATTTGTTTAAAAGAAATTTTATTTTGATAAAATCGAACAGGACTTTTATTACATTTCTCCCAATTGAGTCACATTGCACGAGAATATCTATACCAGGATAAAAAGTGCTTATTTTTCAATACAAAATATACGGGCCCAATATCACCGTACAAAAATTACACGAAAACAAACTGCTACGTTTATAATACAAAAATAAACTTTTTTTCCTCTTAAATTTAATCTTATTTCATTCCGCAGGTATCAAGGATCTGAAGACAGTATCTCAGCAAGTATCACTTGCCGAGCTTGGTATGGACAGTATGATGGCTGTGGAGATCAAACAAACGCTCGAAAGAGAGTTCGAGATATTCCTCACCGCGCAGGACATCAGAACGCTTACTTTCGCTAGGTATGCCTTCATTTTTAAATTTAAAATTAATATGCAAAACCAGTTTAAATGTAGCAAAAAAACGTTAACATTACATTAGGCATAGCATTTATCGCAACTTTGTTTGATGTACATTGTCTAATAACCTAATTTATTTTTGTCATAGACATCCTTGGACAAATAGACATGCGTAACTTTTTGTCTTTTGACATCAAACAAAATTGAGATTTCTTTTGAAATCCAAATATTGCGTGTTTTTATATTCTTTTCTATTCTATAACACTCGTTGAACTTATCCCCAACAGACTAGTAGAACTGACAGCGCAACGCGAAGCCGCCGCGTCCACGTCCGCCAGCCGACTGGCGGCTCCGGACGGCGCGGCCGGACTGCGGGTGCTCATGAGGAACTTCGGAGATGAGCAACTTGCTAACGAACCCTTCATATACATGCCTACTATGGTCACTGATGCTAAGGAGGTAAGAATTTCTTTAGATGCTCAGGAGGTGAGCTTATTGGTAAATTTTAGTGATTCTTTAACTTGTGCGGAGGAACTTTGGAGAGCAACGACTAGCCAACGTTTCAACGGAATACCAGAGTTTCTTGAGCTGAGCAATTATTGAGACTGCTCTTGAGGCACTTCGGAGACATAGAACTTACCATATGCGAAAAGCTTGGCCGTTTTGAAACTTGTCACTGATGCTAAAGATGTGTGATTTGTAATATTTTCATGCCTAATTTATGTAATACATAATTAATAATTAATTAAACCACAGTTAAATATAAAGCATTGTAGATGTCGAGCAGCCTTAAAAACTAAACCACAATATATGGTTATTGAAAGGCGGCGTAGGTAAAAAGAGATATCTCATCATAGTTCGCAGCAAAGTTAATTAAATAAACACTAATGTCTATTTCCGGTCCTCTTTTCAGAGCGAAAGTGCATTGTTCGACACAGAAGGTGTTATGTTCCTTATACCTGGTTTAGAAGGTTGTGCTGCAGCTTTAGAACCTCTTTGCCGCAGACTGAAGACAAGGGCTTGTGTTCTTCAATTAGGTCTTGAACATCGCAACGAGACAGAAGAAGATATGGTTAACAGACTTTACCAGGTCAGTTTAATTCAAGAATTTTAAAAGTTTTTGTTAGAACTAGATTACAGTAGTTGTATATCTTAAAGTTAGCTGTTTAGTGTTGGCTTAAAGCATAGCCTCAATAACGACTTTATGTCTATATTCGTTTACTTACTCCCTTGAAGCAATTTTCATTTAAAACAAGACCTGACATCATATCTTTTCGCTGGTGGATTTACATTTTATTTGAAGCATTAATCTTATAAGATTATTTGTTAATAAACCTTTTTTTGGAGAGTATTGTTCATATTTTTGGAATATTTTCCAGACGGTGAGAACACGTTTGGCGCCAGGAGCTCCATTCACACTTCTCGGTTACAGTTTCGGTTGCCAACTCATTCTTGGACTTGCTGCCAAACTTGAAAAAGAAGGTAAGAATATATTTAAATGATAATTTTGATAATTATTTTATTGGAACATGAGACAACATGTGGGATTATAAGATGCTGCTCGTGTACGAGTGAGTCGGCCGTCTAGAGGTCGCTACAATTAAATGAGTAACTTAGTTAAATAATTAGTATTCATTAAAAAGAATTTATGGCTTTCAAAGGCTCTTTTGTACCCAAAATCCAAGCCTTACTCTTGTAACTTATAAATATAAGCCGCTGATGCTTGGGAACTTAAAGCAAACCAACGCAAAAAAACTTACATATTTTTTATTTATTTTCAGGTCATAATGGAGTAGTATTCTGTTTAGATGGTGCGCCAGAATTTCTATACAGTTTGTTGACGCTTAGTGTGAGCTTCAAGAACGACTTCCAACTTCAAAATAGTATTATCTGTCACACCATTGACGTTGTAGCACCAAGCAATGAAATCACTCAAACATTACCAGAAAAACTTAACGAAATCGATTCATTCGATGAGAGAGTCGCTTTGGCTATCAAACTTAGTCCAGTACAAGGCAAATATTCTGATAAATTCATTTCTGATGTTGCTATAGCTACTTACGACCGACTTAAAGTAGTATTGAACGCCAACAATAAAACAATTGAGAAGATTAAGTCACCCATTATTTTATTGAGACCTAAGGATAACCCACCATTCTTAGCTCTCGAAGAAAACTATGGCCTTGATAAATATACTGAAAATACTACTACAGTCCATTATTTGGAAGGCAACCATGTTAGTATCATTGAGAATAAGGATGCAGCTAATATCATCAACAGAATGTTACTCGACAAAGAAGGTACTATTACCAAAGTTGCACAAAATGTTGTTACTAGTATTGTAGAAACACAACGCACTGTTCAAGTAGAATAAATTAAGGTTTTTAAGATTGTGATTGATTTTATCAAGGGTTTTGATCAAGTATATTAGTTTGTTACTTTGTAAGTGGCCGTATATTTAGATGACTTAGCAATAAATGTAGATTAGGAATCTGTCGTGAAGACGCCGGTACCAAACAAATAATCATTCGTGTAGTTTTAGATGTTATAGTTTTGAAAGTGTTTTTGTAGTTATTTTATAATTTTAGTAATTTATTGCTTTTGTTTTAGAAATTGTAAGGGATTTTGTGCGGGAATGTGTAATAAAGTTATGTTTTGGACTAACTGTTTTTTTTATTGTTATCTTTACAAACGAATTCCTTGTAGCTCATAAAAGTCCCTTGAGGAACCCCTGTTCTATTCCATTGCTTTCTGCCACTCACGGAAAGAAAGAATCTTGTAGTTCCCCATTTCCCCAAGCATAGTGTTAACATGAACATTATGAAGAATTTCACATACTCTGCTCATCGCTAAAAGACCAAGCTGAAATAAAGTATATTTATTCTATTTTTGTATTAGTATGAAGTATAGAGGAGTTTATGAGTAAGTTAAAACTGTCGATATAAAGAAGTCCCATAATAGAAATCCCACAATACTGACTTCTCATACTCTATAACCCATTAATGTAGAACATAAAACTATTTTTTTAACTAATTTTAAAACTAATTTGCCGTGTAGTGTCGGCTTAGACTAACACTACCCCATTTCTACCCGTGGGTGATCGTAGAGACGACTAAGGGTATAGGGGCTTCTGAAATGATTTTTGGGCGATGTGGTTGGAGACCCGTCACCAAAAACATTTAATTATTATTACCACCTTTTCCCCAATCAACTTTCAAAAGTGGCTGAGGAATTTCTAATTCCAAAGCTCTGGCTACCCCGTTAAGGGATTTATAGCCGTGAGTATATGTATGTATGTATAAAACTAATGATACAGTATAAAACAAGAATTAACATTTATAACGTTTTTATTTTTACAGCATTTATCACATTCATAAAAGTTTTCTGACATCTGACATAGTAGTAGTTATAATCATCAAATTGTAACAATAGTACCCAATAACTGTTAAAATAGTTATCACATGTGTTCTTGAAAACCTATAGCACCTTAAAAAGTGCAGTAACACCATTTAAATAGACGTAACTTTAGTAGAATTAAACTATATACAAAATATGCTTGAAAACAGTAATATCATATTTAAGAAACAATTTGAAAAAAGCTATGAAGGATGTGATATGCACTATTTCATTGCTTTTCTTTATAAAAAACACCCTTTGGCATATGTGTGGGTTCGGTTCTGCAGGCTCACATATACAAAACGTGTTTTACAGTTAACCACATGTACCTATATCGCGCGTCGCTTCGTGAGATAAAAGTACTATAACCTACTAAAGAAAGCGATTGGACACATTTTTATCTATTATAGTTATCAAATCTAGTACATTATACATATAGATATAGGATACTACTAAGACTAGGACAATATGTAAGTACACATTTTGTATTAGGTAGTATTATAGGAATTCATCGCCATATATTTAGACAAAACGCCGAATTCTACATGTAACATATGCCAACAGCAGTAATCTATTTTTTAACATAAATTAAGGTAATCAAATTAAGGCAAAATATACAAAATTTGAAACAATTATTCAAATCATAAGAAAAAAGCAAATATATAAAATAGTTACCGCTAAATAACTCATTTAAAATATAACGAAATCTATTCATTTAATTAATGAAACAAAAAATAAAATATTATCTTCAAAATCAACAAATACTATAATTATTAGGACGTCAAATCCAACACACTTTAAACAATTGAAAAGATTGGGTCAGTAACTTTGAAATCAATAGAAAGTTTCGATTCCCTTTTGGGTGTGTTCAGATCTAACCTGACCATCAGCACTGCACTGCACTGTCAACAGTCAATGGTAATTTTTTAAAATTTTTGAACGCTCCTTAAAATTTCTTTTGAAAATTCGATTATAGTTTCGGATGGTCAGGACCGACGGTCAGGTTAGCTCTGAAAGTTGGCCTTTAAGTTGGCTTAAACCAAAAAAGAAAAATTGTAAAATAATTCGTGTCTATGTCAGTATAAACAGATAGAATGAGAAAAAACAAAAAAAAAATTTTTTTTAATGTTAATAAGTTTATTACATTTAACTATTTTTGATACACACACGTGTGTCATGCGACTGTTTTCAACAACTCACTATTAATAAGATTTAATATAATAATAAATTTTCTTCGCAAGAATGTTGAAAATAGTAGTATGTCATTACAGCGCTTAGTTCTTTAAATAACAAATAACTTAACTCACTCGCGTCATATTTTACCATTAACTTTTTATTCTTGTTTATATTTCAACCAATTTTTCGTCACATATATAAACTATGCCGAAGATTCGTTGCTTATTTAAGAAGAAAAAAGTAGATAGTTAAACATATAAACTTTTAAACCGAGTTTTATGCAAGAAAATATTTTAGGGTAAAACTGGGGTGCCATTTTAGTTAAACCCATATAAACGACATATATTAGTTTTACAATTACATTTGAAAAAACCACAGACTGAACAGCCCTAACATCAAACCCGGAAATGACAATCACTTATCAAAACGAGTGAGTCCCTGCTCCGTACCTCATACCCCCGAACCCTGGGGTCCACGGAGGGTATTTCGGGGTTTTCGTAGGCCGAGGAGGGCAGGCCCGATGGAGAAAGTTCTGCAAGTTATCTGGAGATAATGGGGGTCTCCTAGCTCCACTTCTAGGGGCTAAATGGAGAGCCGGGAATCGATCCCATAAGTCTTCGGCCATCATGTAGTTACATAATCCTGGAATAAGATTACAGTTCTTTTTTACTTGCAAATTTAAGATCACCTAACCAAGACCAGAGTTCTGTCCTTAACTTAGTTAACGGGTTCACTGCAAATTCTGTTCCATTTTAATCTCAACTTAAAAATCAAATAATCTTCTTTTTAATCTTTACAAAGAAATACCCATCTTCAAATAGTTTTTGATGCCCATCAAATATGCTATTTTTTTACGTGATGAAATATTTTATTCGGTATATATAATATTATGTTTATGATTTTAAAAACAGTCTAGGAATTTTGATACAATATAATAATCGGTTAAGAGGGCACTGAAAATAGACATCGACGACCTTTATCCCTTTCTTTCTGTGTCTGATTCTTTATTAAATAAACCTTAGATATTTGGAAACTAACACTATCTTTGCGAACCTGGGGCGGTCTACTAGAGATATTAGTATATATATTAAGTGACGTGACATACAGACCTACCTCCATAGTTATAATGGTAGCCGGCCGCCCATCCCGCGTAATATGCTGCTTTCTGCTTGCCATGCTCTTCAGCAACCTAAGGGAAATAAGCTGAGCCTTAGAATCAGTTAAATCATACTTACTTAAAAAGGACTCCTTTCCAATATTGTAACTATCGAGGCAAAATACATGATACTCACGGCTATGAATCCCTAGATGGGGTAACCAGAACTTCAAAAGAAGAATAAATGCTATTATAGTCTAAGTGAATATCTCAATGATAAATTATAATTACTTCGTCCTCTCCTCTAATTGCTGTGCCCAACAGGGTCCACAATGCTGTAACATAATTACATACTTACCATCTAAGAAAACCATTGTGGAACGCAATAAATCTATTGAGTATTGAGTATTAAGAAATTGTTTAACCCCTTTTGTAAGTTGAATGAGGATAAGATTTTAAAATATAGGTTGACATGGGTCTCAACCCCGCCCAACAATCACATAAAAAGCCCCTAGTGATGGTCTAATAATAATAATAAAAATGTATATTCAAGTAACAAAGACTCACATTAGTGTTAGTAAAAGCTTACATACTATGTTAGGAAAAACATAACTTAATATACACATAATATATTTACAAAACCCTGTCCTTTTTTACACAGGGAGCATGGAGGGCACAACAGTGTCGCATATAAGGACAATCTAACCTCGCCCCGATCATACCTAGTATTGTGTTTATTTATTATTTATTTATTTATTTATTTATTTTGGACAAACAACAGACACAGACTAAATACATTATTTCTAATTAAATTACATGGTGAAATCAGTCTGTATCCAGAACTGTTCATCACAGAATATTTACATGTGTTGGGGCTGTCCCGCACCCGGCGCACCAAGGAGGCGCACCGCTTACGCATTGTCGCATAAAAACAGTCAACGTGCGCGTCTGCGAACATCCCTGATGCGCTACAGAAGCGGAGCAGCCGCACCAACACCCGGAAACAATTATTAAATTGGATACGCAGGGCCCCGTATGCCCGTTGCGTATAATCACGCCACAGGCTGCAGGTGTAAAGTGACGTGCGTTACCTTAACCTCAACTGAACACCGTGCAAACCTGCGAGCGATCATATTTGCACTATTTATCTAAGCTAGACACTACACAACGCAGAATTTTGAATTTTAGAAATAAATAGAGTAGAAACCCCATGGTGAACTATTGTTTCTATTCTATCCCTTAATAATGTTTCCTACCTTCACTCTCAAGGGCTCAGTCCCTCCTTCTGGTACGACATTATTCAGCGCTGTTATTGCCTCTTGCGCTTGCTCGCGACGGTCGAACCTGAAATAACGAACACAAAAATATAACATAATAGCTGATTCGCGCAACTTCATCTGCGAGCCATAACTTACATACAGTACAGTTCAATTTTCTGAGAGATTAGTGATACCAAGATTAATTAAAAGTGGTTGATTTAACTTCTACAGTTCTGGCCAACCCTTTATGTGAGTTATTATAGCCTTGAGCATACGTATGTATGTACACGTACCTAACGACACATTTTCTGAAGCCCAAATCACAAATAAGTCTCCATATTCTAGTAACTTACCTAACAAAAGCCACTCCCCGCGCCACCCCAGTCTTGTTATCGCGCAGCACGTGTTTCTGCACGATGGGACCATACCTTCCGAACAGGGCGTCCAGTTGTTCAGAGGTGATTTAGAGTGTTGGAGCTTGCAAAGATATTTCTGGGTGACGTAGCTGAAGACGCATCACCAATCATCTTTTATTTTACAATATTTTCCCCACTCTACTTCCAAAAGTGGCTGAGGAATTTTACTTCTGCAGTTCTGGCTACCCCTTCTAGGGATTTATAACCGTGAGTATAGGTGAGTACACTTTGGAAGCCCCAATCTCAGATCTCAGAACCCCTCAGTACTAGTAACATACCTAACAAAAGCCACGCCCCTCGCCGCCCCAGAATTCTTCCCCAGAAATCACGTGTTTCTGCACGATGCGACCGAACAGGGCGTCCAGTTGTTTATCCGTGATGTTGCGTGGGAGGTTCGTCATGTACAAATGTCTATGCGCATCTCTCTCACTCTACTTCCAAAAGCTGCTGATTTTCCTTCTACAGTTCTAGCCACCATTTTTTGGCATTTACAACCGTAAATATATGCATGTATGTGTAGATAGTAAAAGTATATTGTTGGAAGCCCCAATCACAGATAAGTCCCTAATATTCTAGCAACATACCTAACAAAAGCCACCCCCCGCGCCGCCCCAGACTTCTTATCGCGCAGCACGTGTTTCTGCACGATGCGGCCGAACCTGCCGAACAGGGCGTCTAGTTGTTCGTCCGTGATGTTGCGCGGGAGGTTCGTCACGTACAGGTTTGTGTCTTTTATGTCTTCGCTTGAAGGGCGGGCATAGGATACCTGGTTGTACAACATATAGTGATCTAAAGAATATTCGGATTCGCAAAGTTCCTGCGAATATATTCCAAATATGTATTGTATGGATTACTAAGGTCGGCTCAACTAAGCAATTCGGTATGCGAAGTTTTTTTTTTGGTATTTATTAAATATTTTTATTCGATAGTTAACATTTGTTTTTTCATCAGTTTGAATATTTTCCATTTAAAATGAGTAATTGTAAAGTTATGATTTTTTGAAGATTGTTCAACTATTGTACTTTATGACGTCATCGATTGATAAAATCTCGTAGCGACATGCAAATGAAACGAAATGTTTTATAGAAATGTAGTTTTATAGTATGATTGCAAAACATAATACGAATTTGTGACGTCAATGAATTTATTACGATATTATACTAAACAAACCTATGATTTTCGATATTTTATTAATAAACTGCAAAACCGTATGTTTTTGAAACAACATTGAAGGTCAAACACTGTTACAGTTTTTTGATAAAATAACAGTCATCTTAGCTTCATTTGATATAATTTCAAGAAAATTTTGTTTATAACCATAATATCTCGAATTGGTTTTGTAATCAGCATCACTTTAGTAAAACTTTGCATACCGAATTGCTTAGTTGAGAATATTGGCGCTGTAATGCGAAAACTTATCCGTATTTTCATAAACTGATATTCTTAACCTCATACATATAAATCTCTAAAAGGTGAAACCAGAGCTTCAGAATGTTCCAACGAGTTAGGAAGTATTTTTTAAAAAGATTAATAAGTTAACTTTGTTGGTGATTGATAAGTCTCAAGCCACATCGCCCAACAATCACTCGAAAATCAAAAATACCCCTTAGAACTCATATTCTTGCCATTTATTTACAACTGAGATAGACAGAGATTATCACTTGCCACTTGTTATGAACCTGATGAAGCTCACTACCCCTCTCATACATATTCTTATCTCTATATCCTTCTCAATTGGGAACCTACCACCATCACCTACCAACTCTTTACTTATTTAATTTACCTTCAATGTTTTGTTCTTGAGTCTGTATCCATTGAAGCTTTCGATAGCTCGAGCTGCGTCGGCCTCGTGGCTGTAGTTCACGAAACCAAACCCGTAGCTGTACCCACTCTGAAATAGTAAAATATAATGAGTTACCCATAAAGTATAAACTGAGGAATTATTATAAACCCAATTAGTAACTACATATATACATACATAGACATACATACATACATATACTCACGGCTATAAATCCCTAAGGGGTGGCTAGAGCTAAGGAATTAAAAATTCCCCAGCCATTTTTGGAAAGTTGAGTGGGGAAAAGATAGTAAAATAAAGGTTGTTGGTGATGGGTCTCCAACCGCATCGCCCAAAAATCTCTTAATAGCCCCAATACCGTAAGTCGCCTCTTACTTACACCCACGGGAAGAAATGAGGTAGTGCTATTCTAACCGACACACGGGGTAGCCAGAGCTTTGGAATGAAAAATTCCTCAGCCACTTTTGGAAGTGAATAATAAATACAATGTGATTATTAAATAATTAATGAATTAATAAATACGCGCCGTGTTTCTATTATTAGTTGAAAATACGATTTCTCTCTTTTATGAAAAAAATAAATAAACCGAAAGCAAAATAAACGTTCATGATTACATTTACCAGTATACGGTATACATCCTTTAGGTTCACATACAAATGAACAAACAATGTTCGCGTCTGCTCTAGTTTTTGCACAAGTTTCTTGAGAAAAAAAATCACACGCGTAATATAATGAGGCTAAAACTCAACTCAACTCATTGTTCACGCCATAAATCCCCGAAGAGGCGGCAAAGGTCCTTATACCTCTGGACAATACTTGACATATTAGTTTCCTGGTGTTCAGAATACCCACGTTATGCATAGCGTTACCCTATCGCCGTTTTGTACCAAACCCTTTTACACATCTAAGCCGAACTTAGCCATGTGGGTTCCGCGATGTTTTTTTTTATCACCGTATACAACATACCGTGTAGTTCCGGCTTAGAATGTCGCTACCCCTTTCTACCCACGGGTGTCGTAAGAGGCGACTAAGGTATTGGGGCGTTTTATCGGATTTTTGGGCGATGCGGTTGGAGACCCATCACCAAAAACCTTTATTCTTACCATCTTTTTCCCACTCATCTTCCAAAAGTGGCTGAGGAATTTATAATTCCTTAGCTCTGGTTACCCCTTCTAGGGAAATATAGCCGTGAGTATATGTATGTATGTATGTATGTGTGTACAACATTGAAGAAACAACGCTCAATGAAACAACCTTAAAATCCTTCATAATCCTACAGCTCTGTATCGGCCCGATGGTTACAAACATGCTGTATAAGTTTGCTTCCGTCATGGTCTGCGGCAAGTAGTTGACGATGAGGTTGGTCTTGCAGTCGCCTCCGCCGTCGCCGTCGCCCTGGTGGCTGTCGAAGCCGTCGCCGCTGTGCTCCATTGCACTTGATGCTTATGCTAGAGAAAAATATATACATAATATTATATAGATACACTATGCATACTAGTAGTTGTAAAGGGTGCATTGATAGCATCTATGGTCTACGATATAAATGTCAAAGTGGCTGGCTGAGATACTAATGAAAATCACGTCTAATTCTTTTGTCAACTGGTAATCAGAAAACCAATCATGCTTCGACTTTCATTAATCAGGACTCAGACACATATCAAGTTAGACCACGTGGGTTATTCATACTCTTTAACTGTCACCAACCGCTATGATTCCCTTGTCACGTGACATAATCTTTTAAAGTTAAATCTAGAGCTTAAACCGTAGAGCAACGATGTCAACAATAACTTTAAAACTTACCTCAAGGAACAAAGACAAAAATAGACAAATAACCAAAAAACCGAACAGAAATTGAAAAAATACGTGCTATCCGCAAAAGAATTGACAAAAACTGAAAATAGTGCGCGTGACCGACGAGATTTTCAGATTGAATTATTCCCGATTCAAAATCAAAAAGGTCACAGGATTTTGACCCCGCGACCTATAGTTGCAGGTCACGGCCAGGAGGTAGCGCTCTCAAGACTCTATGATGCAAAGATGTTTTAAACTATCACTAACAGTTTATTAATGATTTTATAATTTGATTAAAAAACAAAACTTACGTAAAACTAGACAACTCTTAATTTACGGAAACACTAAGCCGAACATGGGTTTTTCTATATATCGCCATGTTCAAACTATACAGTGTCATCTTAACAATAATCAAGGAGAGACGTTTTACTAAATCGGGAATAATCCGAATACCAAACTTTGCGTCTCTTTTGTAAATGTTCATATAATAAAATAATGAGGATTCTATAGTTGTGCCTTCGCCTTCGATATCATTTATATTCTACCAATAAATAAACTCCTTTTTTCAAAATTGTGCTCTTAATAGTCTTTTTATTTGTAGATTATGCGGGAGGCTAACCAGCCTCCGCAGCCGAGTCAATGAGATAGTGACAGATTTTGTATGAATAGATTAGTAAAAAGTAGCGATTAATAATCTCTTCCTACACCAATGAGAAATTAAGGCGTGAGTATTATGTATAAATAAATATATTTATTCCTCCCAAGATATAATTGAAAGCAAAATCAAAGAGGTATACAGAGATAATGTGGATTGGATGATGTCGAAAGATGATGATGTGTTCGTGCACGAAGGATACCCTTATTACATATAAATCTTATTATAATATTATTTAAAATACTTTATACATCCCTAGAAGGGGTAGCCAGAGCTAACGAATTAGAAATTCCTCAGCCACTTTTGGAAGTTGAGTGGGGAATAGATGGTATAATAAGGTTGTTGGTGATGGGTCTCCAACCGCATCGCCCAATGTTCCCTTAAAAGCCCCAATACCGTTAGTCGCCTCTTACGTACACCCGCCGGTAGAAATGGGGTAGCGCTATTCTAAGCCGGCGCTACACAGCTTTGTATAACAACAACAGTAATACATTGTAAATGAATATATTCAAGTGTCGCTTTCAAGCCTGGATTCGGAATGTGAAACCTTTGTAATAACATAACAAAACATAAACGTTCACGCCGTTTTATCCCCGAAGGGGTTGGCAGAGGTACCAATACTCCTGAACTCACATGGCAAGCGCCATCTAGTTTCCAGAGAAGGTACCCACGTTTTGCTTAGACAGTGTACTCACGTGATAGGGGGCAGGCCTATCGCCGTTTTGTACGAATACACTGTCACATGACTAAGTACAACTCAGCCATGTGGGTTTCCTCACGATGTTTTCCCTCACCGTTAGCAACCATGATAAATTAACCACACATATGACTTTAGAAAAGACAAATTGGTGTAGGCCCGTCCCAGGATTGGAACTCACGCCCTTCTGTTTTTCGGGCGGGTGTTCTTACCCACTGGACTATCATGTCGCATGTACCTTTGTAATCGAGTCCAGTTTTACGTTGTTCGCAGGAAAATAAGAAGAAGAGGTAAACGGTGTAATATGCCGATAAGAAGAGGCCATGTTAACAATAGCTGAATTTCATTGTAAAGTGTAGTTAGCCAGGTCCGTACTTGCTTGCTTGGTTCTATACTTGCTTTTTTGTTTAATTCTACCGTATTCTATGATGCTACCGCTGAACTATGGGTGCAAAAGGGTTGTACTACATACATACATATACTCGCGGCTATAAATCCCTAGAAGGGGTAGCCAGAGCTAAGGAATTAGAAATTCCTCAGCCTTTTTTGGAAATGTGAGTGGGGAAAAGATGGTAAAAATAAATGTTGTTAGTGATGGGTCTCCAACCGCATCGGCCAACAATCCCTTAAAAGCCCCAATACCGTTAGTCGCCTCTTACGTACACCCACCGGAAGAAATGGGGTAGTGCTGTTCTAAGCCGACACTACACAGCAATTGTACTAAAACAGTTGTACTAGCAAGTATATATTTGCTGTATACAGTAATTATTAGGCACTGACACTACAGGTGCTATAGAATGATAAATTCATAGGTTTCTTGATAGTAGCTGTTACTGAATTGTGGTAGGAAGGTGGTAAGAACGGTTAACTAATGGTATAAAAAAGATGTATGTCGGCAAATAAAACTAAAGTTCAAATAATATTCCTTATATTCAACAAAAAACAAGAAAATATAGTTTCACAAACAACTTGGTTCTAACATTCTTTTGTATACCAAATAATTTAGGAACTTTTTATCAGTGTATTTTTTACGTTACAGTTTACGTCTAAAATTATCACCGAGAGGTACAAATCACTCGTCCAATAAGCAAAAAAACTCACAAAAAAACAAACTCATTTAACTTAAAAAAATAGATGAAAAAACACAGTCATCTTAATATTTAACCTTTATAACAAAAAAGGCGGAAAAGAAAAAAACATATAACATAAGTCTTTTCAGCAGAAACACATTTCAAAACATCATACACATAAACATTTAGAATAAAATAACTGAAAACAAACAATCAAACTGTTGTAAATATATTTGTTTAAAATAAATCTAGTTCATACGCAGTATTAATGTTGTTGAATCGTTTGAATTGACTTAAAAATAAAAAATCAGTAGCTTATAGATTACATCCACTATTGATACGAGCGAAAAAAGTTAAAAATACAGAGAAATCAATAAAAACATCTTATACGACATTTGTGTGTGTGAGATGTAATAAAAGTTTGTGCAACTTTTAAAAACGGTTTTTGGGACTATAATTCCTAGAAGCAAGATCTTATTCACTATTCACATCATATCCATCAAAGAAAAAAAACTTAAATCTATACACAACAAATTGAAAAAAATAATGAAAAATCATTACGTACAAGCAAACCTAATCTGACTTTAATATAAACTCTGCGCGTGTTCTCACATTTTCTCAAAATGATAAAAAACGACATAAGATACCTACTAATGGAAACAAAAATAAACTATGTTTGGATGTCTTCGAATGTAAATATCTTTTGTATATTTACATTATGAAATAGCATGCAAGAAACACAAGTAAATCAAAAACATAAGATTAAAGATGTTATATATTCACACTCCACACACATTCTACGACCCTATATATTTAAAACAATAGTTAAGAATCAAACAAGTTATTAATAGTGTTTAAATCTATTAATAATTAAGATCTATGTTCCGTGTATAGCTTCTCTTGTGCGGTAATGAAATATAGACAATCCATGGGTGAGTGTATCGATATTTTAAGTGTAGATTTTAACTTAGCCTAACCAAAAACTGATGTAGCATCAAAATGTACGCATTTGGGCACCTAACACGAGATGCTCATTTAGTCATTTTGGTGTTCACCGAAAATAAAGTACCCCGCAAAAAATGTATGGGAAAAGTGGTTTCAGTTAAATCTCACGAAATTTTAGTATGACCTAGATCTCGAACTCCTCTATTTTTTTTGTATGGGCGTAATTTTGTCAGCATTAAACGTGTTTTTAATAATTAAAAACACGTTTATTTTCCCATAGATGAGTGCCTTTTGCGCGCGCTGTATTTACTCGAGTAGATGCAAACTGCTTATTGTTTCATCAACTTTTGCTGACGAATTTTTGTGAACTATATAGGTGTTCATTCTACAATTTATTTAATGTCATCTTTACGTGTACGGTACCGTCTCGACCTGGATGAATCTCCCACCAAAATCTTCATCTTTCTACAAAGCATAACTCGTCACGATTAAAACAACGTAAATGTCCTGAATTCGATATAAACATAGGTAATGTACAGTGGCCAGCATCACGTGATATACATTACCAGTATAAGCTGAGCTATTGCGCACTAGTCAGACTTGTGCGCAATAGTTCAGCTTATACTGGTCTGTATAGCATGATGTGCTGTCCATTGTACACTGTGGTATCATTAACTGATATTTCCTACGATAATACCATATAACCTTATATTTTCTCTGTTAACAACAGAAATAGCTTTGTCGCATGTCAATGTCTGTCAACCTCCTGTCAACTTAGGTCATAATTAATATCACTTTTTAGGAAACACATGGTAAAAATTAATTTATAAAAACTTGAATATTTTTGAAAGTATAATGCTGATATAATTACGCCCATACAAAAAAAAATAGAGGAGTTCGAGATCTAGGTCATACTAAAATTTCGTGAGATTTAACTGAAACCACTTTTCCCATACATTTTTTGCGGGGTACTTTGCTTTGTTATAAATTATTTGAAACCATATTACCTGTGATTAGTAATTTAATACATTCACTACTCCAACTTTTATAACATAACTTTATTTCATTTTTCCTCAGTATATATCAGAATTCTATTTTTATGTCTGAAATCTAATCTTTACCGCAGCACTCCACTTTCTAACAGCACACCTTCATTTAGTAATAAACAAGTCACACACTACACATCTACTCTATAAATAAAATTTACCTCACTAAAATACTAAAGTGTATAAAAGGCTCAAAATGTCCATGCAGCACTTCGTTTTCTTAAAATACACCTTTATTTGCAAAAGTAACATGTACTAATACACACTCTATAAATACAAATTTTACCTCACCAACATACTAAAGTACCCAAAATGCTTACAAATTCAATGCAGCACTTAACTTTCTTAAAATACACATTTATTTGCATAAGAAACATGTCTTAATACCCACTCTAAAAAGATTACTTCACTAAAATACTGAAGTGTATAAAAGGCTCACAATATCATTGTAGAACATGACTTTCTTAAAACACACCTTTGTTTGTTAACAAACATGTCTAAATACCTGCGCTCTAATAAGTTTTTAGCTTATTAAAATACTAAATAGTAAAAAATTTAAGCCTTTGCATTTTTAATCAACATGTGTAAATATACCTACTCTATAAATTCGTTTCCTACTTTAAATACTATAATGAAGGGTGTAAAAGGAATATCTCACAATTCACCAGCATCTATTTCGATACCAATCACCATTACACCTTCCGTCGAACGAGGGTAGCCAGGGACGGTTCATCGGCTGAGGAAACCTCTTCCAAGGCGGGATTTGCTGAAATAATAATATTGATCTAAGGTATAGGGTAGAACTCCAAATGAGGTTAAAATATGCGTTTATGCCATAGACTGAAGGGATGCGATATACCTAATGAAAACTGGCGCGAGTATATGTAAGAATCAATGTACTCAAAATGTGTAACTGATTATAATAAATTTATTTAATTGTTTATATTCTTCAGATTGGTTTCTTCGTACCAATAAATCAGAATAAATCCACCAGCTGACTATATCAATTTATAACTGAAGTAGCATATTTATAATTTCATCATTTATGCAATTTTAAATCGAATGACCTAGGATTTCGATATTAAACCTTTTTTCCAAAAATAGCACGCCCACGAAAGACAAAAACTTAGTTAAAATACAAACAAAGATAACATTACGTTTTTAATCACCGAAACCATATTTCTATAGACCGTTAAAATCTTAGTAGACTCATAGCATTTATGATTTTAGAAAAAAACTCAGCGGTGTATATCCGACCGGGAGTTGAACCTACGACTGAGAGTAAGGAGCAGTACTCATGTCTACTGAGCTATTCATTTTAAACATAATAAACATAAACGTTCACACCGTTTATCCCCGAAGGGGTTGGCAGAGGTAATAATACTTCTGAACAAGTGACAGCGCCACCTATTGTCCAAAGTAGATACCCACGTTTTGCTTAGACAGTGTACTCACGTGATGGGGGCAGGCCTATTAATTTTCTTACTAGAAAACATACACATACTGACGGCTTTAATACCCAAAAAGGGGTAACCAGACCTTCAGAAATTCCTCAGCGACTTAAGAAATCTGAGGGGGGGAAAGATGGTAAACTAAAGGGTGCTTAGTTATGGGTCTCTAGCCACATCTACAAAACATACATATACTCACGGCTATAAATCCCTAGAAGGGGTAGCCAGAGCTAAGGAATTAGAAATCCCTCAGCCACATTTGGAAAATTGAGTGGGGAAAGGATGGTAAAGTAAAGGTTGTTGGTGATGGGTCTCCAGCCGCATCGCCCAAAAATCCCTTAAAAGCCCCAATACCGTTAGTCGCCTCTTACGTACACCCATCGGTAGAAACGGGGTAGTGCTTTTCTAAGCCGACACTACACGGCAATCTACAAAACTAAACACGATTCAATAAAAGCATCTTACCTGCTGAGCACACGAAGCCTTAACGAAGGGCTCTGGTTTCTGTCGTCGGCCCTCCATTCGCATGGGCGGGAACCTCTCCCATACATCTGCGACTGGGCCGTTGCAAGACCACGAATAATCATCTTCAATTATAGAATAGAAAACTGTTTAAATAAATAAATAAAAAGATATTTATTTTTATTTGTCTTTCACTGCACATCACCGTTGCTCAACATACATCGAATGGCATGCATGATCTTTTTTTTTTAAGTTATTTCGTTTTGAAATATTAGGGTTATGCTATTAACCTATTAAGTACACCCCTTGTAATTGAGAGGATGTCCGGGAAATCAGAAAAGATTTTAAGTTTTCAACCAAAAGTTATTGATTACTGTCACATAGAAGCTCAAAAGCCATGAGTATCAGGAGTATATAGGCTCTGCGTATCATTTTCACCATTACATATTGATGTGTTTGGTTGCGATATTCTTAAATAGGCGTTCAGAATCTTTAATTATTAACTCAGTCATAAATCAATGGTATACAGCATAATTCTCACCTGAATCCAAAAGATGCAATTATAAAAGGAACATAAATAATGTGGGTAGTAAAAAAACAGAGATGAAAGAATGAAATCCTCATATGTCAATCAATACTTTAATGTATCTTTACATTGCCTATTTGTTTTACTTTACACAACAGTTTGGCCAATTTGGAAGATTATAAATATTAGACTTCGTTTCGCTTTTTACTAGACTCAATGATATTATAATGTAGCTTCACAAAACCTATCCAAACATAAAGTGTTTGTAAACCTGAAAAATTGAGCTTTACACAAACTTTAAAACATGTTTATCTATTGGAAGCCATTTAAAACCGTAAAACGCGGCCCTGTTAATACGTTCTATAACACACATTTATCGTATCAAATTAGGCTTTAAACAAGCGTGATCCTACTCACTGATCCATACGGTTAGCTTTAAATAGGAAAGACAGAAACAGATACAATAAGTTGTTGCTCAAAAAAATCATATGAGAAAAAACGTATTACAATTACATTTAAATAGACAAGCTTGTAAAATTTACACTCAGTATCTGCCAAATGTCTTCGAGCAGTGTGTAATAACCACCTCCGGCCCCCTGATAACGTATATTTTGCAACTGACAATTGTGTCTCAAGTTGCGCGATTGTCGCTGTCAATGTCATAAATTAGTATGCGATATGACACTTTTGACAGCGACAATATTGCAACTTGCGACCAAATCGCGGTCGCTAAAGATTCGTAATCGGCCCCCCGACCTGTCATAACATCGTAGTAAAGACGTAGCCTGTTACAAGGCCTCATAAAGTGTATATCTTTCAAAGAACAATGGATAGAACTAGGAT
Source organism: Bedellia somnulentella (assembly GCA_963576735.1). Lineage (NCBI taxonomy): Eukaryota > Metazoa > Arthropoda > Insecta > Lepidoptera > Bedelliidae > Bedellia > Bedellia somnulentella. The sequence goes on from OY755190.1 coordinate 12,173,135, forward strand.
TTACTCAAACCACAGGTATGTCATTTAATAAGATAAGATCAAGTAAGTAATAACTTGTATCAACAAAATTTGTTACTACTAATAAAGTGAGTTCTTCACATACAATATCATTGACTAGCCTCGTTTTACGTTGTTACAGTCATAAAATATTTGTATCTCAACGCTGTACAGTGTAAGATTTTTATTAAAAAATGTATTTTGACAAAACTATGGTTCTGCTTTAGCTAATATACTTTTACTATTTCTTTTTATACATTGACAACAAGGTGTATTTATTTAAAAATATATTTCGCAATGGAGATTTTATACAAACAGTGATCGTAGACCTAAATTTAATGAAAATAATGTATCATAAAATCTTTTTTGAAGCGACGCTACAAAAACGGACTGAATAGTAAAATTGCATAATCAAAGGGATTCATTTTGCATTGATTAATAAAATAATTTCAATAATCATATAAAAGAATGCTTATAACGATCAATCACATATACAGGATAATATTTCTATCACCAACATAGAAAGATTTTATATCGTAGAATAAAATGTGTATTTTATTTTTATATTGTTGTTTTATTTATCCATAGTCCAATTTGTCTTCTTATTTCGCAGTTATATTTTAGACAATATATGATTACATGCCAATGGTAATGTTGTATTAATAATAAAGTAAAGGCCGTCCAAGAATCGAAATCCGACAATAACATCAGTGTAATTATAATATACCTTCGTTGCAAGTCAAATAATATAAAAAACAAACTATATTTAACTATCTTTTTGACTTTACTGCAGAATTTAAGAACAAAATAATGCATTACTTTATATGAAAACTTTTATTTCACTTCTTTATATAGTTATATCTAAATAAGTTATAAGAGTGCCAGTTTTGTACTTCGCTGTAAGCGTTTTTTTCGTAATAAGGTTCAGAAAGTTTTTGATTCACTTAGTAATGACCATTAATAATATACTTTTTTTATTTTTTTGTGGTTTTAGTCAATATTTAAAAAATGGCGGTAACTATCTCACCAAAACTATCACAGTGATAGAAATATAATCTTTGCTAAAAAAATAATATTTGAGGAGTTAATTAGACAAACTCATTGAACAAGCTTAACAAACATTATAAACAACATCTAGCAACAAATAACTAATATGTAATATTATAATAGATTTCGCTTAATACATTCGATTACTTTAATAATTACTTATATGACATAACAATTAGAATATTCCTTCTTTTAATAGACCATGCAATACTTAAACTATTGCAATTAAAATTTCGATTATTAGGCTCGCTTTATGCTAAAAACAAAGAAGGGAGTAGCAAATTAATACTCCATTTTAGTACAGTTGGTTAAAATTATTTAGCTACTTGGTTATTAATACATTGAAAGATATAAAAACATCTATCTGGCATTATCAAGTTTTCCAATAAGAATTTTCATATTTCCGTAAAGTCGCGGGAATGTTCATCATAGTACGTCAAATGCTTGCAAGTCAAATAAAAAAGCCCAATTAAATATCACATGAATGCTTTGTTTAGAGTTAAGACAACATACGTTTTCATCGAAGCTGTCAAATTTCGTTAAAATACTGCAGAGAAACCTCTTAGCTCTTAATAAAACAAAAGAGGTAAAAAACTGTTCAGCAATTCAATATTTAAGACATACGTGTTCTAAATTTATTGAGCCTTTTATTCTTCTCTTATCGTTACGTAGTAAGAGTTCAGAACCAATTTCTCGGTCCCTGGAGCATAAGAAAGGAATTCTCCTAAGCACCACCCGTCACTAGTTCAGCCGCTAGTTAAGTGTACTCGATTTAACCACAGGCTTTTATGTATTAAATTTATATCAGCTATAATCTAATAAACGACCAATTTTATCAACAACCATAAGCACTTAAAGTTAAACCAAATTGACAATTTAACTTGTACTCGTACAACTACAGAAATATCTGAGTTTTCATGAAGATAGACAAACCTAATTTAATATTTGCTAATTAATTTATATGTAGACGATACACATAGAAGCGGCATCATATCATAATTATTTTGAACACATTTGTTTGGAATTATTAGAAAATGACTTTGCGAAAAAGTTTTTGGGAAATAAAATTTCGCTTAATCATTTACACGGAATGTACTGATTAAACAATTACCCAATACATAGTATTGATTAAATATTGTGCTATAATAAAACACTATTGCAGCTAACCAAACATATTCTAACAATTCATAGCACGTTTATATATACGTATTTAACATATCACTAAGCTTATTATTTCTTAATTAACTTTATATATTTTATAATCTGCTAGCAATTACAATAACAAAGAATTCGTTGAAATATAATAGAAGAACTGTATGGGGCAATTTGTATGAGCTATGTGTATTTTTAATAACTTGCTTAATATATTTTATGCTCCTTTTGGGCTGAAAATATAAGAAGATATTAAATATTCAACATCTTAACATAATATAATATTATTATTTTATATTTTGTTGACAGTTGATAAAAACAGTCTATCCTCTTAGGAAGTGGATACCCTACATCAGAAGTTAAAGCTAGAAATCTATTGGTTTTATACCTCTGCCAATTTTAACGAGTAATATAATTATGATTTAAAACATGAAAAATAAAGTCTTTATTAAATCTTTGACATAATAAAAACACATGTGCTCAAACGCTTTTTTAAGACATTTTTATATCTGAACTGGATATGAACCTACAACCTTTGCTTAGTAAAGATAGATTAACATACAAATGCATTTTTTATTCTCAATTATATGTTACCGAAAGGACACCGCGCACACCAAATAATCTTAGCTATCAATTACATATAATAAACATTACATATTATTTAGGCACGATTGACTTTATGGAGACCATCTCTAGCAATTCTAGATCTAAATATATTTGATTTAAAGACTATTTTATATTAAACTATAATCTTTTTTTTACATTTTAAAAACTTTTCACAAGCTACACAAACATTATTTTGTCTATTGTTCTCTTTCTGCAATGGTTATATATTTGTTTATTGCAAACTAAAGGTCCGTATACACAGTAAAGTGGATTTAGTCACAGATTATACTTACAACTATTTTCATACGAAACCTTCATAGACAATCGAATGCCCTACTTTTATAAACACCAGTAAATAAAACAATAAATAAATATTTGTAAGAACCAACTATTAACAGATTTCGATTCTCAAAATAACTGACATTTCTATTAAGATAATATTTCGTATATTTCGTTGTAAAAGCGGAAGCAGCATTTTCAGGTGTTGGAAGAACAGTTACCGTGCATAAAAACTATATACTATTGCATTTTTTAATGATACTATAAATATACAACATAATAACATAAACGTTCACGCCCAATATCCCCGAAGGGGTTGGCAGAGGTACTTATACTTCTGAACATCACGTGACTTTTCACCTGGTGTTCAGAGTACCCACGTTTTGCATGGATTGTGTAATCACGTGATAGGGAGCAGGCCTATCGCAGTTTTGTACCAATACACTGTCACATGACTAAGTACAACTCAGCCATGTGAGTTTCCTCATGATGTTTTCCCTCACCGTTAACAACCGTGATAAATTAACCACACATATGTATTTAGAAAAGACAAATTGGTGTAGGCCCGACCCGGGATTTGAACACTAGCACATTTGAGCAAGCAAATATATTAGTCACATAATTTATTTAACTGTATTATTGCCTGCTAATGACAGAAAGAAAGTTGATTTATGCAGAGTTTTTAATACATTCTTAAATTATACGCATAATTCAAGTTCGTAGAGTAAGTATCCAGTACTGAATTGTATAATGTACTTATTTTGCGACTAACTATGCACTATATCCTTATATTATAATTAATCATTTGTCTTATACGCTTTGCCTATATAAGTGAGTGAAGAGTCATGTCCAGTTATTTTGAAAAACGAACTATAATTTAAATATCCAATCTAACAGTTTCAATTAAATATACAAAGTTTGAAAAATACTTAATAACAAAAGTTTAATTGACAACCTATGAAACAATTATTAATATTAATTAACAAGTTGAACTTACATCTGTTATTTCCATACTAACATCCGATGCACTGCTATTTGGTACGACAACGTCCTATTATTTTAAATTAATATGTATTATATTTTAAATTATACTGAAAGCTGAATGTATAAAATTCAGCATCTTAATATTTGAAATTTCACCACCACATCTCCAAACCTTTAATGTTATTTTTATCACAAAAACTAAAACAGCTTTTGTGATCACGAAAGTAATAGGATAAACGGGTAAAAAATTACAGGCAATTTTTTTTCTAATCGAGTCATCTTCAGAGATAATATGTCACACAAACGACAACACTGGACACAAAGACTCGTGGTAGACGGTACCATAAAATTTTATAATATTTTGAAACAGAAATGCGCAAGATTGTGTTGTGAAAATATATGTATTCATTCAAAGAGTATCACTATGATTTTGTTAAGTTACTGATAAACAGTGTAGGTGCAGGGGAGAAAATTATGTGCGCTGTCTCATTCACATATTTCATTGCATCGTCTGCCAAGAATCTTTGTATCGAGTATATAAAGTAAGTATAGTAAGTTTTTGGATGACTTTAATGCAGCAGTACACCAATATCATATTTTTCAATAATTTCAAAAACTTAATGACACATGAACTTCAACATCAAATCATCTTTAGGTCAGTCATAGTTGCACTATGTCGATTACCATAGACTTCTAAACGTATTTAATGAATTATTTTAGTGATTTACATACGAAAGATACTTTATTTACTAATAACATAAAAAAACACACCACTTATAATAAAGACGTTGCCATCACACCCCAATCCACTATATACACACGAAACCAACTACCACCACATAAAACTACAGCTACCAAACCAAATGTCCATCCACTTAAATCCGCGTATCGGACAAGCAGAACTTCTTACAATAAAGCCCTTTTCAGAACGGCCGATGGTACGAACTATAACCCGGCTGGTCTGAGAAGTCTCGACGCAAATACCTATTGCTAGTGCTTGGGTATAATCCCAAGTTGGTCGTGTAATCTTGACGGTGTAATGTGTCTAATTGGTCGAGGCTGTGGTGACGGAATGGTAGGACTGTTGAGGATAAAGGTGGGGCTGAGGGTTCCAATGCAGCGTGGAAATTAAGATTAATATTTATTAATTATGGCTATGGATTTAATTATAGTTAGAGTTGGGTTAATATGAAGTTTTAATAGGATGCACGATGTACAGGTTTTTATTGGTCTACTTCCGATACATACGATTAGCCTTATTTTGTGTTTTTCTCATCGTCAAACTTCGTACTCACCCAGCAGTTCAATTCGCTTCAAACTGAAGGCAGTTCACCATCAATTCCATATTTCAACATAAAAAATATAAATCTTACCTCTATAATTATAATTATATCCGGCCGCCCATCCCGCGTAGTACGCAGCTTTCTGCTTTCCATGTTCTTCTGCCACCTGGATAAATATATATAACACATAACATATAATATATAACTATCCCTTTTATACACCAATATTTGTAATATATGATAGATTTTTTTTAAGTTGCATCTAGACCTATAGGTCAATTAACAAGACCAAATATCACTACATGTAATAAATAAGCTGTGTCATGCTTTCGGAGTCTCACATGTGTTTATACGATAAAATACTATAGTGCAGTTTGTAAAATTCTTAAAGCATAATAATATAATAATAATAACCTATTAATAAATAAAAAAACATAAATCTAATAAAATGAATCCAGTTGTATTAATTACAACAAGAAAGCACAGCAAAAGCTAGATTATATCTATCTATATCACAAAAGTGCAAATACCATTGAAAACTTAAAATAAATCTAAGTCATCTCACTAACAGCAAGCGATAAACTGCCTAAAATAAATCTGTCTCATTCGCACCAACTATAAGCAAACACAATCAGCTACCAAAAATAAATCTATCTCATTCGCACCAACTACAAGCAAACACAATCAGCTACCAAACATAAATGTATCTCATTCGCACCAACTACACCCAAGCAAAACGAACTATCAAACATATATCTTTCTCATTCTTCCCACAAGCAAACACAATGGCATAATATCTATCACATTTGCACAAACTACAAACGAGCACAACGAACTGACAATAATTCACTATTCATCCATCTCATTCACACCAACTACAAGCGAACACAATGACATATATCTATCACATTTGCACAAACTATAGCGGAGCACAACGAACTGCCAATAATTCGCTATCCATCTACCTCATTTGCACCAACTACAAGCGAACACAATCAGCTACCAAAAATAAATCTATCTCATTCGCACCAACTACAAGCAAACACAATCAGCTACCAAACATAAATGTATCTCATTCGCACCAACTACACCCAAGCAAAACGAACTATCAAACATATATCTTTCTCATTCTTCCCACAAGCAAACACAATGGCATAATATCTATCACATTTGCACAAACTACAAACGAGCACAACGAACTGACAATAATTCACTATTCATCCATCTCATTCACACCAACTACAAGCGAACACAATGACATATATCTATCACATTTGCACAAACTATAGCGGAGCACAACGAACTGCCAATAATTCGCTATCCATCTACCTCATTTGCACCAACTACAAGCGAACACAATGACATATATATCTATCTCTGTCGCACCGTTAGCGTGGAGTCGTGATAGTGTGGCGTGACACTTCTCGACCGCGAGAGAGTCGTGGCTCGAGTTAGTACGGTTCCTTCCGCGCTTACTGGCTGTTGAAATATTGTTAGTTTTTAAAATATTGTAAGTTTATCAAATTTTATTTGTAACTGGCTGATTCATGCTTGTCCTGATAAATATAGCCCTAGTCTTACCAATATGTACAGTTCTCCAAAATTTATAATGCGGATATAAAATCTTCGTCACTATTCGGCAACGATCGTGTTCCACGAGCGTCGAGAGACGATATGTATATAGAGTGGTTAAGTGCATGTCATAACTTATCAGTAACGGAAATTGATTCTATGATTCCATGTCGATTTTCGTGATGTTCGATAAGTACAAAATGCGAGGATATCCACACGGTTGCGAATATGCTACAATCTTTGTTGGATTGATTTACTTCGAAAATTGTATAGTACTTTTAAATCCTTGTCCATGATGTCTTGAACTATCGTGCAAAATTTGGCTGTGATCGGATCAACCGATCATTAGGAGGAGTTCTGTGACGAGCCTAATACAAAAGTCGGGGGTAAATATATAAAGTTAAAATTAAATTCACATTTGAAAACTAACCCAAGAAGGGTGTACGATAGCAGCTCTATATAATTCCACACAGAGAGTCACCAAAAATATGTAAAGAAAGACGATTGACATTGACGGACCTTTGACAGCCCGGCGACAGCCACCGCCCGCCCGAATTGTTTTCGTTTGAGAACACATGATATTGACTCGTATTACTTTAACACAAGTTGCAAAATGCAAGTGCATCGTTTAGGGCGCTTACGATTCAATAATTCGGGTTTTTCCGGAATACGAGAATTACCGAAGATCTGCATGCGCATCATTAATTTTGGAGAACTGTATTTTCATTAACTTCAAATACATAAAATAATATTATCATATCAGTCAAGTTATTTTTGTAACCTAAAATTAAGGTACAAAATCACAAACAACAGTCATCAAAACCATCAACTCAAATAGGTTTTTTCATTATTTTTAGATGAAATTTATCAAGGAGTCCAATATCCCAATGGGAATAAACGGCATGAGTATAAATAAGTAATCAAGAAGTACAATATTTATTAAACTGCCAGTGAACCATCCCACCTTCCCACGTCGGTCGTTATTTTTCAAATATCTAAGTTTTACATACATACATGTACCCACGGCTATAAATACCAAAAAGGGAGAGCCAGAGTTTTAGAGCTAGAAACTCCTCAGCTACATTTGGAAGTCGATAGGGGACAAGATGTAGAAATAAAGTATCGACGGTGACGGGTCTCCAATCGCATCGCCCAAAATCGCGACATTCTAAGCCGGCACTACACGGCATTATTTACGGCAAACTTTTCATTTTTATTATATTAGTAACGATAAAGATTAGTAATAGTATATATCGTATCGTATCGTATGTAGTAAGTTAACGAACCTTTACTCTTAACGGTTCGGTCCCACCTTCTGGTATGACATTGTTGAGGGCCGCTATTGCCTCCTGCGCTTGTTCGCGACGATCGAACCTGGAACCACGAGAACAGATTGATGAATACGAGTATATTAGTGCACCATGTTTAATTCTAACTAGTACGCAGTGAAAAACATCACACAGTAGGCAAACTCCTTTGAATAATTAGTCTTTGTTGTGCATGAAACCTCATGTGGGGATTATTTTACTAATCAATCAAAGAAAGAAAAAATCTCGACACCAGCAGAAAACAAGCACGAGCGCTATTTTACGGTTAGAACGAGATGGCAGTATACGATACTAAGTAAGTGCGTAAGAGATGGCTGCTTTATCCCACGCGATAACTAGTTTAAACACCGCTCGTACTAGCCGGGCAGGACGTAACGACATCCCGGTCTACGTCCCAGTCGATACGCCAACAGAGCTGTGGTGCTAAGCAACCACTGTTGCGAAAATTGTCTTTGCTTGCTTCTTAACGCCTTTGAAGTTTATGGAAAAAGTAGCGTATTAACTTACTACATTACTAAATTGTAATAACATTCACCGGCTGCAAACGAAAACCTCGAATACCATTGAAATAGTTAATGCATTCCGGGCTTGGACTGTCTCAATCTCTCAGCAGGTTTCAATTCTGAAATGCCTGATATGAACGAATAAATTATCACGTGATCAAGTATAACTCGGCTTTGCCATGTCTCTAAATTAAAGAAACGTCACAAACGAATACGTCACGCCGCTCTGCAACAGAGGGGATTCCCTTAAGCACTGATCTTACCTCTTTACAGAGAAGTATTGATAATATGAAGGTAATGTGCATTGTAGCATAGATCTTACAAGTGTGTAAATGTGTGGTCTTGTGTCTGTATGTCTGTGTGCATAGCTTATACCACTATATGCATATCTAACTAACGAAGGCGACTCCCCGTGGCGCGCCGCTCTTCTTATCTCGCAGCACGTGTTTCTGCACGATGCGGCCGTACCTGCCGAAATCTATGTCTATCTGTGTCTGTCTCCATCTGTGTTTGTCTGCGCCTGCATCTGTCTCATCTTTGTGTCTGTATGTCTGTGTATCGTAATATGTATATCTACCTAACGAAGGCGACTCCTCTTGACGCGCCGCTCTTCTTATCGCGCAGCACGTGTTTCTGCACGATGCGACCGAACCTGCCGAAGTCTGTGTCTGTATGTGTCTGAGTCTGTTTGTCTGTGTATCATAATATGCATATCTACCTAACGAAGGCGACTCCCCGTGGCGCACCGCTCTTCTTATCGCGCAGCACGTGTTTCTGCACGATGCGGCCGAACCTGCCGAAGTCTGTGGCTGTATGTGCCTGCGTCTGTTTGTCTGTGTATCATAATATGCATATCTACCTAACGAAGGCGACTCCCCGTGGCGCACCGCTCTTCTTATCGCGCAGCACGTGTTTCTGCACGATGCGGCCGTACCTGCCGAAGATGGTGTCTAGCTCTTCGTCTGTGATGCCGCGCGGGAGGTTCGTCACGTACAGGTTTGTGTCTTTTATGTCGTCGCCGGAAGGCCGGGCGAATGATACCTGCAATGAAGTTGTATCTTGTTATTTTGGTGTAGTTTAATTCATTGTGTGTATTTTTCTTTAAATATAAGGACATTTTGTTTTGTATTTTGTTTGGGTTGTTTTGTATTTTAGTGATGCCTTTGGGCAATGAAATGACTTTTCTTTCTTTCTTCCTTTTTTGGATTGAGTTATTCGACAGCGATATATGCATAAGCAGTTTTATTAGCCGCGGCAATATGTTATTTAATGTACTGACTTTGTTTTGTTACTATTTCGGATTATGTGTTGTATGTCTGTAGGTTGTCCTACAGAAATAAAACTGGGACAACTGATTTGAGGCTTAACAGGGAGACGTAGTAAAAGGTTCTAAAATAACTAATTTTTAATTCTCTTTAGCTTATTGTTTCTTATTAATTACTCATGTTAGTTGCTATGACATTTTCCTGCTACATGTCCCACAAACATGACCCATATAGGACGCAGTATGGGTACTCCCACAAGTTTAACTGAGTTTTAGGAGAAGGCCTAAGTCCAGCAGTGGACGTTCTATCGTCGATTCGATGGTGGCACATGACTTATTTTACTTACACAGTAACATAGGGTTAATACTGGAATAAAATCTCAAATTTGAGGATTAAGCTACTCAAGTCCGAACTACTATTACTTAACGAAATATAACCATAAACCATGAACACATAAATCTCCAGATCTATGTAATTATAAGCTCCTTCACTAATATAACATTTGAAATATAAGAAGAGGTAGTGTAGTGATAGATAGAGTGGGTACTAATATCTTTATTCTGCGTTAGTGCAATTTTTTAAATGATTTTTTATCGTAATAAATAAAAGATTAATAAAGGAAAGAAAAATTATATAAAATAAATAATAATTATAAAAATATTAGTAACAATCCCCACATGAGGTTTTCATGTCAAAAACATTCGAATTAATATCGTGTTTTTAAAATGGTTATTTAAATACGTAGTCAGTGTTCGCTTCAATAATTATAACTCTCCCTCCCGTACAAAACTATCTACATCACATAACAAATTTATTATATAGCACTCCCTATTTATCCTAACCTCAAAATCAGATAAAAGTGTTCAAATACACTCACGTCCGGGACACTCTTCAGCCATCCTCTATGCATCGCGATCACAACACCCTCAACTTCACCATAATTATTTATTACTTGTAAAAGACAAATTAAAAGTATGAAAGTTTACCAATATTATATCTTAGCTTATTCATGATTTAAAATACTATTTAGTAAGTTGCAGTATTTTGCCTTTCATTTTATTCATAAAAAAGCACACTTTTATTCAATTTTAATAAATTTATTAAATTGTCGTATATTTTTATTTTTATTCTGTTATTTTAAGCAGAGACGTCTCAAACAAATAAAAATAAGAAAAATCAGTCCAATCCTTATTTACTTTTAAGTAGTATATTTAACACAACTACATATTAAACACAAACTATTAAAAAAATCGACATGACAACACGATATTGTCAACTCCACTGAACCCACTAAACTATTAACCGAGCAGCTTTTTGCTGGCACCCAGTATCCGCGCCAAGACGCAGTGCGCTTCAAAAAAATATTCCCTCACAAATATTCACTTAATCAAATGGTAATTTAGAAGCAACCTCGCCATTTTGGCTCAACTCCAATACTTGGCTACTGATCCACATAACTTGGGATTGTTTTAAAGACGATCGTTTTAGTTTTTTGTACTACTTTAACGCGTTTTAGTGGCTTAGTTGAATAGTGGACCTGAATGCTTGCGGTTTTTGTGTCTTTTTCTGTATTATATGCGTGGTTAATTTATCAGATTTGTTTGCGGTAAAGGACAAATATCGTGAGGAAACTCAAAAAGATGAGTTATCAATAAGTATTATAACAACAGTGCATTCGAGCAAGACTATCAATAACATGTCATAAACAACTTACAAGAAACTATAAATAAGAAAGCAATTTTTATTCATAATAATGTTGGTATTTTAATTAGCTTCTTTAATTTTTGTTAATAAAAGGGAGGAAGAGTAAGTAATAAGAGAAAGGTAAGATAGTCATTATTATTTTTACCTTGAGCATTTTGTTTTTGAGGCGATATCCATTGAATGCCTCCACCGCTCTCGCGGCATCCATGTCGTGTACATAATTGACGAATCCGAATCCGTAGCTGTATCCCGTCTATAACATTAAAAAAATATACATACATACATATACTCACGGCTATATTTCCCTAGAAGGGGTAGCCAGAGCTAAGGAATTATAAATTCCTCAGCCACTTTTGGAAGTTGAGTGGGGAAAAGATGGTAAAAATAAAGGTTTTTGGTGATGGGTCTCCAACCGCATCGCCCAAAAATCCAATAAAAAGCCCCAATACCCTTAGTCGCCTCTTACGACACCCGTGGGTAGAAAGGGGTAGCGACATTCTAAGCCGGCACTACACGGCAAAAAAGTATATTATATTTTTAGTAGGGGAATTTTGATAAAACGGTAATTGTCGATGATACTACGTGACGCGATTAGAATAGAATGAATTGTAAACATTAATGCAACTTTTTAATCATAGCCAAATCCTAACATGACATATTTGATTATTCATAGTTATCAACACGTATTTGGCTTCCTCTCACGCCAGACTAGCCTACTTTACATACACACATATACTCACGGCTGTAAATCCCTAGAAGGGGTAGCCAGAGCTTAGGAATTAGAAATTCCTCAGCCACTTTTGGAAAGTTGAGTGGGGAAAAGATGGTAAAAAAAAGGTTGTTGGTGATGGGTCTCCAACCACATCCCCCAAAAATCCCTTAAAAGCCCCAATACCGTTAGTCGCCTCTTACGTACACCCACCGGAAGAAATGGGGTAGTGCTATTCTAAGCCGACACTACACAGCGAACTTTACTACTGGCAATTCTGTTTCAAACGTAATTCTTTCCTATATTATTTTAAAATAGACATATTTTGCAAAAATGGCGGATTGTTTACATGCATTACGAAATGAGTAATAGGCTTATAGGCTGCATTACGAAATGAGTAATAGGCTTATAGGCTAGAATCGCGATCAGCAGCCCAGCAAAATATCTTCCCTTTCCCTCCACTAATGTATTACATTATTCTTGTTTTGACCAGCTATTATTTAATAACTACTAATTTAAGATACATTTAAACATCATATACTTGCGGCTATAAATCCCAAAAAAAGGGGTAGACTGAGCATAAGAATGAGAAACTCTTACGTAACTTTTGGAAGTTGAGTGGGATAACATAAAACAGAAAAAAACGTCAGAAACCCTAACACAGACACAAAATCTAATTGTTATAAACTAAACTATTACCATTATAAATCAAAATATAAAACATGTCAGGTTTTTTTTTCACTTATTATTCAACTTATTCACAACGGAAAATAAACCTAAAGTATTCACAAATCAGTATTCCACCTCACCTTACAATCCTTCATAATCTTGCAGCTCTGTATAGGACCGATCGTGGAGAACATACTGTAAAGGTTAGCTTCCGTCATAGACTGTGGCAAATAGTTGACAATGAGGTTCGTCCTGGAAGAGTCCCCAGCACCCATATTGGCACTGTTTTGTGACGCGAATGCATCACCGCCATTTGACACGCTGCCCCATCGCTGTAGTTGGTTTGCCACGGAAAAGTGACTTCGGTTACGGCCGAACTGGCAAATAAGAATAACAGTTAAAGTTTTATTTTGATAAGATTTGGATTTTCTTTTTAAATGTGAAAAATAAAGGGGCATGAGTAAAGAGATTTATGAATATCAATTAAGCCCGAGAGGTTTGCCAGGATCCTACGAAGTGGTGATTGATATCTGTTTACCACAATGGAAATGAGTGGCATGAGTATATGAATGTACTTATCATAAAATCAGTATAAACTGCAGGTTCTGCGAGTGAGGGTATGACAGGCTTATATGATCAATTGATGTTGGTACTGTACCAAAGCTTCAAGTTTTGAGCAAAGCTTTTATTTTTATCATTTTCACAAACTGAAACTTCAAGTAATAAGATGAAACTAAAAAGCATGTATTGGTACATACATGCTATACTCAGAACTATATTATCTCAAATAGGGGTAGGCCATCACCTCGGAATAACCAATCCCTCAGCCACTTTTGGAAATTTATTGGGGAAACATACATACATACATATACTTACAGCTATGAATCCCTTGAAGGGGTAACCAGAGCTAAGGAATCAGAAATTCCTCAGCCACTTTTGAAAGTAGCGTGGGGAAAATATGGTGGAATAAAGGTTGTTGGTTAATTGAGGAAAATATAGTTAAAATGAATTAGAGATGGTGATGGGTCTCCAGACACAACACCCAACTGCCACTTGAACATGCCTTTTACCATTAGTCGCCACCCACAGGAAATATGGGGTAGCGCTATTCTAAGCTGACACTACACAACTATTGGTGTGATAAAAAACCAGAGTTAATGTTATTTTACTTAAAATATTTGTTCTGAAGGACTCCTCATATCTTGTAATTTAAAGAAATATTAGTCTCTCTAAAAATTTTCCTCATAAATCAGATTGTGAATGAACCATATCATAAGAGTTGATGAAACAATTTTGGACACTGAAACTATACTCAATATAAGGTTTATTTCTACATTTACCATAACATTATTTTTTAAAGAATACCTGGGCAATTAATGAAGTGTTTTAGTGATAGGATGGATACATAGGGAAAAATAAATAAATAAAAAGAGAACCAAAAACACACTTAGAATATTTAGACTAGAAAAGTATGAAAATATAAAAATTCAAAGAAATTTTAAACTTTACATTCCATTTATATCCATTTCTATCGAAATTGATTCCATAATTTAACATTTTATGGTCTTCACAAATTGCCAACACATGTTAAATGCTAAGAAGATTTATTCTTTTAAACATATTGAAATTGGCTATTGGAAAATACAACTTATATTAAGGGTTCTCAATGTCCACAAATGAGAAAATTAAACGATAATATATTAAAATATGAAAAGCCACATAAATCCCTGAAGGGGCTTGAGATTCGAGATGTGACCACTGCTTACCCTGCCGGATTAGTGTAGGTTATCAGGTATGGTCCCTACAGTATAATAAGCTAAATGTTCTAACTCTTATACTAAGGAGGCAGTCAAAAGATTTGAGTTCTTCAAAAAGCCTTTGATAAAATGCTGTGCGTTTGTATTCAATAGATGGTACCATTAAGATATACATTAAGTTTAATTTTGGTGTACTGTGGATTGTTTCTGGTAGTAGAAATTTCAAAGAGGATTAATCAGTTATTGTTAAACATGGCAATGAATGTGTTACAGACTATTTACATCATACTATTAAATATTTTATACTTGACCTTATGTTCACTTTATAAACAAATGACAAAAAAAACTAGGAACAAGCAATCCTCTGGTACAAAAAAGGGCAAGTTTTGGAATAGTCCTGATGTGTAATTAATATTCCATTGGAAACAAACAACAATACATTTTTATAAACTACAAGAATGAGCGGAGATGACCACTTTTTCACAACTGAAATTAAGTGAGTCTAAACCATGATATATTTTAGTTACAATAGTGATTTGATTTTTCAGTCAGCTTAATTTAATCGAATTAAAGAGGCCTAAGGGCTTCCGAAATTCTGCATGTTAAAATGAGGAAAAAAAGTCAGAATTATATTTCAACTTACTCGGCCTTCTCGAGAGGAGTCCCACATCAGGGATATTTTCAGTACTTATAAGAATTATGTAAAACGATATACTAGCGCGAATTTATACTTCCATTAGTTAAAATTACTTAAAAATAAGAGAAATATTTTCAATGATCGAAACAGACACAGATTGACTTTGACAACTGTTTGCGAAAAAAAATCTATGACAGATTGAAGTCCAACTGACTTAGACAACTGACATTTCTTATTTTTTTAATTTTCAGTTTACGGCCTCTGTTTTCTTAAACGGCAGCTTCAAATATGAAATATTTATTTATTTCACATATTTACTCGTAGGGGTAGCCAGAGCTTCAGAGAAAGAAATTCCTGAATCGCCTAATTATTTCAATTATAATAAACAGCGACTGATAGTCTCGGCCAACCCTGATGGAAACGAACGGGGCGTAAGAAGAAATAAAATCGGTGCTCATACCCAAGTTGTACGTTTAATGAGCCATTGACAACACAATCTGACCAACCAGACGTCATCGGGACCCGAAAGAATGTTTCTAATAGCGTTCCTCATCACTCGCGAGTTAAATGCCTCGGAGGCCACCTTGAGGACGAACAACATATCACTCTAGCCAGAGTGAGGTTGGAAGACCCAAAATTGAAACCTCCCTTGCCTTTACTATGGAAATAATAACGTGATACCTTTGACTATGAACACTATAGACAGAGTCATAATGCAACGGGAGAGTACCTCTTTTAGATAGCAATATTTTTCCCTGTAATGTTGCGATCACTCGAAAACAATTACCCCAAAATACTATAATCACCATTCTAAAAGCTACTTTTTAATTTAAAATTGATTACGTCAATTTATTGTTACGTCGTTTTATTTATTGTAAAGGTTTACTGTTTACTATATTATTTCCTGCAATCATATAATTATACATACTTTCTCCTAGTATTATACAATCTTTTTTGTTTAATTTTACCATTCATACTGATGTTTTTAAACACCGTGAAATCTAAAGCATTGTACTAACTATCAGGGATGAATCTTCCCATGATTACGAATAAATTTTTGTGCGGGACTAACTTTGTTACTGGACAAAAAAAAACAGCTGTTCCATAAGTGCAAGTTATGTAAATATCATACGGGTCATCATGGGTATAGTGGGGTCTATGTTTGTATTTTGAAAAATAAAAGACAGCACTATTTTGTACATGAGTTTTATTGCATTATTTACTATTGACCTTTAAACAAAATCAGTTTCGTGTGAAAATTGCGAATTCATTCGTCTATTTCAGTCACATTTTTCAAAAGATGATGTATTCGTACATCTAAGTATTTTATATTTGGTTGATTTCCAATTAAATCTTCCAGTGGCCGCAATCCATTTTTCTCGTAGATTCGGGTCTTTAGGAAAACTGTAATGAATACGAAGAAATTAAATAAATATAACAAATTTATTACTTACTAATTCCGTAGATAACAATCGGAAATCATTCAGCGTCGCTATAGCGCGACGAAATTCATAATATACTCACTCATTAACATCAGTTTACTAATTTGAAAATTTTACCCTAACGACAGGGTAGGATGAAAAACGTGAATTATGGGAACACTGAGATACTGCATATTTTTAGGTTATGCTATTAAAAAATTGCTCAAAATAACTAAAGAAAATGCTAGTAATCTAGTTCAACGTAATTAACATTTGAATCACTTTTTTTCTGATCGCGCAATGTATTTATTATGTATTTATCTGTAGAAAAACATTAAAAAACTCACTAACTTCAGAAAGTCAATCCTTCGATGTGTTTTTCGCTGCGGCTTCCGCAGCCAAGCACGCTACACCCAACCATACCTCACTAAATAATAAGTTTGACTAATGGAGTCTCTTTTATCACAATAACATTAGACAAATGAATAAAATCTTTCTCAAAATCAAAAGAAAACCAAAATCGCTCACAAGTCGACGCTTTGTTTGTCAAGCTTTAAAAGCATGACATCAACAAAACGGGTTACGCGATAGAGATGACAATAAAGATTTTGTGTCTCTTTTTAACATATAAGAACTTAAATAAGGGCTTCTCTTTTTAAAATGGATGACGTAACATCGCTCTATCTATAGTGTTCATAATCAAAGCGTGATACTTACTTAATGAGAGGTTTTCTTTTTGAGAAATAAAAAAACAACATAGTTTCCTAGAGCTCTGTAGATGGCGTTGATGTAACTACGTTACCTTTGACTATGAACACTAATAGACAGAGCGATGTTACGTCATCCATTTTAAAAAGAGAAGCGCTTATTTAAGTTCTTATATGTTAAAAAGAGACACAAATCTTTATTGGCATCTCTATCGCGTAACCCGTTTTGTTGATGTCACACTTTTAAATTGTGACAAACAAAGCGTCGACTTGTGAGTGATTTTGGTTTTCTTTTGATTTTGAGAAAGATTTTATTCATTTGTATATTGTTATTGTGACAAAAGAGACTCCATCAGTTAAGTTATTATTTAGTGATGTATGGTTGGGTGTAGCGTGCTTGGCTGCGGAAGCCACAGCGAAAAACACATCGAAGGATTGACTTTCCACAAGTGAGTGAGTTTTTTAATGTTTTTCTACAGATAAATACATAATAAATACATTGCGCGATCAGAAAATAAGTGATTCAAATGTTAATTACGTTGAACTAGATTACTAGCATTTTCTTTAGTTATTTTAAGCAATTTTTTAATAGTATAACCTAAAAATATGCAGTATCTCAGTGTTGCCATAATTCACGTTTTCATCCTACCCTATCGTTAGGGTAAAATTTTCAAATTAGTAAACTGATGTTAATGAGTGAGTATATTATGAATTTCGTTGCACTATAGCGACGCTGAATGATTTCCAATTGTTATCTACGGAATTAGTAAGTAATAAATTTGTGATATTTATTTAATTTCTTCGTATTGATTACAGTTTTCCAAAAGACCCGAATCTACGAGAAAAATGGATTGCGGCCACTGGAAGATGCAATTGGAAATCAACCAAAGTTTTGAGGCATACTATAAAATTGAAAGGCACCTCGTTTTTGTCCACAGACTAAGCTTTGGCTCAAATGGTCGCAGTTGTTTTTAAAAAGAATTTAGGTAAAAGATTATTTCCGACATTAAACGACCACATCAGAGCCACCTTCGAAAACCACCTTGTGCTATTAATAAAGGCTATAGCTTTAAAATACTTAGATGTACGAACACATCATCTTATGAAAAATGTGACTGAAATAGACGAAAGAATTTGAAATTTTCACACGAAACTGATTTTGTTTAAAGGTCAATAGTAAATAATGCAATAAAACTCATGTATAAAACAGCGCTGTCTTTTATTTTTCAAAATACAAACATAGACCCCACTATACCCATGACCCGTATGATATTTACATAACTTGCACTTATGGAACAGCTGATTTTTTTTTTGTCCAGTAACAAGGTTACTCCCGTACAAAAATTTATTCGTAATCATGGGAAGATTCATTCCTGAAAGTTAGTACAATGCTTCAGATTTCACGGTGTATTAAACATTAGTATAAATGGTAAAATTAAACAAAAAAGATTGTATAATACTAGGAGCAAGTATGTATAATTATATGATTGCAGGAAATAATATAGTAAACCTTTCATTAAACAATAAATTGACGTAATCAATTTTAAATTAAAAAGTAGCTTTTAGAATGGTGATTATAGTATTTTGGGGTAATTGTTTTCTAGTGATCGCAACATTACAGGGAAACATATTGCTATCTAAAAGAGGTACGCTCCCGTTGTAATATGACTCTGTCTAAAGTGTTACTACTACTACATAGACTAACTTTTTGGCGAGTAAAATCAACAAAAAGAATGTTAAATATTAATACCGTCTTTGTTTATTTACTTTTAAGCTATCTTGGCTTAAATTGATATTTATTTAGGCTTTCAAATCAGAACGTTTTTATGTACGTTCCCTTTTACGATATCAATACATCCAAGTGTGAAACACAGTGTGACGATCCGTTCCTACTAGTAACATAGCAAGTCTGGCGCCTCCTATCTTGAGAACAGGGAAGACGAAAAAAAGAAAAAAATGAAAACCTCTCATTAAAATGCAATGCATTAATGAAGAAAGCTCTAAACTGACAATTTGTTTTATATTAGTGGGCGTGAACTACTTTTCTTAGCTTTCAGAAAAATCCCTCATTCAAAAACTAACTTAATCGATTAATTTGGATAAAAATAAAAAAAGCATAGAAATGTTAATGAAAAAAGTTTTCTTACAAATACATCTATGTAAACGATGTAAACAAAGTGAACATGATATCAGACAAATAAACAAGAAAAACCTATCTGCATGGTTATATCTTAGCCTAACCAACCAATGGTAAACGCAAAAACTATGATGCCGATGCCATCCGCCACCGCCATCTTGAATTTCTCATTTTAAATTAAACAAAAAATACTTCCCGGTGTATAAAAAACGTGGGATTTGATGAAAATCAGGAAAATTATTTACTTGTGACGCGCTTTATTACCATTGTTTGTTGTCCAAGATATTATGTTGTCCTTTGTATTGCTGGCTGAAGTTTTTGAAATATTATTCTAGGTAAGTTGTTCAATAGGTATGATAAAGTTGATGTTCTATGTTAATGCCATTTTCTGAAATGGCGGCGAATCTTATTCTTATCTTTTATACAAACATGACTACTTCTACTACATGATATTGCTACCATCTGAGAACTCTGAAGTGATTGCTGTTATTCAAAGTTTTATTTACTCAAGTGTTAATATTTTAATGGTTCGAATAGTACTGCGTTTGCATACGTCATTTACTATGAAATCAATGGGTACTATATATTTGTGATGATGTGATTGGTGGTGAGCATATAAACCTTTTGTCAAAACATCGGATTATTACCTAAGAAAATTGAATTTAGTGTCACTGGTATGATGAAAAAAGTTGGACTTGTGTATTAGTGATTTAGACGTTGAGTCAAAAACAGTAGTTTGGGTAAGTGGTGTGTGAAATATGGTTTTCTACCAGGACAGATGATGCAATACAAATTACTCAACAATAATTTTATTTACATCCGTGATAGCCCAGTGGGTAGAACACTTGGTTATCGTGCAAGCGACTAGTGTTCGAATCCTGGGTCAGGCCTACACCAATTTGTCTTTTCTAAAGACATATGTGTGGTTAATTTATCATGGTTGTTAACGGTGAGGGAAAACATCGTGAGGAAACCCACATGGCTGAGTTGTACTTAGTCATGTGACAGTGTATTCGTACAAAACGGCGATAGGCCTGCCCCCTATCACGTGAGTACACTGTCCATGCAAAACGTGGGTACTCTGAACACCAGGTGACAAAGTCACGTGATTTTCAGAAGTATTAGTACCTCTGCCAACCCCTTCGGGGATATTCGGCGTGAACGTTTATGTTATGTTATGTTAATTTTATTTACTATCATGCTGGACAGGTGAATGTAAAAATTCAGATTTTATGGGCTTCAGATTATTATTGTGTCAATACCTTAGCAGGATAAACCTTGGGGCATGACTGTCCCCGTCAAGTAAAGTAGTTTGTTTAGGGCATCCATTTAATTATTACGTAGTTAACACAATCAGTACTAAATAATGCAGACAAAATTATGCCCGCATTTGGTAAATGTTATTGTATCTTTTACATACATATACTCATATACTCACGGCTATAAATCGTGTAGTATACTTAATTCACCTGAGTTAATTTACCTAGGTGAATTACATATACTATTCATAAATTTTATTCACCTAGGTGCATTAAGTATACCAGAAATAAACTTTATTCACCTAATTCACCTAGGTGCTTTAAATGCACTTATAGTAAACTTTATTCACCCAATGATATTTAAACTGTCATCGCACGAATAATTATGTTGAAGGGTGGCATACAACACTGAGCAAATATATAAAAAAATACAATCGCAATCTATTAGACGTGATTGTTGCTTTCAAAAAGTATGCGAATTCAAAACGTAAAGCAAGACAACGCAATTCTGACACGAAAATTAATGACAAGATAATTTGCGAATATCAGTTACGCCTTTTAGATGGCCAAATAACAGTCGGTCATTTTTTAGAGATGGTTCGTTAAATAATTTCATTTATAATAGAATTTTTCAATTCTAGAAAACGATTGTGTTATGGTATGGTTTTTTTTATTTAACAAATAACTCACTTGGAGCCAATGTGGAAGGTAATGTGAGTAGAGGACGACCACGGAGGACACACCTGGACCAAATAGAGAGTGAGCTCAAAAAGGGCGGCGTCCAAAGTATGCAGAATATCCTTATGTATGAAAAGTTTGATGAATGTGAACGAAGCTAGAGAGATTTGCCAGGATCGTACAAAGTGGCGATCAATAGTCTCTGCCTACCCCAATGTATGTAAATTACTCACTTCGCTTCTTCTATGAAATTTTATTAACATTATGAATCACAATCACATCACATACCTTACAACGTGAGCCTGCGTTAGGGATATTTCTTATGATCCTATGAAATCCTAGTACTTGCCTAGTAATAAGAATTTTGATTAAAATTAGCAACATTTTGCATAAATAATCTAAGTGTTTTTACCTCTTGATGATTTTAACCACGCGAAAATTTTGCAAGTCCAAATACGGTATATGATTCCACGATATGTCTCATCTATTATAATATATAATATTGTATACTTAATGCACCTAGGTGAATAAAATTTATGAATAGTATATATAATTCACCTAGGTGAATTAACTCAGGTGAATTAAGTATACTACACGCTATAAATCCCTTAACGGGGTAGCCAGAGCTTTGGAGTGAAAAATTCCTCAGCCACTTTTGGAAGTTGATCGGGGAAAAGATGGTAATAATTAATGTTATTGGTGACGGATCTCCAACCACATCACCCAAAATCACTTAATAAGGCCCCTATACCCTTAGTCGCCTCTTACGATCACCCACGAGTAGAAATGGGGTAGTGTTATTCTAAGCCGACACTACACTGTATCTTTTAATTTGACAAATTTACTGGGAGCATGAAATAAGCAGCAATGTCACATAAAAGCACAAGGGACTCAAACCACAAACAACTATTTCTAGAGATTACCACTTGAAGTTTGAAATATAGTGCTTTTTCATACTGTGGGTTAAGAGTTGAGTTTTTAAAAAAGTGTTTGCATGCTCTGTCTAGCAGTAGAGTTTCACCATTAGATTTGGGGAAAGTATGGGGTGTGTCCTTTCTGCTTAACTATGTCAAACTGAATGATCTATTTAGTTTATGACCCATCTATATCTCTTACCCTCTACTAGCTGATACATCACTAGCTGAAAGATGGCTGCAGCACACAACCTACATTATTGGTCTACTTGAATCTTTGTCTGATTTTAATTTGACAAGTTGTATTATCCTTTACAAGCAGTTTTTTTGCAGCTATATTTAATATACTATCACCAAAAATAATTAATTACAGTATGGATTATAATTCTGTCTAAGTAATCAGACTGTCAACTGTAACATCAGTATTTTAATAATGTTAAGAGTTCAAAGAAGGTTCATGTGTTGTGAATGTAAGGGGAAGTGAGGCAAGTTTGTAAGGACCAAATAAAGAGGCAATTTAGAGTATCTGCCTACACCAATGGAAATAAACTGCATGACCAAACCATGTATGACATTACACACTGCTAGCCGTGCCGTGTGGGCTTTGAATGTCACTATCCCTTTCTACCCACGGGTGTCATAAGAGGTGACTAAGGCTATAGGGCTTTTTTAAGTGGTTATTGGGTGATATGGGTGGAGACCCATCAACAACATTACTTTATTCCTACCATCTTTTATATATCAACTTCCAAATGTGGCTGAGGAGTTACTAGCTCTGGCTACCCCTTCTTGAGATTTATGGCCATGAGTATATGGATATATGTATTTATTAATGTCAGTGAATAAAATTATATAAATGCACAAAGCACACAGGTCAAGTTAGCCTCTAGAAAATTACAATTATATTTTTTACTAGTGGTCTGCCCCAGCGTCGCACAAATGGTGTTGAAGTATTTCCACTGCCTACCCCCTACAATATTTAGCTTGATGATATCGCTGCTTTCATATTATAGGGGCACATCTATAAAAATTGAGATTTCGAGTTTGGACTTACACTTATAAAGTTATATGATTTTGTTATTATTAGTTTAATTTATTTATGACCAATTTTGTGAAAATACAGGGGCTCAAAACTCTTTAAACCCATTTTCCCAACAATCATGTTTTTTGAATTGTGCCCCTATAATATGAAAGCAGCGATATATAACTTATATTGCTTCTCAAGTTCTTTGCTTTCTATAGGCAACAGCCTATTGATTACAATCACACAAATAAACCAAGTTTTCCTCTTTATAATATTACTGTATACGGTTAGAAATACTAACTTGATGTATTAAATACTATTATTTAAAATTTGAATAACATCCAAGGCTGATAAACAATTATTACCATTTATTAGAAAAAACATGATATGATTGCATGTAGTTGGTGCATTTAAAGACCATAGTTAGAATTTCTAACTCCCTAGGTCTGGCTACCCCTTTAGGGAATTTATATCCGTGAGTAAATGTATGTATGTAATTAGGAAAAGCCCTAAAATACAATGTTAATTCTGAACTACCAAGCAATATGGTTTAATAGATTGATAGATAACTTATTTATTCATATAACATATCATCATACAATAAAAGCAATAGTGCACAAATAGGTACTACAACACTTTTGAAGTAAAAATTTAATAGTCAAAACATAGCATCTGTGCTCCCCCTGACCTCTGAAGCTTTTCCTTCTGAACTGAAGTGTCAATTTGACACCTATATAGGTAAAATGAGGCATTTCACCCTGATAGATTTTGTATGAATAAATAGTCATTTTCAACTTCTCCTATGTCATAGACACACACACATACCTCATCCAAACGAGGCTGGTGGTCCGAATACTTATACCTGCTTTAGTGTGGTAGGGATACACCAGAGTTGGGCGTAATTAATTACTTTTGCAATTTAATTAGTAATTAAATAATATTAATTCAATTACAATTGTAATTAAATACAAGTAATTGCAATTACATGTAATTCCAATTAAACAGTAATTGTTAATTGAAATTACATATTAATTAGTAATTTCAATTACTCAATTACTATTATGTTATCATCATTATCATCATTATCATCTATTATGTTATTATCATATTATTTTAGAGCAGATAAAACGCACTGCATATTTGATTTCATTTCCGTGTGTACGATGCAGGAGATGCGCGCGCGCCTGTGGCGTTGTATTAAAATCCAATTTAAAAATAAAAGTTAATTAGCTATACTGATTTCGGAAATAAAGATAATTTGAATGATGAAAACGTTTTTCTTATTAAATAAAATTAATTGATAATTCGAAATAGTAATTAATTATCAATTTCTATAATTATTATTTTAATTACTAAATTCATTTTATAATTGTAATTGTTAATTTAATTTTACAATTACTTTACTTTGTAATTGTAATTTGTAATTAAAATTTTGTTTTGTAAATGTAATTAGTAATTATTAATTCAATTACTTTTTGCCCAACACTGGGATACACCTAAACATGAATGAAATAAATCTGCTTGATGTATTTTCTCAAATTGTCATCACATTATTTTAACAATTTAGATAAATTTACAGCGTTCAATATATTTTATTTGATAAATATGGTATGGTTATATTTTTAACTTTTTGTTCAATAAATGGTTGTTATCTGTTGTCATTTTAAATAACTCTCGACTATCAAACATTCTCACCATATTATATCCCTCAAGGGGTGGCATAGGTTCTTATACCACAGGACATCATGTTGCTCTTTTGACACCCGGTATTCATAATACCCACATTTTGCATGGACATTTATGTCGTAGCAGGCAGGCTTATTGCCAATTTAATAAATTTAGGACATGACGACATACACATTGGTGAAGGCTCAACTCAGGATTCGACCCAAGCTTCTCTGCATTAGAAGCGGCAGCCTTCCCACAGTGCTTTCAAGATTGTAGTTTTTCGTTGTGCATGCATTATCAGGAAATTTTTGTGAGGTAGTTTTCGCAGCGGTGAAGGGAATAAGCGGTAATTAAACTTAAGAAAAAGCCAGTATGCTGATGATGATGTCAAATTGAGACCTTATTTTTCGCAAATTTTGTTGTCGTGTATTATATTTAAATTCAAAGTAAACGATGTGTAAGATAGATAATGATGATTAAAAAAAAACTTTAAAATCTGCTCAGTGACCAACCTATTATATTATGTGAAAAAAATATAGTTTAAACAGGTGTGGAAAATTGTCAGTATTTTGGGATCATGGGATATGTATTTATTATTTTTACTCTTTCAAAGTAGTGCCGGCTACCATTTACCATGTAGTGCCGGATTACAGTGTCACTATCACTACCCCTCCTACCGACGGGTGTTGTAAGATGCGACTACGCGTATGGGGCTTTTACAGGTATTGGGTAGGCTCGGTTGGAGACCCATCATCAAAGATACTTTATTTCTACCATCTTGTCCCTTATCAACTTCCAAATATGGCTGAGGAGTTTCCAGCTCTAAAGCTCTGGCTACCCCTGTTGGGGTTTATGGTCGTAAGTATGTATATGTATGTCCAAAGTAGTCTAGCAACATGAAGCGAAGTATTTGCCTTCTTCGAGTGATCAATCTAACATAGAAACTGAACAAGTGACTTCAAAAAACTTACATGTTTTATATGTTTTGCTGAAATTCTCGAAAGTTGTTATTTTTTGGCATGTATTTAACGCGGCGACAAATTGATGCCATTTCAAGTCGTAAAAAAACTGAAAATGGATAGTAAATAATCTACTTTGGCGACTAATTAGAGGTAGCATTTTAACTAGAAAGCGGCGGCTTTTTAATGAGTTTTGAGGTTTTATTTAAATTTTATGTGGCAGTGATTTTCTTTTGTGGCAATTTAATTTCTTCTAAGGCGACAAATTATTGGCGGATAAAAAAGTTAAAATAGGCTTTCATAAATTCTAAAATGAGGTCTGAAATAAATACAAACAAGATCTTAAAAAAATACTTTGGCTACATTTGTAGGGATCTAAATTAACCAAATTGTGACATGCTATAAAACTATTCTTGGTCTATTTTATTAACATTCCCTCTTTTAAATGAACCTACACCTACACAACTTACCTTACCTAACAGCGGGTCGACGTCACCCCGCTTCGTGGGGTTCCTATTTCCTCTCTAAGGGACACAAGCTAACCCTAACCTAACCTAGCACAAAAACAATTGTGGTGATTAATTGTTTTTTAATAAGGGGGGCTTCGCCCCCCAATCCTCCCTCTGTTTTCCTTCCCTAACATAATTGCATCTGCCCATTAGGCTGGGTGAAGCAACTTTTAACCTAACCCAATTTATTTTATTTTTATTAATTTTTACTTCAATACACATAATATGTAATTTACTTAATATTATAGTCACAAAAATAAAAAAGCGAGCGAGCGCATTTGCTGCCTTTTCAAGAATTTACGAATCTGCAAACAATATTCTAATATCCAAATACATTATTATAATACCCATTTTCAGTTTTAAAGGTACCTAAAAATCGCTGCCAGATGTGTATTTTTATAATGAAATCCAATAGTTGCCAGTGAAGAATGTATGATATCCCCTCGGAAAAATTAGTCGCCACATTAGGTTTTATAATACCTCAACCAGTTTTACACTGATCCCGCTTGATATATTTGATACCTCACAGTAGCAGCCGTTTTTTTAGTTTTTTGATCCCAGCATTTTGTTGCTTGTATAGTTTAATAGTTGCTAAGATATTTAATCACTGCCAAGTTAGTTTTTTTGTGACTTAATAGTAAGTTGCCTAAAAAGGATTTCAGTTGCCGTGTTAAATATTTGCCTTATTTTTTTCCATCTAGGTATAGATTTATAGAAACCTTTTAATTCACACTAAGGGGTAGCCAAAGCTTTGGAATTAGAAATTCCTCGGTGACTTATTGGGAGGTTGATTAGGGAAAAGATTTTTGAGTAAAGGATAGTTAGTGGTAGGTCCACGCGTAGGTCCCCAGTTAAAGCGCCCAATATTCACTTCATCATTTCCAAAATTTCAAAGTCGCCTCCTTCGATACTTTTAGGAAGAAATGGCGACATATTCAGCCTGGACTTACTATTCCGCGTATTTTTATAAGTCGCTTTTTAGGGTGTCGTAGCCGAATGGCATAAAACCGAACCCTAATAGTTGCATCATGCTGTCCGTCCGTGTATCACAGCAACTTTTCCGAAGCTGTTGAGATTGAGTGTATGTGGTAGAATTTATGGGTAGGTGTAAACTGTGCCCCGCTTCAAGTATTTATTTAAAATTTTAAGAAAATGGGGTTTCCTGTGTATGACTCAAAATAAAAAAATAAATTGATTTTCATTGATGTGGGATATCTTTAAAGAATATTTTATCAATATCAATAGTTTGAAAGATATAAACTACCAAAATCGTAAAATTAGTGTCCCCTAACCCCCTTTATCTCTTCGGCCGTCACTTCACAGCTATTGATTATGATCGAGATGGCTCATAAGTGTTAGTAAGAAAGCACTACCTGGGAGAGGGCAAGGAATATTTAATTATAGGATAATGATTCTAACTTATTACTTAGCCGTATTCTAGAACATTAAGTAAAGAATCAACTTCCAAATGTGGCTGAAAAGTTTCTTACTGTGAAGTACTGGCTACCCCTTTTAGGAACTTATGGTCGTGATTATATGTATGTATGTTAGTAAGTAAAGAATCCTGCGCATAACTTTGCACACACGATTTTACCATGAGTATTCCACCAATGTGGAACATACATACATTCATATACTCACGCCATTAGGTCATGTGTCACGTACGCTATCGATCGCCACTGCGCACGATCCTGACAAACCTCTATAAGCTTTGTTTACATCCATAAATCTTTTCATACATTCTCTTTTATTCTTCTTAATTTGGACGCCTGCCTTTTTGAGCACACTCTCAATTTGGTCCAAGTGTGTTCTCCGTGGTCTTCCTCTACTAGCATTACCATACACACTAGCTCTATTACCAATTTACTATCATCCATCTTTTCTATGTGCCCAAACCATTTTTTCTATGTTTCTTACAATATTTTCTTTCACACAACACTTTTCACGAATAACACTATTTCTCACTCGATCACAGTCAAACATCTTTTTTTTTCTGAGGGACCTCATCTCTACTGCATTCACTCTGCTCTCATGCTTCTTCTGCCACACCCAACATTCGCTTCCATACAAAAGCGTAGGAACAAGAACAGCATCATGCACAGCCATTCGGGCCTTTTTAGACACCGATTGATTGGTCATTTGGATATTCATTGCGCCATTTACCGCATTACCCTTTTTCGCTCTTCTTTCAATATCTTCATCACATTCACATTTTCCATCCCTTGTAAACAAAATTACCGGATATACAAACTCGTTCACCTGTTCCACATCCTTACCATCAATCGCAATCACGCATTCTGTCGCATCTTCCTGTCTCAAAAACCATCGTTTTAGTTTTATTTACATTCACCCTCATTCTCTTTCTTACAAATACTCACATGCAATATTCATCATCTCTTGCAACTCTTCTGCCGATGATGCAACTAACACTTGATCGTTCGAAGCACTTAATGATGAATCCACCCATTATTAGTCCATATTCACTTTGACGCAAATCTGTCAAACAGTTATCCATGAACAAATTGAAGAGCCATGGAGAAGCTACACATCCCAATGTTGAAGCATTTATAAAAAGAGGTGTACGTGTTGCCGTTTAAGCGCATAATATGAAGCGCAATACACACTGAGCCCGCCGCCGACGTATGTTGGCTTTTCGCCGGCGGTCTAGTTTTCATACATAGGTTAGACATAATTCTTTCAACATACCGGTTGTGTCGGCGGGCCCTGCGAGCTCTTTGTGTATTGCGCTTGAGGGTATACGACACGGTAACAGTAGCAAGTGGACGTGCAGTGTTATAGACTTACCATATGATAATGCACTTTCACTTGCTTCCGTTCTCTTTATGCCCTGTATCGTAATACCAACTTCAGAGCACACATAGTTAAGCAGTTGTAGTCGTTTATTTAGTCAGTAAACTCAATGTTGTTTAAACTTTAACGTTAAACATAGGGTTAGGATGTTTAAGGACACTCGTTTTCGCGTAGACACCTTAGGGAGGCAAATAGGAATGACCCAACATGTGCGCTGTAGAAGTAATAATTTGAATGTTTATGATAGAAACCACGATTAAACGATTCTGAACACATTGAAAAGTTTGAGTCTGACACGGATTTCTAGTAGATGACGCCACTATGATGATTAGGTAGAGTTTATGAGAGATGTACATAGGATACAGTTGTTCCAATTCTTAGCCTAAGATCCGGGGGGATGTAAAAAAAATGCCCTCATTATTTTTCTCTATGAAATAATCCTGAAAAATGTACAATGTGTTTTATAAGATGGATCATCCACCACACAAAGAATTTGACTATACATCCTAAGGGTATCTCGATAGTATTAGGAATTACGTAAGTAGTTGTGAGCTGGTGTGGGTTCCTAACAATAGGCATTGCAATGTGTAACGTAATTAAAAAGGAAAAACTAACGACAAATCCGTTAATTTAATAAGAACTGAAAAGGATTGAAGTGCAAAAAATATAATTGGGAACGATTTGCGAACTAAGTGCAATGAAATATATTTTATCTATCTTCAGTATTCCATGAGTATTACTCAAATATAGATATATGACCCTAACATCACCTTACCCAACTTCATCATTTGGAAAAGTACTAGAAAATATGTATAGTGTGTTATACAACTGAGGCAAGAAATACCTCTAAGTAGCTCATTAAAGTGAAAGATAAAGAAAACATGGCATTCCTTCTCTGTCTAGGTCCGACTTCGAGATCAACGATGAGTGTCATCATTCGACTTCAAAACCTGCCCTGGTCTGCCAATGCGTTGGACATTAGGAACTTTTTCCGAGGACTGTCTATCCCCGAAGGTGGAGTTCACATAGTAGGAGGCGAACTTGGAGATGCTTTCATTGCGTTCAGGTAGCTATTGTAATCTTCACCATTAAATTATTACCTACACATAGGTGCTTAGTATGAAATGTTTTGAAAATCATGTGATCTCATAGAGAATGATATATTTTCTTCAGTTTATTGAAAATATTTCATGTGTATTGCTATTTATTTATTAGTTTTTGATACTCAATAAAGCTGAAACCTTATTTTTTTATGTGTTTAAAACAAAATAACATCTTTTAATCTTCAGTCTGTTATATTAAAGAGATTGTTTACTATTCAAAAATACTACGTTGAGGAAGATTTATTTACACATATTGTTTTTGGAATCAAAATTTGGCGGATTAATTTAATATTTATTTACGACATGACTTCTTAAATACCGACGCTTCAGATTTTATAGTGTGTTGAATCACCAAACGCTCAACCCTCAAACGAATCTCTGGCAGTCAGCTTGGTTAAGCAGGGCCTCGTGTTGGTAGTGGATCAATTCAGCTGGCGCTGATGCATAGCTATCTTTCTGATATAGTTTAGGTAAACACACCTTTGCCACACAGGCTACGGGACAAGCAGCTAACAATCATTCCTAAAATCTACTGCATTCCTGAAGCCTTGATGGCCAACGTAAGTTGATTGCACATTCGTCAACTTCTGTTGGTACTGAACTGACCAATGCCTGGCTGGGCACTGGCCCACCATCTTCGAAGCATTCTGCAGCGTTAGCTGAATTGACATGTGGTGGACCCCCGCCCCGCCGCAGTGTGTCAATGCCAAAATAATATTTCACGTCAACGAACGATCGTTTAATTACTGAAAAGGCTCCTAAACTTTTTTTTATTATATATTATCTATTAGTACAAGGAAAAGAAAAAATATATTTATAGATAGGGATACAGATACAGTGGAAGGAAGGTGAGTAGAATAGAAAATAATTGAGGACGAACTCTATTTCCATCTATGATATTTCATTAAAGCCAACTTTACTTTCATTAGTTCATAAAATTATACAAAGTTCCGTTCTAATTTATTCGAACTTAATCAACTGACGTCGAAAAATTTGATCTGATATTTGATGATAGATATTTCGCAGTCGGATTGTATAATCCCCCGTTTTACATTACGGCTAGCCGTTATCTAAAACAGCGCCGTTTTGTAATGCGGCGGTTCAAGCATTAGCCGGATTGAATGCGGCTAGATATAAAACCGTAGGTTTGCAACTCGGCTAGCCATAATGTATATAAGCGAGAGATTAGCCGCCACTTTGAAAGTTTTTAGTTCCGATTCTTAACACTCGTAGCGCTACCTGACATAACAACAACAATGGCGAGTGGGTCGTTAAATTGTAATATTTTGAGTGAATTTAACTATGAAAACGTTATAAATATGTCGGTTAACAGTGACTGAGAAATAATTTCAATGCAGATTTAAAATACAGAAAATTCATTAAAGGTGCTCGCTTCGCTCGCTCGTTTTATACATAACCTCGCCTAGCTAAATGTGACCTAGCTTTTCTTCCCCTGCAGGACCCACCCCAGCAGAACTTATTTTTTTATGAAGACTAATCATTATGATTTTAAATGGTATGGGAAATATTTTCGGACCTCCGATGATGGGAGTTAAAAAGTTATGTAAGAAAAAGCGCACCCGAGTATAAGTACGATGCGGCTAAGCGTGGGCCGCCTTTTTGAAAAACGTATCGCAATAAGAATCCGGCTAATGCTTGAACCGCCGCATTACAAAACGGCGCTGTTTTAGATAACGGCTAGCCGTAATGTAAAACGGCGGATTATACAATCCGACTGCGACAGATAGATACGTTTCAAAATTATTAGGGTCAATGATTTGTTAGGTACCTACTTGTTTTAATTACTCCATTTACAACGACAACAAAAAACCAAACTTTTTACCTCGGAGCTACATGATGGACAGGACCTGCTTCCACTGCCAGTCGTCATTGCCAGCTTATGAAACCTAATTTAAAAAAATAGGAAGTTCTTACTGCTGATTTCCAAGAAGACCTTCTGATTGCTCCCCCGAGAGAGTATAAAACATTATGTGCACTCTTAAGGCTGTACATTTCTCAGTGGCTGCATAGGACTTAGCCTTAACTATGTTGCTTAACAAAATAAATAAAAGGTTAAGGTATATACAAAGCCCCAAATCTCTAACCTAAACCTGTATAATCACCACTAACCAACCCTTGTGTCTACTACTAGCAGGATTCTTGGGGGTCATATGTGAGGTGCAGAGAGTTAGATCTGGATTTATAGTATTGAATTATGCTGATAACAGAATTTACAGATAAAAAAATATTTAGCCGAACTCCAGCCAGCGGGATATTTCAGAATTTGAAATTCATTAGACACTTTTGGAAGTTAAGTTGGTAGATTAGAGATTGGTGATGTTATGCATTTGCAGCGACATCCCTTAAAATTACTTAAAACCAAAAGTCACCTCGTATTACACCCATGGCAAGACAAGGGAAAAGCCAATGCTAAATTATGTTAGTTATTTTTTTTATATCGATACGATTCATTCGATATTCAGATTTACATCATTAATCTAGAAAATTACAGATTTTGTAATATGTATGATTTGAATTATTTCTTTTCGCCGATGCGGTGTTGTAAGAGGTGACTTAGGGTATTGGGCCCTGAGTGTTGGTTGAAGGGTCTCCAACCACATCGCCCAACAGCCTTTGTGTTACAATCTTTCCCAACTCATCTTCTTTGCCTAACCCTTTTTCGGATTAATAGCGGTGAGTATATGTATGTATGCACCGACACTGAGAAATGTAAAGTTTCAGTCTAGGGAACTCCCATTTATCGCTCCACATAAGCTTGAACCTGGGCTATTAGTATCACCTGCAAGGAAACCTCTGGCACTTCTACAAAATTACTGATGTGTTTGTTATCTGAAACTGAAACATATTTATTTGTCACCGAACATAAAACAACATCGATAAATACTATATGAATGACAACAAAAAGGCAAAGTACCTCAGCTAGGTTTCCAACATCATCCGCAGGGAGCTGGTTTTCTGGTACGTTTATCCATCCTAAAACAGCCACCCTAAGTCGGATACTCGGAAACGCGCGTCCTTCAATCCACCCTGAACAAGGTAGAACTTAATCCAATACAAGATATTCAAAACATTTGGTTGTATTCACATCGTTTTTACTTTGAAATTCGGCCCTGTGTTAATACGCTATTACAAAATTGACTTATATAAATAGTAAAAAGCTGTGTAGTGCCGGCTTAGAATAGCACTACCCCATCTCTTCCCGTGGGTGTCGTAGAAGTCGACTAAGGGACTAGGGCTTTTCCATCTTCGCTCTTACACCAATCCAAGGTCTGCCGCGCCGAGGGATGCATGGCCAGGGGTGAGCCTGGTCGCTAGCGTGCCGCCGTCCCGGAGCTTGGTGCACTCCGGGTACTAAATAACCTTACCTAGTCAAGCGGGGCTCTGGCTAGGTGGACAGTTTACTTCCCTTGCTTCTCGTGGGTCCAATATGTGTTCAAATTTTAGTAAACACGGAGGCGGCGATGTAGCTCGCCACTCATCACGCCATGGTTGCTCACGGGGCAAAAAGTGGGCTAAAGAGACCCGCTTCAGTACGATGAATGTATGTGGAGGAATGTTTGAAAAATTAGATGAAGTATGTATGATTATGAATGAAAGAAAACTGGATTTTCTTTGTGTAAATGAGACGAAGCGTAAGGGAAAGGAAGTTTCACAACTTGGCAACATTACAGCAATCTGGTCTGGAGTCGCTGACAGTGACCGAGCTAGCCATGGAGTGGGACTTCTGATATCTGAAAGGATGGCTCAGTGTATGAAAGATTACGAATGTGTGAGTCCAAGGCTCCTGTGGATTAAGGTGAAATTGGGACTAGTCCGGATGCGCATAATTTGCGTATACGCTCCGGACATGTCTAAATCCCTATCCGAGAGGGAGGAGTTTTGGAATCTGTTAGACGATGTTGTGAATGGGTGTGATCAGAATGAGAGACTTGTAATGTTAGGAGATTTTAATGGCTGGGTTGGTGTGTCACGCAACGGTTGCGAAAGAGTTTTAGGAAAGTTTGGTGATCAAAGGGTAAATGAGAATGGTGAGAAATTGATTGAGGTATGTTTGGATAGGAATCTTTGTGTTACAAACACGTTGTTTAAGCACAAAGATATCCATATGTATACAAGACAGAGGGGAAGCCAGAGAAGTATGATTGATTTTGTGATAGTTGATGAAAGGCTGAGAGCAAAAGTTGTTGACACCAGGGTCTATAGGGGCACGAACGTTGGCACAGATCACTTTCTCGTTATATCACGATTAAGGGGTCTGTGCACGCGTTGGCGTCACAGGCCTAAAGTGTCAACAACGGATTTTGCGAGAATAAAAGTAGAAAAACTGCAAGAAGACGAAAATATCAGAGATGAATACTTGAGGAAATTGGATGATAGACTAAGTTGCGTGGAGATGAAGGATGAAATGGAAATAGAAGAAGTATGGGATGTGCTCAAATCGACGATGGTTGAATGTGCGACGGAAGTATGTGGAGTGTGTAAAAGGTCAAATAGACCACCAACAAGTTGGTGGGATAAAGTTGTGAAAGAGGCGGTTGGAGATAAGAAGAAAGCGTGGTTAGATTTACTAGCGATTAAAGCTAGTAAACGGATGGATGCGAGTGTAACTGACGATGTAGTGCAGAAAAGTGAAGATGAATATAAGAGAGTTAAGAATGAGGTTAAGAAGAAAATAGAAAAGAAAAAGCGGGATTTGCAAGAGTGGTGTGAGAGGAAACTTTCTGATAATTTCCGGAATAACCAAAAGTTATTCTGGAAGTATATCCGGAAAGAAAAGGGAGTTTCCCAAAACACGAGAGTGAGTGTAATAAGAGATGAACAGGGTGAATTGGCGACGGATGAAAGTAGCATGAAACGGGTATGGAAGAATTATTTTGAGGGACTGTTTGAGAAAGAGGATGCATCCATTTCTTCGCCAATCGACAGTAATGTTGATTGGAACGGGGAGATGGGTGAATTTAGTGACAGCGAGATTAGTATGGAAGAAATAATGAAAGCAATGAAAAGTATGAAATTAGGGAAGGCGGCAGGGTATGATAGGATTACTATCGAAATGCTGAGGGCTGGTAAAGGGTTGGTGGCTTCTTGGTTGTACTTTCTTTTCCAAAAATGCTGGTCGAGTGGCAAAGTTCCACGAGACTGGTGCAAGGCGGTGATTGTGCCTCTATATAAAGGAAAGGGGTCACACCAAGAGGCTAAAAACTACCGCGGCATCAGCTTACTCAGCATTGTTGGTAAATTGTATGCTAAGGTACTGATTGAAAGAGTGATGAATGAAACTGATGAGAAAATATGGGATGTGCAAGCGGGATTTAGGAAAGGAATGGGATGTATGGATCAAATCTTCTCTCTAAGGAGCATCACCGAAAAGTTCTTAGCTAAGAACCAAAAGGTGTATTGCTCCTTCATTGATTTAGAGAAGGCGTATGATAGGGTGGTAAGAAAGTGTTTATGGGAGGTGTTATCCAAGTTCGGTTTGGGGAGTCAACTTATACGTGCATTAGTATCACTCTATGAGGATTCTAGTGCATGTGTAAGAGTAAACGGGGAAAACACTGACTGGATCGGAATCTCTAGGGGTGTCCGACAGGGATGTGTAGCTTCTCCGTGGCTCTTCAATTTGTTCATGGATGACTGTTTGACAGAGTTGCGTGAAAGTGATTATGGACTAAGAATGAGTGGTTTCATCATTAAATGCCTCTTGTATGCTGACGATCAAGTGCTACTTGCATCGTCGGCAGAAGAGTTGCAAGAGATGATGAATATTGCATGTGAGTTTTTTGTAAGAAAGGGAATGAGGGTGAATGTGGATAAGACCAAAACCATGGTTTTTGAGAGACAGGAAGATGTGACAAAATGCGTGATTGCGATTGATGGTAAGGATGTGGAACAGGTGAAGGAGTTTGTATATCTGGGAAGTTTGTTTACAAGGGATGGAAAATGTGATGAAGATATTGAAAGAAGAGTGAAAAAGGGTAATGCGGTAAATGGAGCAATGAATAGCCTAATGACCTGTCAATCGGTGTCTGAAAAGGCCCGAATGGCTGTGCATGATGCTGTTCTTGTTCCTACGCTTATGTATGGAAGCGAATGTTGGGTGTGGCAGAAGAAGCATGAGAGCAGAGTGAATGCAGTAGAGATGAGGTCCCTCAGAAAAATTTGTAATGTTAGATTATGTGACCGAGTGAGAAATAGTGTTATTCGTGAAAAGTGTGGTGTGAAAGATGATATTGTAAGAAAGATAGAAAAAGGAATGTTGAGATGGTTTGGGCACATAGAGAGGATGGATGATAGAAAATTGGTAAAAGGGATCTATAGAGCTAGTGTGGATGGTAATGTTAGTAGAGGACGACCACGGAGAACACACTTGGACCAAATTGAGAGTGTGCTCAAAAAGGCTGGCGTCCGAAGTATGAAGAATAAAAGAGCATGTATGAAAAGATTGATGGATGTAAACGAAGCTAGAGAGGTTTGTCAGGATCGTGCGAAGTGGCGATCAATAGTCTCTGCCTACCCCAATGGGAACTAATGGCGTGAGTATATGTATGTATGTATGTAAATAAAACCTAAAAAGAATAAAGTATGAGTAACTGTAGTGAGGGTAAAAGTAAACTTGTTGTTTTTGGGAGAGACAATAGGTTATTCTTCGATGTCTGATATAAGGCGTGGCTTTTTGTTGTGGCTGCTACGATAAATAAATAATAATTATAAATAATTCTTTATTTAGATTAAAATTGATACCTAATTTTCAAGAGTCAGCTGGTCATTATTGCTTATTGCCGCTTGAGGGTCTGGGGGCGTAGTGTTTATTGTAGGTAGGACGTATTTGCTATCGCACAATTTTATTATACGAACCAATGATATATTAAATACCTGACATTTACATACAGACATGAATTAATCAAAAGCCAATGCATTGGTAATAGAGTGCCTCGAAGTTCGCTAGTGGGGAAAAGGAGAACTCCCTGACAATGCTCTTTATTCTACAGTTACGACCATTAACTACTTGAAAGACAATATTCCAAGGAAACTACTAAACTAAGTTTTATTGAACTTTTCATCGTTTTTTTCATCGTTGTAACAATGCAATTCGGTATGCAAAGTTTTTTTTTGGTATTTATTAAATATTTTTATTCGATAGTAAACACGAAAATAAAAGACTGTTTTGAATATTTTCCATTTAAAATAAGTAATTGTAAAGTTATGATTTTTTAAAGATTGTTCAACTTTGGTACTTAATGACGTCATCGATCGATAAAATCGCGTAGCGACATGCAAATGAAGCGAAATGTTTTATAAAAATGTTGCTGATTGCAAAACATATGACGAATTTGTGATGTCAAATGAAATTATTACGATATTATACTAAACAAACCTATGATTTTCGATATTTTATTAATAAACTGCAAAACCGTATGTCTTTGAAACAACATTGAAGGTCAAACACTGTCACAGTTTTTTGATAAAATAACAGTCATCTTAGCTTCAATTGATATCATTTCAAGAAAATATTGTTTATAACCATAATATCTCGAAATGGTTTTGTAATCAGCATCACTTTAGTAAAACTTTGCATACCGAATTGAGTACTTTAACGGAGAAAGTAAATCGACAAATATGTTTACTCAGTTGTAATGAAAGTTTTGAAAGAAATTTAAAAAATACATTGTGTAAAATGAGTACTATTAAAATTTCCTTAAACTTTAATTTCTCCAACATTAGACACAGTCATGAATAGCCCTGAACAAAATATATAAGAAAAATGAATCATCCAGGAACAATCTACTAGAATATTGATCTAAATTATTTTGTAAGGCTCTCTAGGACGCGCTAGTAAGCTGAACCAATGGTATATATACAGAGACTTGTATTGCACAAACTTGATGTAGGAAATATATGGCCCGTATGCTTGTAAGGTTGTTTTATCTGTCCAGGAGTCCTAGCACGAGCGCTATGTTATTGTCACGATATCGGTCACAATGAGATGACAGTATACGATACTAAGTGCGAAATAGATGGCTGTTTTATACCACGCGATATCTAGGTAAAAGATCACTCGTATGCAGAATAAGAGAGAGATAGATATAGATAAAGGACAATGGTTGAAATTAAGGGCGTCCCCCGAAAAAGTAAGAACCTTGAAACGGCATTTGGGCTTGCCCCCTGCCGTCTCCTCACCTTTAATCAAACTCGTAAAATAAGCCATCTAGTGGCCTCACTAGTAACTATTATAACCATAATACCATGCGCCATCTACGGAAATAGTCTCGTACTACGTTGTAGAATTGCGACATTCGTATCGATATTATAATGATGTCTCGCTTGGATGAATATATTTTGTAATTAAATTAACTGAAACAAAAACTTGAATCTCACAAAACTATTTTTTATGACACCTTCGGAATATAGGAGGGGAATGTCGAGAAGAAAACTCGTGATAGTAGGTTTCATGTGACACCAAGTAAAAGGGGATTATGTTATTCTTAGCCGGCACAAAAAAGTGATCGTGGATTGCAGTAGAAATAACGTAACGTGCTATTATCGCAACATCCAAAAATCACACTTGAATAAAAAATCGGCACAAATTATAAAACAGGAGAAAGCATTTAGTAAATACTACCAGTCGCCTCTTACGTACACCCACCGGCACCGGAAAAAAATGGGGTAGTGCTATTCCAAGCCGACACTACACAGCAATAATATATAATTCATAATAATAATTCATACATATATACTTGGTTATAGTTTCTTGTTAGAAGGAGACTATAAATATGCGTCTTTTGTATTTGTTTATTTACTTAATTAGAGGTTTGCTCTTTAAGGGATTTTTGGGCGATGCGGTTGGTGACCCATCACCCATCACCAACAACCTTTATTCTACCATCTTTTTCCCACTCAACTTTCAAAAGTGGCTGAGGAATTTTTAATTTCTCAGCTCTGGCTACCCCTTTTAGGGATTTATAGCCGTTAGTACATGTATGTATGTTGCTCAAAAGTATTTTGTTCAATTGGAAATTTTCGATTTTCTGCACATGTTTATTTCCTTTATTTAATTTTCCGTCGTTATTAAGGTAAAAGATACTTTTAATCTTTGGTTATACTAAACTATGTAGTAAAGGGTATTTTAAAAGAAAAGCAAACAACTTACTGTTTTATCTAATTAAAAACACTAGCCGTGTTATACAAAGATTTCTCCTTGTCGATATAGTGGGATGAGTATACGCAAAAATATAAATAATTATTTCATAAATTAGTATAAAGCTTATTTGATAGAGTTATTTTTTCACAGTTGTTTACAAAATGCAAAGTTCGATGAAAGTCTAAAAATTTATAAATATCAGCTTACTCTATCAATTCTATATATAAATAAATTTATTTGAACCTACTCATCCCCTCGCAAAGCTATACATTTTCGAAGTATAAATTAGAATTATTAGCACATTAATTAAATAAAATGAATCAAGATAATTTATTCGAAGAACGGTTTGAATGCACATATTTAATATATTCTATTTCATTTTAAAAAAGTAGAAATATTACAAAAAAGATATGTAAAAATATCACATAAATTTAAAGCAAAACGATAATAATTGTTTCAGCTAGATTTACGGAACATTAGGGT
Source organism: Bedellia somnulentella (assembly GCA_963576735.1). Classification (NCBI taxonomy): domain Eukaryota; kingdom Metazoa; phylum Arthropoda; class Insecta; order Lepidoptera; family Bedelliidae; genus Bedellia; species Bedellia somnulentella. Next base: position 12,213,460 of record OY755190.1, read on the forward strand.
AATACGAGCGTATTCACAAAACAGAACAATTCGCAGTATTTTTAATAATGCATTTATCATCATTACCGAACGAAAATAAAGACAAAATTATTTTACCTGTAAAGAAATAAACAAAAAGCACATACCGAGCCGAAGGTTTGAACTCACGCCCTCACCCTGTGGCGCATAGCACATCACACGTTGGACCATTTTGTTCTTACGTTATACGTTGAAATTAACGATATTATTACGATTGAGACAAACTTATAATGAAAGGCGAAACAAGCGACTATGTTGCGCACAACCAAAATAAATTATCAAAAAAGCGCGGGAAGCGGCAAGCAGCCATATTACAGAAAAATCCGACACAAGCTCTGCGCATGAAGGCTAACAGCCATCTGCCACCCGTTCTCCGCGCAGGGACCCGCAATTGAAATTTAGGAAAAAAGCTTTGTAACTCCATAATTAGGATAAAAAGACTAGAAAATTATCACTACAATGATAGACTACTCAGTTGTCTACGCAAATGATAGGTAATCGATAACATATATGCAGTATTCTGACTGCAGTATAAGATTTTGCGATAAAAAAGGCCCCCACAAATATTTTTTTTTCTTTGTCAATTATTATCAAAAACAAAATATGAACCGTCATTTTTGAAGATAAGATATTGAACTTGAACATATATTTTATTTAGAGTGTGATTGCTTTATTGAGCGGATTTTATTGAGTTTGAAAACTACCAAAATCAGTGAACTTTTCGAGGGAGGCCCTTAAGGGATTCTGATTTCACATTTTGACGGGGCATGATTCAGATTTCTGGCCGACTAGTGAATAAATATTTGGTAGTTGACAATGTGTGAGTAAATTGACAGATGACATTATAAGAGATTGACAGAAATATCGGCATTGCTATCTTTGCCATTGTTTTAAGGTTTTCAGCCACTTTTGCTTACTATAAGTTTTTTAATGTCCCTCCTCCTCAGGGTTCAATGGTCTTCTGACATGCCGTGTTTCCTGATGCTCCAATTAAGCTTTAATCCATTTCCTATGTCCTTAAAAGTGAGATAGTGTCGGAAAAGAATGGACTCGAGTCCTCTATACATCCCGAGAACTTGAATTTTCTAATAGAATATGTAATGAACATTAACCATTTCCTACGGCCTAAACTGTTGCAAAGATTACTTGCGATCATCATTATGTCGCCGAAGTCCATTTTATATTAGGACATAGACTTAGGACTAGACTTAAAACTACGGAGAGGTGTAAAAGCAAACACTATGTGGATCTTACTCATTTTAAGACAGTTATCATCGTGGACTCTTCGCCTGAGGTACCTACGCAATGCAGTGGTAATATTGAAATCCTATGTCTTCTGTATCTAGTTTTAGAACTTTCGAATGTAAATCAACCAATTATTCAAACAGCGAATTGCGAGAATATATTGTTCTTTATCCTTCAGACCAGACACATCGATATATATATACCCACTTAGAAATGGACTGGAGCCACGCAGCAGAAGTAAAATTATTCCCCTAAAGAGGGACCCTAAAATAGGGTTAGATTAAGTCTCTCAATAACTGTATGATAAATTAGAACAATAAGGCATAGGTATGCGGATTTGCGTTATTTTCTCATTGCATTGGCGATAGCAAGTAAAATTTACCTGGATAGCGCAGCGTGGCGATCATTATCTTTTTTTAGCCTAGCCCATAGGGTGTCTGTTAGGACTCTCGTTTCTGTGTAGACAGACACCTTAGGGGTGCAGTTGTATGGTGGCAGATAGAAATAACCCTTTAGCTTCTCCCTGTACTGTAATTTTTGAGCATTGTTTGAATACTAGTAGGATCTTAACTCGACAAGCGAATAGAACATTGAAATATGAGAGTGTAGATTTTAAAATCTGTTTGGGTAAGTATAAAGCCATGTAGTCAGTTAGGTTTTCCAGCTCTGATGTATAATTAATTATTATAGATGACTTTTTGTAATGATGAACTTTGGAGAGCGCTGCTGCGACGATTATTGATGGTAATTTCATTTCACTGCTCTCTTGGTTGCGCAAAGAAGAAGAAAAACCGATTGTTTATGACTGTGCTCTATACTTGGAGAAATTTTAGTGGTGGATATTTTGTAGTAGTTCTTGAATACATTCATAAAACTATTGAGTTGATAGAATAAGGGCAAGAGATTGTGGCTCACTTAAAATGTTGTTGACTCTTTAACGCCATTGAAACACAGTTCCTCTGATGGACTTAACTAAAAACTTAATTAATGAGCTCGGGATACAAAACGTGTAATGTTGCATTGTTGAGACTGATACGGAACACACGACTGAGCATCAGGCAGCTGCTTGCTAAAAAGGTAAGGGAAGTCACCAAACACCGTTCAATGAACTGCAACTACTAAATATAAGGTTTTTCAAAAAACTACTCGATCTTTCAAACGTTGTACAGCCTGAATCTTAAGATTAATGTGTTAGGAAAAAAACTATAAGTATTAATTAAGTTTTAGAACTCAGGTATTATATTTTGGCTGTAAAAAATCTATCATCAAACACAAGCGTCTATTGTTTCTGAAATATGTATGCTAAAATTTGTTTAGGACGAGTCGGCTTATTCCGTTTATCCACCCTAAAACATCCTCCCTAGGTCGGATATTCGGAAACGCATGTCCTTCTACCCACCCTGAACGGGGTGGATATCCGGAATGCATATAATATGGTTCTTCCGATTTTTTACCCCAAGTACAGTAATTTATAGAAACATACACAACACAACACAAAATGGGTCCAAGAAACATCGTGAACATTAAAATACTTAAGATAAACATACCTACTTTCTTACTTACAGTTTGAATAAAAATATCTTACAAACTTAGGGTCTTTTTTTTTTCTGTAAATGACTGTACGTAGGCAGGGTAGAAAATCGGAAGGACCATATTATATGCATTCCGGATATCCACCCCGTTCAGGACTTGGGTTTCCGAATATCCGACTTAGACTAGTAAAAATATGCGCATTTTAAAATTTGTCAGCAGTACGTGTCTCTACTTAGTCTTCGTACTTGTGCTCAGAACATTTTGAATCAAATTAGAATTACCGCGTAAAGGGGACTTTACGTTGTATGTGTATGTCGTACTTAGCTATCTGGTTAACTTTACAGGCGCCTCTCCATTCTCTTAGAATTCCTAGTCGCCTCACTGAATGATGACTGTCAATTGAAAGGCCAATAGTTTGTGTAAATAGTTATCAACAGTGAAAGCCTGACTATCTAAAAAATTAGTTACGGGTTATTTATTTCCACAACTCAAACACACAAATTATAACAACATGATCACGTACATTACAAGAACAACAGAAATACACATACACCAATAACAGAAATACAGCTATGATTATAACAACAATTTTGTGTCACTACAATGAAAATGGGATCCAACTCAGCGTTAAAATTTGCTTTACGCAAAACACGGATTTCAGTTGTTTCCCTGGGTGGGCCACTTAACAAAGACTAAATTTAAAATTCTTATAAGATCATTAATTATTAAAATTATAATGTGAATACTATAAACTAGAGAATTTAAGTAACATTAAACCAAAATATGAAAATAAATGATGAGAACAAGATATTATTTGGATGCCATTTCGTAACTTTATCCACACCATTTCATTAGCCATTTTGACCAACTGACGATTCGTATACCACTACATGCGCAAAGGATTTTGGAATATTTAATGCCTGTTTACTTAATAAATATGCTTTGCTTACATGCTAAATTTCTTAACGGTGGTGGAATATTGTTCCAACACTTAGTCGCATGGTAGCGGAAACTTCCCCTAAAAGCTGTACGGTGAGGATGAATATCAAGGGCATGCTCGTATACTATGGTTCAAATTATGATTGGTAGAGAATTTAAGCTTTATAAACAAATACACAGGAGATCTTAACGACACCAAACATGCCAAATGCTGCTTTCTTCGTGATTCTATGTTTAACATAGAAGCTTTGTTAATAAAAAGGTGTTATACCGCTGCAAGGAGGAACATCAAAACAAAATCTGCAACATGCATTTTCCACACGCTATAGGTACTAGTGAATTCTATGTGAGTGCGATAGAAGACACGGCCTATACAGTGTATAGTATACACTAAGTCGCCGTAAATCAATCTGGACAGGATTAGTGATTCGCAAATCATGATATGAGATTTATCTGTCAGTAGATTACGAATTTAATGTTGAACCTTCAACCGGAAAAAGCAATTTCTTACTAAACTTACTATATGATTTTCAAAGCGTAATTGAGAGTCAAACGTTATACCAAAATTATTGGCTTCCTTAACTTGTTTAAGTTCCTTTCCAACAATTTAGATTTTTACACCTTTATCTACTATTTTCTTGATTTGAAATTTTGAGCCGATAATCATGTAACTCCATTTAAGTAGACTCAGAACAAGCGAGTTTGTTATGAATTTGAAAGGCGATTTAAAAGATGCATCACACGTGACGTGAATGACTATGGTTGATAAAATATTTCTTCATAGGAATTAGTAAAATTCATTTAATACAAGAGGTTGTGGGTATACGGATTGAATAACACTTGAATTTCCTACTCCTATATTTACAACAAAAGTTTCATTTATATCGTTCTTGGTGCAGCCGCGCCGGGGCGCCGAACACGACATGCATTCACAGACTGCTCGAGCACACTGTCAACCGTTTGAACATACATGCTATTGACCACTACGCTTCCTACCCCTAGAAATAGTTCAGTCCGTGTATTTTACTACACAGTCGCTGCTTCCATGCATTTACGCTGCAGTCGATTCATGCAGATCGATTATGAAAAAGATCTTTTGGCTAGCTAGATGAGGTACCTGACTTTTTTGGAAACGGATTATCCATTGGATCTTCGTAGCTGAAGGTGATGCTCTGAATTTTAATACATATCCGGTTCACAGAATTTGAATAATATGTCTGTCTATGTCTACGTCCGCGCATCCCGTAATAACTACTGGACGGATATTCATTAAATTTGGTATGAAATTAACTTATACACCGGATTAACATCTAAAACTACATCTATCCCGGATTTCGTGAGGAGCGTCAATAAGCCATGACTGCACTTATCGCAAATATTATGTGGTATGAATTCCTTCAGAAACAGCAATATAATAGTCCTAATGCGCGGCTTGCCTTCTAATAAATTTTAAACCTTATAATATAAATCTTTAGAGGTAGGTTATAAAATGCATATAAAATTGGATCATCTTTAGAAGATATTGTAGTAGTCCGATGCCTTGCTCTTATACCGGCAACAGTATCGTTCTATTCCAATATTTACTGCTTTTTAACAACATAACATAAACGTTCACGCCGTTTATCCCCGAAGGGGTTGGCAGAGGTACCAATACTCCTGAACTCACATAGCAAGCGCCATCTAGTTTCCAGAGAAGGTACCCACGTTTTGCATGGACAGTGTACTCACGTGATAGGGGGCAGGCCTATCGCCGTTTTTGTACGAATACACTGTCACATGACTAAGTACAACTCAGCCATGTGGGTTTCCTCACGATGTTTTCCCTCACCGTTAGCAACCATGATAAATTTTAACAACCTACGTATATTATCTACAGCAACAGTGTCTTCTCAGCTAAAAGCCGACCCTGGGGTTCCCAGACTACGTTCTACGTCCTATAAACAATAGTTATGCAGTCATCTTTTCAAAGAATTATCAGGTCCATAAAAATAAACAGTTAATATCCTAACAATAATTTATGTCAACGAGTGAACTTGTAGCAGAATTAGTTATCTAATAACATTTGGTAAACCATTATATTTAAGTATCTATATATTCTACCACAATTATATTAATATGGTGTCGGGTGTTCCTTAGGAGGGATATAAAGTATAAAAAAACCACATGAGGCAAGGTTAATACTGCTAAAAATCAAGCAAGAGAAAACTGCTTATAATATTTTGATCTTGAAACGCCACTTTTTGCATAGTTCATTCACATTTTATGCATTTATCTCTTACCAAAAATATTAGAAGTCATCATATATCATCCACTTGTGACAATTCAATTTTACCCTTATTGATTTGGAAGTAGTTTCATCTTAGCTATGATAGATTAGAACAGTCGTTGTTAATTTGTACTGATTCTTCTCTTTATGATTTAGAAATAACCTAGGTATATGTATAGTTAGTAATGTCTGAGTCATATCGAAATTACGCTACTTTTGAGAAGGTTCTTAAGCCAATGCAGAAATTACAACTGATGCTGCTTGGAATGCGCTGGCAGCAACGGTATACGGCACTTTGCACTTGAAATTAAGCCATCAAAAGATCGAAAAGACCGACACGCACCGCTTCTATCCGATTTAGCTTAGGTACACTCCTTTGTCCCGCCAGGGCGGACCTCAACTGCCCGGCACACATAAAGTCATGGTGAAGCCGCACATGCCACAGAGTCAGCAGCAACCAATCCTTTCGAAAAAAACACGCAACGCTGAATGAGTCTTCCCTGCATGCCTTTCCGTCGCTAACTGTGGGAAGCTGTTATAAGGTAGCAACAGCTCGACAAATGAATTTTAGAGCGTTCTTCCGCAAGTTTTGCGTCTCGCTGATCCGATACTGTTGTCTACTGGGCTTATTACAAAGAACCAAAAGATGAACTACGTATAATGACTCTTGCTCGATAAATTAGCTATCTAAGAAGAAAGAAAGAAATTCTGGAATCAGTTCAAACTGTAAATCAGCGTGCTACAGAACTAGGGACTGGACGAGCGGCTTAATTTCAAAAGCGTTAAAAAATTAAACGCAACGTAAAACCCTATCGAAAGGAAAAGCTTAATAAAACGAATGGAGTTAATAATGCTTACCCAACAAATGGGAGGGTTCCCCTTTTAAAATCTCTTGTGATAGGGTAATTTTGTGCGGGTTTCCCTTTCACACAGTTTCTGGGTATAGGGTACCCTTTGATTGGGTTTCCGTATTTTGTGGGTTGTTACGCGGCTTAAAATGTTCAATCAAATAAAAACCTTCACAAGTGGCGATCAATATTCTCTGCCTACCTCAATGGGAAATAACAGCGTGAGTATACGTATGTATGTATGTAAAAACCTTCAAAAGGTTATAAGAGCTTACGGTCCCTGATCAAAACACAGATACGCTGAGTTGGCTTATGTTAGAGTACTTACGACCGATTTCTGAATTGAGATCAGCATAAGTATCGTTCTGTCGCATTGAAATCTTAACAACTGTATGAGACAAAACGATACTTAAGTCGTTCTCAGCTTGAATACTCAATTCAGAAATCGGGCGTTAGAGTATGCCAACCATCTTTTCTTACTATGTATTAACAACATTCGGTCACCGCCATCATTGGACGCGCACGCAGTGCATATCTTTGCTAAGAACCAATAGGATTCGATTACCCCTTAAATACCCCTGCATTTACCCCTCACTGACAATCACCAGTGTCGATATTTAATATTAAAATAGCCACCAACTCGCCATCTGCTGAGCTTGTCGGCTGAGCACTGTTTCCAGCCTCACTGTTCGAAGTGTTTTCCATTTTCAAACGTGGCTTTAATATGCGTCATCATCCCACCATGAAGATTGTATAATGTAAATACTTATTTCATGTGTTTGCCATGCATTTCATAGGATGCCATTTGAGACTATTGAAAAACGGATACTAATGATAACATCTACGAGTATATACTCTATTCCGTAATAATATTATAAAGAAAAACTTGCATATTTTTGTATGTTTGTAATGAATCACTCAACTGATTGTAATAATTCTTTCATCAATAGAATTCTACAACCTACAGAAGTAACATAGGCTATATGTCGTCACGCTAAATTTCATAAGGGATGTAACTTGACTGATAAACTTCAGCCATTTGAAAAATAACACTACCCGTGCGAAGCTGCGGCACATCCTGGCTGACTTGGTTTTCAGGGCTCTGTGCGGGACGTTTCCGGACATCATGAAAACACCTAAACGGTGTATTGATGAGTTATTTACAGGCTCCTCTTTAAACAACCCGAACTAGTAATCTTCTATATCTAAATAAATAAAAGAAAGTGGTGTTAGTTACACTATTTATAACTCGCGCACGGATGAACCGATTTGGCTGAAAATTAATGGGGAGGTAGCTTAGAACTAGGAAAAGGACATAGGATATTTTTTTTTATAATATTGAAAGGAAGGAAGATTTGTTTGTATGTCTGTAATGAAAATGCTTCGCAACAACTTAACCGATTTAAAATAATATTTCACCAATGGAAAGCTAAAACTATCAGAAGCAACATGGGCTATATATCATCACGCTAAATATTGTAGAGGGTAAGCAGTGACAAATAATTAACACCACCTGTGCAAAGCCGGGGCGCACAACTAGTAGACAAATAAAGACTAAATTGGGGCTTTTGAGGAACCCATCCCCAACAACCTTTATTTCACCATCTTTTCCCCACACAACTTCCAAAAGTGGCTGAATAAATATTTAAGTATTATTATCGCAATTACCGTCCATCCGCATTTCAAACGAGGATGGAAAGATTTGATTGGTTGGATAAGTCCAGGCTGATATTGCGAATCTACTAGAGATGTGAGAGGATAATGTTTTATTTTTTAAACCAATGGAATCAAACGTGATAGGAAAGTGACAGTGAGGAGACAAGCGTGGTTAAAAATCCCGAGTCGTGGCTGCACCAATTTGTCTTTTATAAAGTTGTACTTCGTCATGTGACAGTGTATTCATACAAAACTGCGACCGGCGGGCGGGCTGCACGATGTCACGTGAGGTGCGTGACACGCATCCTCACCCTCCCTCACCCTCCTTAGTGGCTTATCCCCAGAAATGGGGATAGCCACCCCTCCCCTCTATTGCCTGGGGAGGTGCTCAACGACCGGGGGGGACGTTCCCCCCTGAGACGAAGCTGGGCCATGGGGACAACCCCGACGCCCATCCCGCGCGTGCCGAGCCTGGTCCTCTGAGCCGCGTCGATGATCTTCCGCACCAGTGTCTTGGAACTTTGCCACTTGACCAGCATTTTCGGAAAAGGAAGTACAACCCAGAAGCCACAACCCTTTACCAGCCCTCAGCAATTCGATAGTAATCCTATCATACCCTGCCGCCTTCCCTACTTTCACACTTTTCATTGCTTTCATTATTTCTTCCATACTAATCTCACTGTCACTGAAATCACCCATCTCTTCATTCCAATCAACATTACTGTCGATTGGCGAAGAAATGGATGCATCCTCTTTTCCAACAGTCCCTCAAAATAACTCTTCCATACCAGCTTCATACTACTTTCATCCGCCGCCAATTCACCCTGTTCATCTCTTATTACTCTCACTCTCGTGTTTTGGGAAACTCCCTTTTCTTTCCGGATATATTTCCAGAATAACTTTTGGTTATTCCGGAAATTATCAGAAAGTTTCCTCTCACACCACTCTTGCAAATCCCGCGTTTACTTTTCTATTTTCTTCTTTACCTCATTCTTAACTTTCTTATATTCATCTTCACTTTTCTGCACTACATCGTCAGTTATACTCGCATCCATCCGTTTACTAGCTTTAATCACTAGTAAATCTAACCACGCTTCCTTCTTATCTCCAACTGCCTCTTTCACAACTTTATCCCACCACTTGTTCGTGGTCTATTTGTTCTTTTACACACTCCACATACTTCCGTTGCACATTCAACCATCGTCGATTTGAGCACATCCCATACTTCTTCTATTTCCATTTCATCCTACATCTCCACGCAACTTAGTCCATCATCCAATTTCCTCACGTATTCAACTCTGATATTTTGATCTTCTTGCAGTTTTTCCACTTTTATTCTCACAAAATCCGTTGTTGACACTTAAGGTCTGTGACGCCAACGCGTCGTGATATAACTAGAAAGTTATCTGTGCCAACGTTCGTGCCCCTATAGACCCTGGTGTCAACAACCTTTGCCCTCAGCCTTTCATCAACTATCACAAAATCAATCATACTTCTTTCGCTATACATATACATATATGTATACATATGGATATCTTTGTGTTCAAACAACGTGTTCGTAACACAAAGATCCCTCTCCAAACATACATCAATCACTTTCTGACCATTCTCATTCACCATTTGATCACCAAACTTTCCTAAAACTAACACACCAACCCAGCCATTAAAATCTCCTAACATTACAAGTCTCTCATTCGCACCCATTCACAACATCGTCTAACAGATTCCCAAACTCCTCCCTCTCAGATAGGGATTTAGACATGTCCGGAGCATAAACGCAAATTATGCGCATCCGGACTAGTCCCAATTTCACCTTAATCCATAGCCTTGGACTCACACATTCGTAATCTTTCATTCACTGAGCCATCCTTACAGATATCAAAAGTCCCGCTCCTTGGCTAGCTCGGTCACTGTCACCGACTCCAGACCAGATTGCCGTAATGTTGCCAAGTAGTGAAACTTCCTTTCCCTTACGCTTCGTCTCATTTACACATAGAAAATCCAGTTTTCTTTCATTCATAATAATACATACTTCATCTAATTTTTCAAACATTCCTCCACATACATTCATCGTACTGAAGCGGGTCTCTTTAGCCCACTTTTCGCCCCATGAGAAACCATGGCGTGATGAGTGGCGAGGTACATCGTCGATTTGGGGGATAAATCTTTGGGGTATTTTGGATATATTTTAAGCCGCTAAAATATACTAAAGATAGGGAAACTCAATCAAAAGAAAACCATCTTATTTGATGGGTAAGCGATATAAAATTCTTCTATTTGATTAAGTTTTCCCTTTAGATAGCTTTGAACACGGAAAATCCAACTAATGGGGTTTACGTTTGGATTGGGTTTTCTTCGTTGAGTATTTTCAAATACATGTTTTTAAGCTGCGGAAGAGTTGTCAGGCATTACACATTAATATTACATTAAAAAAATGTTGTGTAGTTTCGGCTTAGACTAGCACTACTCCATTCCTTCCGGTGGTGGGTGTACGTAAGGCGGCTAACGATATTGGGGTTTTTAAGGGATTTTTGGGCGATGCGGTTGGAGAAACATCACCAAAAACCTTAATTTTACCAACTTTTCCCCACTCATCTTTCCAAAAGTGGCTGAGAGATTTCTAATTTATTTAGCTCTGGCTACCCCATCTAGGGATTTATAGCCGTGAGTATATTTAAGTATTATATTAAAAAGCCTCATACTCTCAGTCGCATAGTGACATTCTAAGCCGGCACTACACGGCAAATTTATTAATAAAGCTTATAATTTTATTATTAGAGCTATAAATAAATAAAGGAAATAAAAATTTCGGCACAGGCGGGAATCGAACCCGTCTTTATTTATTTTTCCTTTGTTTATTCTTTATTTATTAGTAATAATCCCTACATGAGGTTTTCATGTAAAAAAACATTAAAATTAGAGCTATAAATCCCAGAAGGGGTAGCCACACCATCATATTTAAGAAATTCCTAAGAAACTTTTGGAAGTAGAGTGAAGAAAAGATAGTAAAAAAAATTGTTGGTGATTGATCTCGAATCACATCGCCCAAAACACCCTCAAAATCTTAAATAGCCTCTTACGATAACCGCGGAAAGAAATAGGTTAGTGCTGCTCTAAGCAGACAGTACCTATACAGCAACCACAAATGTATTCTCTGAAGAAATCTGAAGGTTGCAATCTGCAGCCCTCTTCATGCTTACTTACTATACTATATGTAACGAATAGCTTATCCGTGGACCTCATGAGTAAATCTTGGTAACGAGTGTCGGTTTGGGTTTGTTGCTTATACGCATACATAAAGACGTGAGTACACTGTCCAAGCAAACCGTGGTTATTTACTCTGGACATTAGGTGGCGCTGTCACGTGATCTTCAGAAGTATTGGTACCTCTGCCAACCCCTTCGGGGATATACGGCGTGAACTTTTGAACTGTTACTATTGTGGCGACCGCTAGACGGCGAACTCGCACACTAGCAGCGTCATAAAAAATCGTACATCGCGGTATCGAAATGTTTCTCTAGCTAAACATAAATACAAATTCTAAGTTGGTACACAGCAGGGTGTACTGGCCAGTATATCTTTGCTGTTTCCACACTATCTTCAGAAATCAGTTTCGAGAGTGGAGAGATAGAAAAAAGGATATCTAGTCATGTCAATTGCGTGTAAAATTATTAAAACTACTGTGCTGTGTAGTGTCGGCTGACAATTACACTTCCCAATTTATTTCCGTTTGTGTCCGTAACAGACGACTAAGGGTATTGGAGCTTTTTAATTAATTTTCAGGCGACGCGGTTGTACACCCATCACCAAGAACCTTTATATTTCAAGCCCTGGCTACCCCTTTTAGGGATTCATAGACATGAGTATATAACCAACCCGGACTTTCACGCCGTATATACCCGAAAGGGTTGGCAGGGATACTAATACTTCTGATCATCACTTAACATTGTCACCTGATTCAGAGTACCCACGTTTTACTTGAACATTGTACTAACGTAATAGGGGCAGGCCTATCGCCGTTCTCTACGAATACAGTCACATTACAAAGTATAAAGACTGAAAGCATTTATTCATAACCAAAGGAACACTATAGTTAGATAAATGCCGGTTATCTTAAAAAAACCATCAAAAACATTAATAAATCTATACTTATAATAAATACTAGTGGATCGTCCCAGCTTCGCACGGGTAGCGTTGTTTTTTTAAATATCTGAGGTTTCTTTCTTCAGTCACTGCTTAAGCATTGTGAAATTTAGTGCAATGTTTTCAATTTATTAAATTTATAGCACTCCCTATACAGTGTAGTTTGGTGATTTTAAATGCGCTTTGATGAACGGTTCAGTATTTCCGTTTAATAGCAAATTTTGAAATAAAACGCTATGAAGTATTTATAACAATCTAAAAAATAAATCAATACGTGATGTAGGATGCAACTACTGGCGCCATCTAGTATGTTATATGTAAATTAGTAAAGATTTGGTTTTGATCACGGGCGCGATGGCTTATTTTATGTATAATTTCGGTGTTTGTCCACCGATTTCTATGATATATTTTTTATTGAATAGGTAATAATGTTACCTTTGTATATGACTTTAGAAAAGACAAATTGGTGTAGGCCCGTCCCAGGATTGGAACTCACGCCCTTCTGTTTTTCGGGCGGGTGTTCTACCCACTGGACTATCATGTAGCATGTCGCATTTTAACGAAACTTGGCACAATTATTCTTCATACTCCTGGGCAGGTTATAGTATACTTTTCAGCAGAGTAGTGATGGGGAATTTTGGGAAATTTAAGGGAAACCGGAGAAGTTACTCAATTTTTTAAGCTTTCGTCGCGTAGCCTTAATGGTTAAACTTACATAGAAATAATGTATGACGGAAATATTCTTCATAAAATTATCTAAAAAATTTCTCGCAACTGTATATATCCATCTTTTATGGTTGACTCACAATAACACTTGTAACTCCTGATAGCTTAGCAGTTCGGAGCATTCTGATTATATTTGTTTACTCTTCCGTTTATAATACTCTCATGCATCTTTTATTTAAAAAAGGTAACATTATTACCTATTCAATAAAAAAAGAATCCTAGAAATCGGTAGTGAAACATCGAAATTATACATGAAATAAGCCATCGCGCCCGTGACCAAAACCAAATCGTTACTAATTTACATATTACATACTAGATGGCCCCAGTAATTGCATCCTACATCACGTAATGATTACTTTTTTAGATTGTTGTAAATAATTCATAGCGTTTTATTCCAAAATTTGCTAATAAACGGAAATACTGAACCGTTCATAAAAGCGCATTTAAAATCACCAAACTACACTATTCAGGGAGTGCTATGAATTTAATAAATTGAAAACATTGCGCTAAATTTCACAATGCATGAGCAGTGACTGAAGGAAGACACCTCAGATATTTAAAAAACAACGCTACCTGTGCGAAGCTGGGCCGATCCACTAGTAAATAATAATCATTAAAACAAAACAAATAAACTCAAGTTTAACATGTGTGTGCCCTCTAGCTATGAACTGGTAACTGACTCAGCATAATGCTACCGATGAGTTCAGCACAACAACAGCAACCCTGATTTTCAGCCAGTGCCAACGGTGTCATCGACCCATCAAGTGATAAATATTTACTGGGTATAACTTGGCCATATGGGTTTCCTCACAATGTATTCCATCACCGTTAACAACCATGATAAATTAGCCACACATGACTTTGGAAAAGACAAATTGGTATAGGCTCGAACCGAGATTTGAACCCTCGAATGCTCTCCACAATAAGCGGTGTTCTACCCACTGTGCAATCACGGTTGTTACGGCCATGAGTATGTATTTTTGAGGGTTAACGTTGTATGTTAATAAAGCGTTAGTGATCCATCCCATAGTCGTCTCGGGTAGGTACCTACAGTACCTAGGTTCAAAGACTAACGCCCGATTTCTGAATTGAGTATGCAAGCTGAGAACGACTTAAGGATAGTTTTGTCTCATTCAGTTGTCAAGATTTCAATGCGACAGAACGATACTTACGTTGTTCTCAGCTGGAATACTCAATTCAGTAATCGGGCGTTAGTATGAGTAGTGCTATGTGAAGCGTTCTGATCACTGTAAACCGAGCAGTAAACCTCCCATATATATTGAGCTATGAGCCCTCCACTTTTCTATACTGAACATCACCAGCAGGTATAAAAATATTAATAACCTATAAATAAAGTCAGAGTTCACATTATATTTTTGTTACTTATACTCACGGCTACGTATCTTAAAACGGCCAGAGCTTCAGAATTAAAGACACTTGAGTCACATTTCAAGGTTGAACACGATTGGTGATTTTTGTGTGTGAGAGTGAATTCTATGCTGTGTAGTGTCGGCTTAGAATAGCACTACCCCATTTCTTCCGGTGGGTGTACGTAAGAGGCGACTAACGGTATTGGGGCTTTTAAGGGATTTTTTGGGCGATGCGGTTGGAGACCTATCACCAAAAACCTTTATTTCACCATCTTTGCCCCACGCAACTTCCAAAAGTGGCTGAGGAATTTCTAATTCTCTAGCTCTGGCTACCCCTTCATGGGATTTACAGCCGTGAGTATATGTATGTATGTATGTAGTGAATTCTTATATCAGAAAATCTGTCATTATGTCATGTATCACTTCTCTCGCTCTATTTTTTCTAGGGATGGCCTTCTCAAGATTCATGTGTCTTTTCATGAGTGCCCATTTATTAATACATACATATACTCACGGCTATAATTCCCTAGAAGGGGTAGCCAGAGCCAAGGAATTATAAACTCCACAGCCACTTTTGGAAGTTGAATGGGGAAAAGGCGGTAAAATAAAGGTTTTTGGTGATGGGTCTCCAACCGCATCGCCCAAAAATCCAATAAAAAGCCCCAATACCCTTAGTCGCCTCTTACGACACCCGTGGGTAGAAAGGGGTAGCGAAATTCTAAGCCGGCACTACACGGCAAATACAGTTTTTAAACTCTCGCGGTTAGTACACATTTTATATAATTATTAAAATATTTATGTGTAATGCCCTTTTATGGTTCACATTTGACACATTTTTACACTTGAGACTGTACCCGTGAAAAGCGGCTTTTTGCTGGTATTATGTGGCAAAGCTTGTGTTGTATTCAAGCGTGATGGAATGAAAAGGGGTAGTAGAAAAGTTTAGTGGAAAAAGTTGTAGATGATGGGTGTCCATTTCGAACCATGTTGACCAACAATCACTTATAAAGGCCCAAATACGTAAGTGGCCTCCAACGAAATCCAGCAGGAGGAAGGCATTTATGTATATACGTTATTTTTATGATGATAACTTATGTACCTTAACTCACTACACGTTCACTTGCTACCATACTCTTTGTATCTCATCTCCACCGTTCACACCGTAAATTCCTGAAAAGGTGGCAAAGGCACGAATAATTCTAAACATCAGTGACATATTTGTCCCCTATAGCTCAGTGTACTCACGTTGTGTACGTAGATTCACTGTCACATGACTAAGTATAATTTAGCCAAGTAGGCATCGTCACAATGTTTTCCCTCACCGTTAACGACTTTGCCTTTCTAAGCCTCTTTGTATCATGTACAGCATAGCTAGTACCAGCGGCCTACAGCCCACTTATCCACAAGTAAAACTTTTTTGTGAAATAGATACTAGGATACATGCATTTTGTTTTTAAATTATATAAGGGATTGTGTAGTTATAAGGGAGCAGAGAATTACCTGAATGTTTAACTTTCCAGTATTACTTTTGAAATAACTAACAGGCTATTCTATATGTTGCTGCTTGTTAAGTGGCAACACTTATCGAAGCATAAATTAAAGGTCGTAATTTTGTAAAAATAAAGCCAATAACATTTCGATGCTTATCAGTGGTGTCTGTTGTTGCAGCACGGACGAGGATGCGCGCCAAGCGATGATGATGGACGGCGGCAAGCTGAAGGAGATCCAGGTGAAACTGCTTCTGAGTTCGCGATCCGAGATGCACAAAGTGATCGAGGCTGCGCGACAAAGCGTGCCCATCCTAACCCTCACAGCGCAGGCCCCTGTGGCCCCTCCAGCCCCTGCACCCGCCCCTACCCCTATCATCAACCCGTTCGCCGCCGCACTTGGAAACAACATGATCGCAGGCATCCCTGGCCTCGGGAACCCACTAGAAATACCACAACCCGCTATCATAGAGCCGCCAGCATCCCTCAGTATAAGTCCGCCCATCATCACAACTCCCGCTGACGACGACGACCGCAGAAGGAGCAAGGAAAGAGATCGCCGACGGTCGAGGTCGAAATCGCGTGACAGGAAGGACAGAAAACGAGATCGCCGCGAAAGATCGCGGTCCCGGGAACGAAGACGACGCGACCGCAGCCGCAGCCGAGAACGCCGCGACCGCAAACGGGATCGACGCAGTCGGTCGCGTGACAAAATGCGCAGAGACGACAGACGGTCACCGAACTCGCAGAAATCGGATGGACCGCCACCAAACATTCCTATTCGATCCGGAAACGGTCCGATGATGGCTGGAAACGGGCAATCGCGCCCCGACATGGAGAAGCGTTTCGATCCGGAGATCGCAGAAACATACAACAAACTTCAGGAGCTCGGCAAGAAGCGCAATCCGAACGCGTTCCAGGGTGATCAGAACGGCGGCAGCTCTGTCCCGCAGCGGACCTTCAACGGCCGAGGTCCGCGACGTGACCAGGAGCGTGACTGCTGCGTCGCCATCCGGAACGCGCCCAACCACACCAGTTACGGCGACGTGCGGCGATTCTTCCCCTTCATGATCGACAAGAACGGCATCAAGATGATCAACGATAACAAGGGCCGTCGCACCGGCACCATCTTCGTGCGCCTCTGCGAGCAGCGCTCCAAACAACTGGCGCTGCAGCGACGCAACTTAGAGCTGAAGAACCAGAGAGTGACAGTGGAGCACGTCGACGAAGACGAGTACGAGGCGGCCGTCGACTCGTTCCTGCCGTACCGCGCCGACAACGACGACCCGGAGCCCACTATCGTTATCGACGACGCGGACACACCGCACAACTTTACCGTTCTCAAACTGGAGGAGCTACCGCTCTTCGTCAAGGAGCAGGACATTATCAAAACTTACAGTGAGTTCTCGCTGCTGTCCATCGTTATGGAAGAGTGCCGAAACACGCGCACAAAGACCGCTTTCGTGCAGTTCGTGAAGGCGGAGGACGCGCGGCAGGCGCTGGCCACCCGGGAGCGCCTCGTGTTCGGCCGCCGAAACGTGGCCGCCACGCCCGCGCTGCCAGGCGAGTTCGAGCGCGTCAAGGCGATGCAGAGCGACCCCACCGTGTCCCGCGACCCGCGCCAGCGCCCGCCAGTGCCGGCCGCACCATCCGGGCCCGCTCCTTTCGTACCTCCCGCATTTGTGCCCTCCGCACCTTTCCAGGCCTTTCCACCCGGCCAGAACAATGCGGGGGGCCCCGTGGACCCGCGCGCTGGTGGCTGGCCTCGACCGAACTTCCCGCAACAGAAACCGCAGCCGCTGCTCCAGCAGACACCGCAGCCGCTGCTCCAGCAGAACCCGCCGGACGAGGACCGGCTCGACTGCGTGCTGCTGAAGGGGCTGCCGCGGGACGCGACGGACCGCACCATCGTGGAATTCTTCGTAGATACGGAGGCGGTGCCGGCGCGGATACACCTGATGCTGGACCAGGCGGGCGCGCCTTCCGGCGACTGCTTCTGCGAGTTCCGGTCCGTGGACGAGGCGCGGCGCGCGACCGCCAAGCACTCGCAGCTGCTGGACGGCTGCCGGGTGTCCGTGGACCTGGTGCCGCGCTCCGTGGTGCTGGACGCGCTGGACGGGCCGGCGCCGCGCGACCTGCCGCCGCCGCAGCCGCTCATGCCGCCGCAGCAGTTGCCGCCGCGACCCTTCTACGAGCAGCAGCAGCCGCGCGGCGGTTTCAACCGGGGCGGGTACCGCGGTCGGGGCGGGTACGACTCCGGCTTCGACCGGGGCGGCCGCGGGAATTTCAACTCGAGAGGTCGAGGTGGATTCGATCGAGGTCGAGGCGGTCCGGACCGAGGTCGCGGCGGGTTCGACCGCGGCCGCGGCCGGGGGCGGGGGCCGTCTCGGTTCGAAGCCGAGCCGGATACGGGCATGGAAGACTTCGGCGCGCCCGGCTGCGTCGTGACGCTGGAGAACGTGCCGTTCCGTGCCACCGTCGATGATATTTTGCAGTTCTTCAGCGAGTTCGAGCTGAGTCCGGACGACGTGATCCGACGGTTCAACGAGCGCGGGCTGCCCACGGGCGACGCGCGGGTCGCGTTCCGCACGCCGTTCGACGCTCAGCGCGCCGTCAAGACGCACCACCTCGAGATGATCTTCGACCGCCGAATCAGCCTCAACATCCTCTAGCGGCGCCCCACCCCGCCTCGAAAAGACGAGTGATAACTGTACATACTAGTGAAGTGAATGTATCTTTCTAGTTGTAGCGAAAGGCTACCCGAGACTTTGTAATTATTATAAGCAGTGTATTTAGAGTGTAAGGTTTCGATTGTGACGCGATTTAGTACATATGTTGGGGTGACATGCTGATTGTAATGTTAATTACTAGTTAATATTTTTCCAAAGTAAATAGATTCGGAAATAAAGCGATAAACTTATTGACAATTTCATTTATTTACCTATGCGTATAGATAAATTAATTTATCCCTTCTGCAAAAACGATACATTTATTCAAACCCAAAACTCAAACGTTCACGACGTACATGTTCAAAGAGATGGCAGAGGTACTAATACTTCTGAAAATTTGTGGCATTATTGTCACCCGCAGGCTGATTACGCATCTTTCGGCAACTTGCGATACAACAGCAGGCGCGACACCTTAGCCGCTCCGCAGCAACGCGATCGCAATAAATGTTGATATTACGGAAGCACACTGGTCGCTGCGGCTCTTGAATCGCTGAATGCACTTTGACTGTATTGACACTAGCGTCCTCAGCCGACAATTATCAAACAGTGGAACTACGAAGAGTGATACCACTTGAGGACTTGTAAATGTTTTCCCTTGATTTAAGGATACATTTTTAATATAATTGTTCATACTTACTATTTTATCAGCTTTATTATGCACATTTTAGTCGTAAATCAATTTGATTTCTATTAAATTAATGATATATGACATAATGAGATCTACTTATTATTAAAAAGAAACGAATTTACTAAATGAAATTTCTACGAGGGTCACAATATGTGAAAATAGAAATAAAAGTATGTCCACATCCACACGGCCTAAACAAAAAAAAAAAGTCTTTGTTTTGTTTTGTATTTGAGTTACGTTGAGTATTTATTTGTATAAAGAAAATCTCGAAGTTACAGTATTTCTAGTTAGTTATCTATAATTATCCAGTCAAAACTGAGGTAAGTTTACACTTTCAAATACTTTACTCCTTTCGTATCACAAAATATGTTGCTAAATTTATTGAATACACAGCATTTTAGTTCTAGTTTTCACTTAGAAAGTTTCGAGTACAATAAACATAATGTTAGTATTATTTCGAAATGAGACGCATTAGCTAATAGTATTTTGAGTTTAAATTTTATTCGTTATAGGTATGGACAGCAGACAGAGAGTCAAACGCACAATTAGAGACGCTTCTAAAGTTCCTAAGAGAACATCCACTGCAATGCAATGCTTTGACAAGCAGTTATTTAACTCTACTGCCTCCATCTCCATAAGAAAGTAAGTTTTGATGTTTAAAGAATTGATTGACCACATTTCCTTTATGAAAGTTTTTCATATAAGAAAGTATTTTTATTCTTTCAACAGTCACTCAGAGCCCTTTTAAGAGGCTACAAACAGGTTGTAGACTTGAGAAGGCAAGGAGAACCAAGTAGATTATTTAAATAAAGACCAAACAAATTTAAGTAAAACATTGAGATAAAAGATAAAAAATATTTATTTCAAAATAAAAAGAATTTTTCTCTATTTTTTGAACGTCACAAACTTACGTATAAGTCTGAAAATCTACTTCGGATTCGGAAGGTGTATTGTTGCGAGAAGAACCCGTAAGAAACTCAGCAACACACATCTTTTCTTAGTCATATTACAATATTGGTGTATGTCTGGAAATACCCTGAATAGAGCCCTGGTGACACCAAGCAGTTTCATCTCTCATATAATCATTTAAACTGTAATAAGCTTTTAAATGAAGACTGCGTTTTATAATTACTTTGAATTTCTTTTCTGTTAGATTCAAAATGTCATCAGGTATTTTATTATAAAATTTTACACATAACCCCATAAAAGATGTATTTATTTTTGACAATCTGTACTTTTGAATTGAAATTTTATTATTATCTCTAAGACTTCTAGTATGTCTATCACAGTTTTTGGCAAATGCTTTCAAATTTTTCTTACATACATGATGTTTTCATAAATATATTGACATGGCAGTGTCATTATATTTATGGTTTTGAACAATTCTCTAAGGGAATCTCGTGAACCTAAATTATAAATAGCTCTTATTGCTCCTTTCTGTAGAATGAATATGGACCCAACATCAGCAGCTCTGCCCCAGAGTAAAATGCCATAAGACATTATTAGAGACATTATAGAGTATTGGCAACTACACATAACATAAAACAACTTTTAAGCCATATTACTTTATTTATCTTTCTTTAGTCTAGCTTTGCTATGCATAAAAGCTCCATTAAATTGATTGAGGAATGATTTGATGTGAATATGTGTGTACAAATATTTATTTATCAATCAGTAACATTCCTCATTGCTACAGGACCATAACCAGCACTGCGAAATGAGTGGGTTGTGGAGCTCAAGAACCATCAAGTGAAGGCGGAGGGAAGGTTGGCATGTGTGGCATTTATAACTGCCAAAGCTAAAGTTCAAAAATGCAAGTTTGCACAAGTGAAGGCAACTAAGACTCAAGCAAATAATATCCAAGAGCTCATTAATAATATTAAAGAATATTAAAAAAAATAAAAACATTTGTTAAGTAAAATATCTGTTTTATTTGTCAAAAATAACAAAATATTAAGTGTTCATATTTTTCTGATATCATGAAATTCACATACAATCAATACTTGCAAGTAGGCATAAGCATAAAGCATAAACGTTCACGCCGAATATCCCCGAAGGGGTTGGCAGAGGTACTAATACTTCTGAACATCACGTGACTTTGTCACCTGGTGTTCAGAGTACCCACGTTTTGCATAGACAGTGTACTCACGTGATAGGGGGCAGGCCTATCGCCGTTTTGTATGAAAACACTGTCACATGACTAAGTACAACTCAGCCATGTGGGTTTCCTCACGATGTTTTCCCTCACCGTTAACAACCATGATAAATTAACCACACATATGTCTTTAGAAAAGAC
The DNA here is from genome assembly GCA_963576735.1 of Bedellia somnulentella. NCBI lineage: Eukaryota > Metazoa > Arthropoda > Insecta > Lepidoptera > Bedelliidae > Bedellia > Bedellia somnulentella. The sequence continues at coordinate 12,235,344 of OY755190.1, forward strand.
AAATTGGTGAAGGCCCGACCCAGGATTTGAACACTAGTCGTTTGCACGATAACCGAGTGTTCTACCCACTGGGCTATCACGGTTGCAAGTAGGACATAGCTAATATTTATCTTTTTCTTAGAAGAATCCTTCAAATATAAACTAATATAGAATCACAATGTTTACCAACTAGTCCCTCATTTAAACAAGAAATCCTAAATATTTCATTAGCAATCCTCAATGGATTGGAGCAATAGATGTGGATTAATATGCATTCAATCTGCATTTTTAATTAGAATTTGCCAAGTGCAAATCATTGTTTGCCTATTGAGGGTAGTAGTTAGTACAAGTAAGAAAGCAGAAGAGGAGTAGTAGTAAGTATAAGGAAATAAAGCAATACAAACATATTATTTTTGAGTCTAAATCAAAATTCAAACTAATAATAATAAATACATAATTTTTCAGAGTGTTATATAAAATATTTAATTAAAGAATAATATTTAACTCTTTTTTTCCTAAAGCTATAAAGTGGTTCAAAGTTTACATCTACTTAGAAACAGGACAACCAAAATATTATTTTTTACATTAACATGAAAACTAGAGTATCACTAAATGAAAATAATAAATGTTCAATGATTTTAAACTGAATCACAAAATAACATACAAGATATCAACTTAAGTAAAAATACAACATATAAACAAAAAGATGATTAACAATAGTTTTAAAAAGCCTTTACACTATGCTACCCACACATATAGAACATTTTGGAACTGCTGCTGGCGACCTCATAATAATAAATATGTAGAACACCAGCAACAGCATCTTTACCAACTGGGGCAATAATTTAATTGTTTTGATCTAAATCTACATCTTCTCTGGGTAATTCTGATACTAGTAGAACTACGTAGTACACTGAAGATATTGTAGGAAACAGTGCAAGCATTAACCATTTTAGCCACCATATGATGATCCACCCTGTGTGCCAGTAAACAAAGTCAGTGAGCTTTCATTCATTTCGATTACTGAAGTGAACCTCAGAGTATTCTTCTTCTGGACTCTTAGGAACAGCATTGACAATTGGGGTCAATAGCCATGGTCTTAGAGGGTATCCAGAATCACCTGTAGAGGAAATACATAATGTATTATAAAGAACATACAAGGTTTAATTTTTAGTAGGCCTCATTTTGTGGTGGACACATTTTTATCCCTAAATCTGAGCTCCTATCAAAGCTGTATTTTATGCAGAGTAAGCCTCAAAATAAGTTATTTCATCAACATTTCAAATGTTGAGGTCACTGTAACAGACCTATTAAATTAATAGTAGTAGTAGGTGTAAATATTATAGAAAATTTAATTATGAAATAGTAGTTATTATGGCAGATTTTTAACATAAAACAGAGACATAGTGAGCTATTCATGAAATTATTTTGTGTTTTACAAAAATTTGGAAGTTGGTCTCTTCTTAAAATTGTCTTCGATATCCCATTGTATACAAATGAAATATAGTGTTTCCTATTAAAAATATCTCCTCATGGTCAGTGAGCTGGATAAGTGGAGCATGTGTGCCATCAACACATGCCATACACCCAGTTAAATTGTATTTATTGTAAAATCTGGAACATCATGAAATTCAATATCAGTGAGTCTATAACCTATCCACTTACTTTAATGCATCAATTTTTTTGTTGGTAACTTAAGTACACAATACTTACCCAATCATTATTGATGGCCTTTCATTGTGTGATTGTGGGAAGAAAATGCATTTATGTTATGCAGGATGTTAGGTTTGTTTAAGGCCTTCATTCCTCACAATATTTGACACACTTGATTGGCTCAGACCATGAATACAACTCATCCCTACAGGGTTTTGGTATGAATCTTAGGCGAAGAATGACAGTGCTGTTCTGATCTGAAAAAAATATAATATATGATTATACCCATCAAAGCATATTCACTTCACTGGTATATTTAATAACTTTATATGTCACAATTACCTCATATTCCACAGGAATTCGAGTAGATCTTAGTGCTGACTAGGACTGGGGATAACTCGCTGCACAACGCAGCAAAGATTTGTTTCGTCACCCTATACTTTGACATGAAAATCGAGCGCCCGAAAGATGATCAACATTTGCTTCGATATGAAGTTGCCTTCTTCGTTGGGCCATCTCCAGCGCATCCAATATAAGAACAGCACGAGCCATGGTCTTTTGCATATTATTTGCATCATCCAATCATCAGTTATTGTCGAATATATATACACAAAATATTAACACTGATTAGCACCATATTTTATAAATTCATAACAGGAACATTGTTTAAGACCAAAAAAACGTGTCCTAACATAATAACTTGCTTCTACAATACGAAATATGTTAACTTTGATTGATATTTTTAATAAATAAGTCTAAAGCAACTAATTTGCACACTGATGCGACACCAAAATACCTGTCGCTATTTTGACAGCTAAATTGACTCAATAGCTGCTCCAATTATCGTGCCGCTGTGTTAGGTAATACCAACGCTGTTGTTTTGTATCGGAAGCGATGCACTTTTATTTTCCCAGTCGTTCTGTAGGTGGCGCACAAGATCGACTGCGTGATCAGTGTTTGGTTATGTGTTGCGTAATACGATATGTCGTTTTGGCAGCGATATCGACTAAATTTTCGCCTCAATAATTGTGCGACTGAGATACGTAATCAGCCTGCCGGTGTTCAGAGTACCCACGTTTGCCTTGGTCAATGTACTCACGTGATAGGGGGCACTGTCACAAGTCTAAGTAAAAGTAGGTTTCACGATGTTGCCCCCTCCGTTAATAACAATGATAAGTAAGTCATACATATGACTTAAGAAAAAACAAAGCATGATAGGCGGGTGTTCTACCCACTGGGCTGTCATGGTAGTTGTACATCATACACATGTACACATACATGGTCATGTATGTGGATGCCAAAACATTTTGAATACTGTGGTGTAGACAGTGAATTGGTAGGATGCTGCGCGTTATTTCATTTTTATAGTTAATTAAATTTAGACTAAACTATATTCAGATTATTAATTCCTTAAAATTAGAACAGCTGTAATTTTTGACATGTCAGAGGTTCATCATGTAGTCCTGTTATCCCTCATTAGGGACATAGGGCCCGAAGAAGAGATCTCCACTTTTCTCGATTTTGTGCGGCAGCTTCCAGGTCCTTCCAGCTGAGTTCAGTTGATGCAGCCTCTTTTTCAACTGAGCGCCTCCAGGTTGTACGGGGGCGACCCGGCCTTCTTTTGCCATACGCTTGCCACTTTAACCCTTGTTTGGATAGATGAGTGTCTGGTCTTCTCAGTACATGTCCAATCCAACGCCATTTCCTCATAAGGATCTCCTTGTTGATGAGCTTTTGGTCAGTCAACTCCCACAGCCTTACGTTAGTTATGGTTCGCGGCCAGAACATTCCGCGTAATGCAATGCGTCGTAAACATTTGTTCACGAAGACCTGTAGCTTACTGGTTACTTCATTTTTAAATGTCAGAGGTTATAAACTTTTTTTGCCAGGCACATTTTTTTACTTAAATACCAGTCTGAACATCTAAGTCTACCCATTTTATTTGTAAGAGAATGTAACCATCATATGAAGGGTAGCGTTACATATTAAAAAAATGGTAAATAACTTTTTAAGTTAAACGGTTTTATGTTAAACATAATAATAAAATGGATACAGTCGTGGGAATTATCATATGAGAATGTAACCATCATATGAAGGGTAGCGTTACATATTTAAAAAATGGTAAATAACTTTTTAAGTTAAACGGTTTTATGTTAAACATAATAATAAAATGGATACAGTCGTGGGAATTATCATAGGTATAGACTAAAATAAAACCGTGGGGCACTAATGCGGTCGACTCCGACACTTCCGCCACGAATCGCTTCAATTTCAATACTCGTAGTTTGTACCAATTGACAAATCTTATAATAAAAGAAAACACTAGCTCAGCACTATGATAACCTAAAATTCGCTTATGATTATGATGGAGCTCGCTAGCATATTTTCACATTCTAGCCCTACTTACCACTTGTCCATCGTTGCCGGTGGGACAGCTGTATTATAGTCGATTATAGACAATTGACGTGTCCCACGTTTTATTTTAATCTAGACTATACCTTTGATTATAATTCCCACGACTTTATCTTAAGCATTACAGTGTATAAAACATATACATACATAAATAATTCCATAAACCGTTTAACTTAAAACGTTTTCTTACCATTTGTTATTTTCTAGTTTTAGATTTTATTTCGCATTCTGTTTAATTCCCATTTTGAAGTTGTATAGTGCACTGTATTCTACTTGATAAGCCCTTTTACTTGATACCCATTTAGATTGGATTGATAAAATAAAAAAAAGGTTATCAGCCATTTTGTATTTACAGTGGTATTGAACAAACATAATTCGGTATACAAAGTTTTTTCTTTGGTATTTATTAAATATTTTTATTTGATAGTAAACACGAAAATAAAACACTAACTCATTTGAATATTTTCCATTTAAAATGAGTAATTGTAAAGTTATGATTTTTGAAAGATTGTTCAACTTTTGTACTTAATGACGTCATCGATCGATAAAATCACGTAGTGACGCAAATGAAGCGAAATGTTTTATAAAAATGTTGCTGATTGCAAAACATATCAAGAATTTGTGATGTCAAATGAAATTATTACGATATTATACTAAACAAATCTATGATTTTCGATATTTTATTAATAAACTGCAAAACCGTATGTCTTTGAAACAACAATGAAGGTCACTGAAACACTGTTACAGTTTTTTGATAAAATAACAGTCATCTTAGCTTCAATTGATGTAATTTCAAGAAAATATTGTTTATAACCATAATATCTCGAAATGCTTTTGTAAACAGCATCACTTTAGTAAAACTTTGCGTAACGAATTGTAATGTCACCAAAATCCAAAGTATATACCAAATTTTATATTAATTGGATGACAGGAAAGGAGTGAAATTTGAATGACTAAATTTGACCCAAGAAAGAAAGAATAAAACAAACGGGTCAGGCTCAGGCTAAATAAAACCGTTTAATAAAAAGGAGATTTACGGCGAACAGAAACAACAAACACTGAGAAAACCTTAGACTATATAGACAGAGTCATAATGCAACGGGAGAGTACCTCTTTTAGATAGCAATATTTTTCCCTGTAATGTTGCGATCACTAGAAAACAATTACCCCAAAATACTATAATCACCATTCTAAAAGCTACTTTTTAATTTAAAATTGATTAGGTACGTCAATTTATTGTTACGTTTTATTTATTGTAAAGGTTTACTGTTTACTATATTATTTCCTGCAATCATATAATTATACATACTTGCTCCTAGTATTATACAATCTTTTTTGTTTAATTTTACCATTTATACTGATGTTTAATACACCGTGAAATCTAAAGCATTGTACTAACTATCAGAGATGAATCTTCCCATGATTACGAATAAATTTTTGTACGGGACTAACTTTGTTACTGGACAAAAAAAAACAGCTGTTCCATAAGTGCAAGTTATGTAAATATCATACGGGTCATCATGGGTATAGTGGGGTCTATGTTTGTATTTTGAAAAATAAAAGACAGCACTATTTTGTACATGAGTTTTATTGCATTATTTACTATTGACCTTTAAACAAAATCAGTTTCATTCGTCTATTTCAGTCACATTTTTCAAAAGATGATGTATTCGTACATCTAAGTATTTTATATTTGGTTGATTTCCAATTGCATCTTCCAGTGGCCGCAATCCATTTTTCTCGTAGATTCGGGTCTTTAGGAAAACTGTAATGAATACGAAGAAATTAAATAAATATAACAAATTTATTACTAATTTATCATGGTTGCTAACGGTGAGGGAAAACATCGTGAGGAAACCCACATGGCTGAGTTGTACTTAGTCATGTGACAGTGTATTCGTTCAAAACGGCGATAGGCCTGCCCCATCACGTGAGTACACTGTCTAAGCAAAACGTGGGTACCTTCTCTGGAAACTAGATGGCGCTTGCCATGTGAGTTCAGGAGTATTGGTACCTCTGCCAACCCCTTCGGGGATAAACGGCGTGAACGTTTATGTTAAATTTATTACTTACTAATTCCGTAGATAACAATTGGAAATCATTCAGCGTCGCTATAGCGCGACGAAATTCATAATATACTCACTCATTAACATCAGTTTACTAATTTGAAAATTTTACCCTAACGACAGGGTAGGATGAAAACGTGAATTATGGGAACACTGAGATACTGCATATTTTTAGGTTATGCTATTAAAAAATTGCTCAAAATAACTAAAGAAAATGCTAGTAATCTAGTTCAACGTAATTAACATTTGAATCACTTTTTTTCTGATCGCGCAATGTATTTATTATGTATTTATCTGTAGAATATACGAGAGACAGGAAGATGTGACAGAATGCGTGATTGCGATTGATGATAAGGATGTGGAACAGGTGAAGGAGTTTGTATATCTGGGAAGTTTGTTTACAAGGGATGGAAAATGCGATGAAGATATTGAAAGAAGAGTGAAAAAGGGTAATGCGGTAAATGGAACAATGAATAGCCTAATGACCTGTCAATCGGTGTCTGAAAAGGCCCGAATGGCTGTGCATGATGCTGTTCTTGTTCCTACGCTTATGTATGGAAGCGAATGTTGGGTGTGGCAGAAGAAGCATGAGAGCAGAGTGAATGCAGTAGAGATGAGGTCCCTCAGAAAAATTTGTAATGTTAGATTATGTGACCGAGTGAGAAATAGTGTTATTCGTGAAAAGTGTGGTGTGAAAGATGATATTGTAAGAAAGATAGAAAAAGGAATGTTGAGATGGTTTGGGCACATAGAGAGGATGGATGATAGAAAATTGGTAAAAGGGATCTATAGAGCTAGTGTGGATGGTAATGTTAGTAGAGGTCGACCACGGAGAACACACTTGGACCAAATTGAGAGTGTGCTCAAAAAGGCTGGCGTCCGAAGTATGAAGAATAAAAGAGCATGTATGAAAAGATTGATGGATGTAAACGAAGCTAGAGAGGTTTGTCAGGATCGTGCGAAGTGGCGATCAATAGTCTCTGCCTACCCCAATGGGAACTAATGGCGTGAGTATATGTATGTATGTATGTATGTTATCTGTAGAAAAACATTAAAAAACTCACTCACTTGTGGAAAGTCAATCCTTCGATGTGTTTTTCGCTGTGGCTTCCGCAGCCAAGCACGCTACACCCAACCACACCTCACTAAACAATAACTTAATTAATGGAGTCTCTTTTGTCACAATAACAATATACAAATGAATAAAATCTTTCTCAAAATCAAAAGAAAACTAAAATCGCTCACAAGTCGACGCTTTGTTTGTCACGCTTTAAAAGTGTGACATCAACAAAACGGGTTACGCGATAGATATGACAATAAAGTTTTGTGTCTCTTTTTAACATACAAGAACTTAAATAAGGGCTTCTCTTTTTAAAATGGATGACGTAACATCGCTTTGTCTATAGTGTTCATAGTCAAAGGAGAAAACATAAGCACATTGACATGACCACATAAAACAAACGCGAAATGATAGTTAATAGCGACACAGAATAAATAATACTGAGCGTGAGCGAGCATTTTGCTTTACTTTTTTAAAAAGGTTTACTTAACCTGTACCATGGAAGTACTATATTAATAGGAATGCGCACTGGCGTCCTAAAGTGTCCTGAACAAGGTTGGCTAACTAGATAGCTGTGTCTCGTTTTAAGAAGGGTGACCCTATGTTGTTGTTTAATGAGAGTTGCTCTAAAGGTTGCAAAATCCATAAACATACATTAAGAATATAAATGTAACATATACTTAATCAATAAATAGATTACAAAAGAAGGAATAGCCAAATAAAATTTCCTCAGTTACTTTTTGAAGTTGAATATAGAAAAAAACGGTAAGTTAAGTGTAGTGGTATACTTTAACTATATCTTTAAATGTTCATGAGTACTCCAAAATAAACAAGTCTTAATCGAACCTTTGTTTCATTAATACCTCCGACATCCCTACATGGCGACCCTGCCAGCGCACACCGGCGCCGAGTGGCGTGCCCTAAAAGGACTATCTATTATAAACATTGAGTGAAGTGCACAGTTTTAACGATGTTTAAAATCTATATCTTTATGCAACTGTACTGTGATTGCACTATCAGTGTAATAAAAACGCGGAAAAATGGGGAAAAATCAAAGTAAAGAGGGAACTGTGATAGTGCAGAACGCTGCGGGCGGTTCCAATAATGCTTCGTTGGAAGAACGTGCCGTGTAGTGCCGGCTTAGAATGTCGCTACCCCTTTCTACCCACGGGTGTCGTAAGAGGCGACTAAGGGTATTGGGGCTTTTTTTATTGGATTTTTGGGCGATGCGGTTGGAGACCCATCACCAAAAACCTTTATTTTTACCATCTTTTCCCCACTCAACTTCCAAAAGTGGCTGAGGAATTTATAATTCCTTAGCTCTGGCGACCCCTTCTAGGGAAATATAGCCGTGAGTATATGTATGTATGGAAGAACTACGGCTCCACTTGTCTGCAATAAGTGTATTGGTTATTGTTATTCTGCTCCTTATGATAACAAGCGCTGCATGTGTATAAAAAGTGCCACGTCTGTTGGACTAACCAAGAAATCTGCAGGAGCTCCATGGCGCAGTTCCAGCTGAATGGGAATCGTCGCGACGGCGTAGTGTGAGGTGAAATATCTTATAATCGGTGAAAAGGATATTGAGCAAATATATAGAATGAGTGCTAAATGTATCGTATTAAGTGGATATACGAGACATGCCAAAAGAAACTAGATACTCAAAAATTATAAAATTTATTCTTTATTACAAGTATCGATCTTTTCAAAGTACCTGATACACTTTTCACCCCGATACACTTTTCCATACGTCTGAACCAATTGGAAAATACCTGTGACCACTCTTCTTTAGATACCCCAGAAATCTCGAAATTATAGACAACCAGCGCATCTTCTTTGCTTTCAAACCTCTTCCCCTTTAGTTTTTCTTTGATTTTTGGAAACAAGTAAATATCACAATGCGCTAGGTCAGGGGAATATGGCGGGTGAGGGAGAATTGACACATTTTTCGAGTAGAAAAAGTCTAGTGTTCTGGCAGACGTGTGCGGCGCCGCATTGTCGTGGTGCCAGAGAAGGTGCCGGATTCCTGACTTCTGGTGATGGTTTTTGGTAATGGGTCTCCTACCGCATCGCCCAAAAATCCAATAAAAAGCCCCAATATCCTTAGTCACCTCTTACGACATCCGTGGGTAGAAAGGGGTAGCGACATTCTAAGCCGGCACTACACGGCAAATATATATAAAATATTCGCTATAAATAAGTTTCAATTTGTTTTTCTTTGAACTTGATCTCATCTTGCAAATACACGAGCGGGACACACTCCTTTCGTTCGGGCTCTCGTTCTAGGACGTTTCTCTGCTTGACAGTGTTCAAAAGAATATAGGCTTTGTTGCTGGGTGATAAATTGCATTATTGTGTACCATATTTTTGTAAGTGCGCTTTCCTGTTTAGTTAGTAGGTACCTTCATTACCTGTACTAATAGGGAGTGGTGCCAGCTTTAAAACTAAAATTGATTAGATATCTTGTTCGCAATATTGTTTTAGTTAACTTGAGCTGGCGAATATTCAGGTTTATCTTTTAAAAGGTGAAACATTAACAAATGTCCAGCATTTTTTTATTGCTCCCAAATGAGTAATTTTATTTCCTTTTTTAGGTGGGACTCCTTTTTTAGTTGCAAAGAAACCCTTAGGAACTGTCAGAATTCTACAGAATGAATAGGTATAATCTGAATATAGGGTTGCAGTTTTTCCGGTTTTATTTATTTACTAGCTTTTTGCCCGCGACTTCGTCCGCGTAGACTTCATTTTTTGTATCCGGTTTACATTCAAAATACCGAAACACTATCTCAACTTCTGTTTTTTATATTTAAATTCCCGCGGGCGTTGTAAAAGATATAAAGGACATTGAGGCTTTTCAAGTGATTGTTGGGCGATGCAGTTGGTGACCCATCACTAATTTAATTTACCTTTATTTAACTACCTTTTCCCTAGTCTATTTCCAAGACTGGATGAAGAATTACTTTCTCTGAAGCAGTGGCTACCCTTTTATGGAATTTATGGACGTTAATACATACTCATGAATAATTGATAGATGAATTTCATAAATTCAATCGCACCAAGTTTTATGTTTCTGATTCAAAAATGACAAAAATCTCTATATTAACTTTCATTTGCTCTATCAACCTCTTAGGGGTTGAGTTCCAAAAAAACCCTTTTTAATTTTTCATAAGAATCATGAACCAAACCATTTTGTACCAAGTTTCTATGTTCAAAATGAGAATATCTTAGTGAGTACAAATACAAATTCGCATAGTAGTTTGGCAATCTGGTGCTGCCGCCACTGACCGCTGGTGATAGCGGGAGAGCTTGCAGCGATTGCTCGAGAAGATGGGGATGGTTAGTGGTGGATCTCCATACAAAATAATCGCGGAAGTGAAGGGATAGTGCTTGCTACGAGTATTATAATATATAGATTGCTATTCAAAGCAAACAAAAAAAAAACAAAATGCTTGAATCACCTGAGATACGAATCCGGAACGATTGATTCATAATAGTTCTAGTTAAATATGCGGCGGTGGCAAATTTACTTTCCGCCCATACCTTCGCCCGTGCGGAATTCGGTTATATTGCGGTATAAAGTATAAAACTTCTCATTTCCACAGAAAATTCTAAGAAGAGCGATGTATCGCTGGATATGCTCAGTTGTTAAACCAAAACTGAATGGTGCACTATATTAAATGTTTTCCCTTGTGGAGCTAAAACATGCAGATTATGGACACTGAAAAACAATGCTTTTCGAAGTGTACTCCAGCAACCCTTAGAGTTTGGCTTTGTGCTCTATTAATGGTCATTGCAAATGAAACCCTTATAGGAAATTTAAGTCTTTTAAATTGAAATGGGAGGTCTTTTGGAATAATCGAAATCCGAGGTATGAGTACACTTTCACCATTGGCTGCGCCAGTTGCCAAGCTGAGTGACACGCAGCCTGGTACCATTACACAGTCTAGGGGCATCGAGATTGCGCATGAGCATCACCTGAACACCTACTTTTAGTTTTATTTTATTAGAAGGCACCCCAGATAGATCCAAAGAATTTAAGGCCTCCACAGGACATGACGTACTATGTTCTGTTTCTATCACTGTGTCTACAGATAAATATTCAGTATTTTCTCCCACAACTTCATTTAAAATATTTTCATTTATTTTAGTGACCGTTTCATTTTTCGGTGCTAATATTGCGCGTTCGCACAGCACCTAGAAAAAAGCACTAAACTAACTGTTATAATATAACTACTGCCTAAAACCTAAAATCTATAACAAACACAGTTCAATCCAAAATATTAGGAACCAAAAATATACCAAACTAAAAATCTATACGACGAACAAAGTGCACTAAACTAACCTACTTAACTATTATTTAGCCTACTGCGAAGAACCCAAAATCTATAAAATGCATATTACAATTTATACATTAGTGACCCGAAAAGTGCAAGTAAGGTAACGAACGATGATCTATAGGCATGAGTTCGATATGTCGTAGGATGATTTGATGTTTAGGTTTTTTGCAAAAATCCTAGGGATTTTGCAAAAATCCGGATAATTAGACAACGGTTATAATATTTTCTAATCTTACTAGGTTTTTTGCAAAAATACTAGTTGGTTTAGTATGACTCCGAAACGAAATGTCAATTTTTATGAATACCGTACACTGATTGGTCGATTGCAGTGCCCCGTAATCACGTCATCTCTGATTGGTTGTTAATTAAGACGTACTTACTTCATTGTTCCTACCTACATTCAATTTGATTTTATTTTTATTTTAGTTACAAAAAGTTCCTAAGTATAAAAATAGTATTGTCATTTCCCTTTATAACTCTACTATATAATACCTCAATACTACATTTTAAAACGTACCTACTTTATTGTTCCTACCTTTATTGAAGACGTCCGTGGCCGAGTGGATAGGTGACTAGCTTTTCGGTCATGAGGTTGCGGGTTTGATCCCCACTGAGAGCAACATTTATGTGATGAGCATATGTGTATTATATAATATTAAATATATCGCTGAGTTAGTATCCCATAATACAAGTGTTACTTAGTTTGGGGTAACTTGATCTGTGTATAATATGTCCGAACGTGATTGTAATTTTACTCCAACAAAAGAGTAAATAAATTATTTAATTCCTAGTATCAAATAAGTATTGTCATTTCTTACCCTTTATAACTCAAGCTATAATATCTCAATACCACAATGACGAACCAATCAGAATAAGTGTAGGCGAGCAATCAGAAATCAGCCAATCAGCATTAAGCAAGTACAATCTTACTAAACCAACTAGTTTTTTCGCAAAAAACCTAGTAAGATTAGAAAATATTATAACCGTTGTCTAATTATCCGGATTTTTGCAAAATCCCTAGGTTTTTTGCAAAAAACCTAAACATCAAATCATCCTACGACAGATATATCAAAACGTAACTAATAACGGATATCAGTTACATATCATATCATATCGGTAACCATAAAGTACATATCCGATATTTCGAAACTATGCTATCAACAAAAACCTAAACCGCCCGCCAGAAATCGATATGTAAAAGAAAACGATATGACAAACGAAGCGCTAACCATAACCATCGAACCGCATCCGTTTGATATTCGCTCCATCTCTTTTTAACTAAATAAAACGTTTGCGTTGTGAAAGAGATGAAGCGAATATCTTTAGTTATTTTATTACTTTAACTTACACATTTTGTTGTTTAGTTTTGGCGCGCGTTTTACCTGACATTACGGGTCATTTATTTGTGTGTTTGAGTTTGTTTATTTCAATTTTCATTGTCATATAGTGCAAAATTGTTAAAAAAGATTTTGTTCTATGTACATTCATTGTGAATAAATAGTGTTTAAGAGACAATAGTTTTTAAGTGTGTGCAAGTTTTTAAAATAGTAGTAAATATGTCGATTTTTAAATGCGCCAGAAAAGTTACCTGAGCTAATCATGTATCATTTTTGTTACACTATCGTTACTTTACACATGCATTAATAATAAATACACATATTCGCATTAATAATAAATTCATACAACTTTTCTGCTTGTCCTAAGCCTTTTTAACCATGAAGGAAAATCGCCAAATTTTACTATTGTAATTAAGGGAAGGGACCCCTTAACTAAACTGATAAAATATATCTCGGTAATTGCATGCGTTTTTGTTTCAAGGTCGTTTACTTTACTAAACTTAAATTAAAACTAATTAACCAATTGACGATAGCAAAAACTATTCCACTGATATCGATATCTAAAAACGGTTTTCCATAACGATATGATAACTATATATCGGTTATGTAACCGTTTGCGTTAAATAACGAAAACGGCCATGCCTATGATCTATTACATTAAATTGACATATAACATAATAAGTCGAATCTTCATACTTCTCAGACATTTGTATCAAAGATATTTTTTATTTGGTAACACTTTAATAGTTGTTGTGTCAGATTCTGGGTTTATATACTCTAATAAAGAAGAAATCATACCGCGATGTAGAAAGTTCAGACACAGCCATCTATTGGTTAACATGCAAACAACGCCGCGCGTTTTTATAAGGATTCAGCTGAAGGGTTGAAGATTGCGCTGCTAAAATCCACAAAGTAAGGATGTCGGAAAGTTTCCGGCCGCTGGTTAAAGCGTAAGATATCAACCCACTTCTTATGTATCTTATAAATACATCGTTACCACGTTTTAAAAAATACCCAGCGCCATCTCTTGCATTCCTCGAGAACTAAATATTACCTTGTTACGACACACAGCGCAAGCAAACAATATTTTTGTTATCCCTCGGGAATATCATTTTTCCGGGATAAAAGTGCTCTATAATTTAATTTGGACTTCTAACTATATGTCTGCAAAATTTCAAAGCAATCGGTTAAGTAGTTGCGGCGTGAAAGCGCCACAAATAAACAAACAAACAAACTCACTTTCCCATTTATAAATATTAGTATGGATTTTCCCAGGGCATATCCTATTTCGAAGTTTATTTGATAGTAGGGTTTTCTAAGCCATTACTACTAGTACAACCCAATTTTTCCCGCGGGTGTACCCAGACTACATCTAAAGTATCAATACTGAAATTCTAACAAAAAGACTAATCTATTAACATTTTTAAGAAAGAGGTTACCTATTCTATTTATAACTCAAGAACGGATAAACCTATATTGGGCTGAAAGAGGTAACTTAGAACCAGGAAAAGGAGACTACTGAGGAATTTTCATAATAATAAAAGGAGGGAAGATTTGTTTGGATATTGGCATGTCGGTAATAGAAAGGTTCCGCAACAACTTAATGGATTTAAAAAGTTGAATCACTGAACTAAACGTTCAGAAGCGAAATAGCCTATATCATCACGCTAAATAGCGTAGATGTTAAGCAGTGAGAAACTTAACATCATCCTTGCGAAGCCAAAACAATAAAAAAATGAATATAATAGGCTGCAAGGTCTAAATTCAATGCTTCTAGAGTAGTCAAACTTAATGGAAAAAAAACGCGGGAGCATTATTTTATTTTCTTTCTTCCCGCCAATCAGTATAGCCCGCCCGACCGATTTAAAAAAGATAAGTTTAATAACAATCCATCAGTAATATACGATATTTTGACTCTTTTCTTTACTTTTGGAACTGGAAGACAACAATCATTCAAATCAACAATGAAATTTACTGTTTTGGTATTGTTATTTTTTGAGGAAGTCGGCGGAATAGGTAAATAATTTTGTATAAGTATATTTAAATTGAATTGCAGTCTCTTTCGTATTTCAATAAACGAAATTTAGTTGGCTATGCCAGCTATTTCGCATGCTAGAGTTTAAAAGGAACTGTACTGTAAAGTATACCGCTATATTATTTCTTCTTTATATTGTTACTAGTGGACTGCCCCGGCTTCACTCGGATGGTGTTATTTTTTTTTACTACTTACCCCCTACTATATTTAGCGTGTTGATATATATTCTATGTCCTTTTCCTGGTTCTAAGCTACCTCTACAAAAAAATTCAGCCAGATCGGTTCATCCATTCTCGAGTTATATATAGTATAACTAACATCACTTTCTTTTGTATCTAAAAGATTTTTCATTATGTAGAAGTTCAAAACTACACAGGTTTTAAGTATTTTCTAAATTTCTCGTACCTTTTAAGTATATTTTTTGATAAACAAACCTGTTCTATGACTATTTTTTAAATAACTAACACCTCAATCCTACTTCCAATCAAAAATTGACTGACGCAGTGGAGCTTATTTTAAGAATTTTGGTGATGAAGGTGGTGAAGAAAAGGTTAAATAAAAACATCACAAAAAAATACAAAACCCAATATTTATTAAGCTTACCAAGACTACATCAAGATGCGACCGACTCAAACATCACCAAGCTCATAATTTACATAACAGATAATTTTAGCAACAACAAAGATTTCTATTCACTTTAAGCTTACATTCAGAATTTATATTACATAAATGATAAATTCCAATTTACTATTAGGAAAATCTCAAATTCATTTCTGTGCTTGGTTTTACATACATTTTCATTGGTATAGGTGTAACGAAAGATAGCCTATCAAATTCACAAACTTTTCGTGTTTATAACTTGCCAATGATTTTGCGGAAAAATGCTACATACGTAAATTCAATGTCATTTAATTAACAAGTATAAGTAATTAAAACGATCCTCCACACAATCACAATATTGATAAGGTAGGTAATTATCTTCGCATTTGATCAATATCTTACATTCAAATCAACAAGCTTAATCAATCAAACATAGAAAATTTATCTACCACGTTGTAATTTTCAAATGGTACATTTTAATGACATATTTAAGTAGATATTTTAAATCAGAGTATTGTGAATTTATTTACTAAAATCTTTTTTATATATATTCAACCAAATTATGAAGCAGAGATTTTTTTTTTAAATTCAAACTAAAGATATACTTACAAAATGTTAAAAAGTTGCTTCAAATCATGAAGTGACCAAAACAAGAGGGATATTTATCAAATCCACCGCCTTATTTGGTCGGCATCATCTAGTAAACATTGATAAGCGTTGCTTGCATGTATAATTCTGATTTAGGTCGGATATTATTAAAAATCATACTTTCAAGCCAAATCAGAATTACAGGTTTCATAAAAGGTACTGTCATCAATAATTTACATTTGGATAACCACTCTAAATTATAGTTTATAAACAAGGTTGTTTAGTTTACAATTTTATTCTTGCAATAAAATTACTTTGTTGGCGTGGTAAGTCCAAACACTAATACTAAAGCTAGCAATTATATTTCCTGCACGAGTTCGATTTAAATTATACCCAATGAAGAAAATAAACAATATTATTTATTTCACTAATGTGGTATGTATTACTGATATCATTCAATTCCGTAACAAATATATTTAATGTAGCTGTTATTGCTATGAACTATCATATACATGAAGTGCCATACAAAACTGCCTATTGAAAGTCGATTTTAAGAAGCGTTTTCCAAAAACTGTCTTAAAGAAAAAATCGAAAAATAACATTTTACTTTACTGTCTAAATATTTTTTTAAAATCCCATAGAAATAAATAAAATGAAGCCCTAGTATTAAAATACTAAGCTAAAACCAACTACATGGTCCCGTATAGTAACATATAGAGTTATAAATACATTTATACATGTTGCGTGTGCGACATTTAATACTTGAAGTAACGAAAACTTTTAACACCTAAAAGTACAATAATGAAGAACAAACTGAATGGCAAAACACCATACCACTAATTATTTAATCAACAAAATTTGCGGAATAAATAGACAACATAAAATTAAAGCAAGTCGTTCGAAGTATGAAGAATAAAAGAGCATGTATGAAAAGACTGATGAATGTAAACGAAGCTAGAGAGGTTTGCCAGGATCGTATAAAGTGGCTATCGATAATAATATGTTAATAATTTCAGTTCGAAATAAATTAAGTAGGGTTTTATGTGTGTAGGTTTCCAACAAAATAAATATATATTTATAGTGATGTATATCTTTATTGATTAGAATATTTGAATACTTTCAAATTCATATTAATTTTATGGTGAATCGTGTGATATATTTCAATGAATATATAACATAGAAAGTTAATTTCTTTCTCTCAATAAATCAGTTGAGAAACGAATTTTAATAATAAAAATAAACAAGGTATCTTTGGGCATAAAGCTTAATTTCAAATAATCATACAAAAATTAAGTATGATTTTAAATAGTTCGGTATGCAAAGTTTTACAAAAGTGGTGCTGATTACGAAACCATTTCGAGATATTATGTTTTTAAAACATATTTTCTGGAAATTAAATCAAACAGAGCTAAGATGACCGTTATTTTAGCAAAAAACTGTAACAGTATTTGACCTTCAGCGTTATGTCAAAGACATTCGTTCTTGCAGTTTATTAATAAAACATCGAAAATCTTAGGTTTGTTTAGTATAATATCGTAACAATTTCATTTGGGATCACAAATTCGTGATTAATTTTGCAATTAGCAACATTTTTACTAAACGTTTCGCTTTATTTGCATGTCGTTACGTGATATTTTCAATCGATGACGTCATTAAGTACAAAAGTTGAACAATCTTTAAAAAATCATAACTTTGCAATTACTCATTTTAAATGAAAAATATTCAAATCAGTTTTTTATTTTCGTGTTTCCTATCGAAAAAAAATATTTAATAAATACCAAAAAAAAACTTTGCATACCGAGTTGTGATACTTAAAGAGTATATACCTCAATTATGATATTCATGAATGCAATACAATTTGTCAAGAAAATATTTTAATTTTGTGAAGTAAACTTTAGAGGTACGTGTACATTAGAACCACTCTGTAAACCTTTTTTTTGTGTAATAAAATGTACTATCTAGAATTTATATGCGATGTATATGTTATATGTCCAAATAGTCATTAACATTATTATTGATACATACTAAGTTAAGTTTAACATCGAGAATAAATATTAAAACAATACGATTTAATCTATTTTAAGCGTATTTACACATTCTAATTTATAGGTCTACTGAAAACAAATGGTTAAGTAACGGAAATCAACCAATCAAATTTAATATATTTTTAAAATTATACAATTCAAAAAAGTCGTGTTACGCGTTGTATTTTACAAACTAAGAAAAATCATTTTAGCGCTATAGCGTTGTAATTTTGTTTCATATATATGTAAGTATTAGTCAATTTTAGCGCCTTCTAAAACCATTTGTTAGTACTATTTATCAAAACGTCACTTGTAAATCATACCGACCTATTAAATGCACATTTATTGTGATATATTCGTATATTACGATTTACGATATAATAAACTACACGTTAAAATTTAGGAAAATAAGTAGTAAGATAATTTAATACCTTAGACATCAGGTAGATGGCGTTACATTTGAAACCTAACTATAGCAAAAATTTCTTTGATCGATTGCTATTATTATAATAAAATAAACACTTTTGTAACTATAAATCTCACAAAATAATAAGCTAACTCAACTAAATCGCTTAAAATACACATAAATGTACAATCATACAAAAATACAAACCCCTGTTAAATATAATCAGGCGCAAATAATTAATAAAATAAACATATGTAAAGGAATTAGTTAAATGCGATTGTTAGAAATTTATAGTCAGAATACAAAACAGTTTGTAAGAAAAAACACAAATTGAAAAACCATATACGAATAGAAAATATGATATAAAAATATTTTTTTTTGAGATTGCCATTAAACAATATATTATGAAAAAGACTAACTATTTTACTATATATATTTTACACATTAGTATAAATGTACTGCAAGACAGCCAAATCAACGTAAAAAATATAACAAAACAAAATTATATTCAAAATATTTTACGTTTTTTTCCACAACAACATAATTTAACCGACATTGTTGTATATCAAAGAGTGTGAAGCTCAATCCTGGGATTTTGACATAAAATGCTTATATTTGTGAACTAAAGACGCCATTTTGTGAACTATTGCGTTATAACAAGATGGCGGAATCCTTCGTCTGTGTGACTTCCTGTATCTATGTATATTCTGACTACGTGCTCCTGAAAACATAAGAGAAAAATGTAATGAATTAAAACGATATTTATATACATACATAAACTCACGGCCATAAATCCCAAAAAGGGGTAGCCAGAGCTTCAGAGCTAGAAACTCCTCAGCCACATTTGGGAGTTGATAGGGGAAAAGATAGAAAGAAATAAAGTATCTTCGGTGATGCGTCTCCAACCGCATCGCCCAAAAACAACTTAATAATGCCCATAGCCCTTAGTCGCCTCTTACGACACCCGTTAGTCGTAAGAGGCAGTGACAATCTAAGCCGGCACTACACGGCAATCATACATCCATACGCATATTATGCATTCAGTAAAATTAGCTATTTTAATATAACTTTTTAATATCGATGAGAAATACATACGCTTTGGCCACCCTTTTAGGCGTGCTATGGTTTGACGTAGGACTATCACTGATCTCGGAACTCGAACTGCGAAGGTCACCCTCCATCTGGAAAACGACAATAAATGTCAGTTAGTAAAACATTTTCAAATAAGTTTTATCCGCTGAAAAAACTGATAAGGAATACAATTATATAGTTATTAAATAAAACTCAAGCGTTCACGCCTTATATCCTCAGAGGGGTTGGCAGAAGTACTAATACTTCTGAACATCACGTGACGTTGTCACCTGGTGTTCAGAGTACCCACGTTTTGCATAGACAATGTACTCACGTGATAGGGGGCAGACGTTAAGTATTTTTGATGCAGAATTATACATAAAAAATACTATTTTGTAAAATTAGCCCATCAAGTCTAAACTCGATCTCTTCAATGGACACATATATAAGGTCTGATGATGACAATGATGATGATATATCTCACCTGTCCAGCATTAATAGCTTTATACGAAATTTGCAGTTTCAGCCAGATCCAAGGCCAACAGCAGATAAAGTAGCGAATTGAAGATATATATTACAATAATACACATACTCACGCCATCCGTTCCATACATAGATACATATATATATATATATATATATATATGTAAAATATTGACACTTGGTTTGGCGGCTGTCACCGTATGTGTTGTGTAGTGTCAAATTTTAATTATTGTCATTTTGTAAACAATTTCATATTTAATAATTTATGATAAAATAATATTTAAGTGGAATAATAGCTTTATGTGTTGTTTCTCTTTCAGGTAAGTTAATTTGTTGTAATGAGCATGTAAAGTTAATTAGATAGGAATATTTTTAATAAAAGTTTTCAATCTCTTTCAGAGCAACAACAATCTTTTATTTCACTAGAAATAATACGTTATAAAACAACACATCTACAGCTATTGCTGAAACTAAAAATGGAAAAAATAAGGTTTGAATTTATAATTAAAGCAAGCGAAGATAAAAAAAGTAATATAATGTGCGTTACATCATTAATGGATAAAGATAATAATACGTTTTTATTACCAGAAAAATTACAACCAGTAACGTTACATAAAGAACTAATAAATACTTCAGCGTACAAAAAAGTGAAAGATTCAATACATCGGAGACATGAGAGCAGAAAAGTATGGATTTCGATAACTAAAGAATTAGAAGGTGTCTACATGGATGAGGATCATAATATACAATTTCAGGGATATTTGCAACAGGAAGATACACCTCAAACATCAGAATCAATAACCACTGATGGTATTTCTGAAGATATATTAACAAAAATCCTCAAGAATTTTTCAGAAATTAAAAGTGACGTACCTAAACCACAGAACATAAAAAATACAATAGAGAAAATGGTTATCGATAAATTCAACAAAAAGTCATCAAATGTATCCCAGTGGATGGCTATCTTTGAGGCCGAATGTGTGCGTGTTGGAATTACACAAGATATTGGGAAAATTGAAGTCCTTCGGTTGTTTTTGGAAGATTCTTGTTTAGACTGGTATGGTTCAATGCTTATAAAACACACAATAGAATCAGATTGGTCGATATGGAAAAAAAGTTTTTGTGTTACATATGCAGACAAAGGATGGACCCCGATAAGGTATGCTATGTCATATAAATATAGACAGGGTACTTTGCTAGAATATGCATTGAAAAAGGAACGTCTTCTTTTGGAAATGAATAAATTTATGGATAAAACGACCCTCATTGACCTGATTGCTACTGGACTACCAAACTTTATAACAGACAAAATTGACCGAAAGATCTCAAGGAAACGGAAGGATTGTTTAATAGCATTCGCAGCTTAGAACATTTAGTAAACAAGAAGCCTGTTGAAAAGAACATGGGAAATTACGAAAAAAAAACAAAAGAAAAGGAAGAAAACAAGCCTTGCAAGATATGTGAGGAAGAAAATAAACCAAATCGATATCATCCGGAGTCAGTTTGCTGGTATAAGTATAAAAACAATTACAGACCAAAGAGAGACCAGATTGTCAGACATATTAATAACTCAGAATTAGAAGTAGAATTAAATGATATGAATCCAAAAAACTAGATATATCGCCATTAATAAAAGTTAAATTACTCATAAATGATAAAATAGAAGCATTAGGAATTTATGACTCAGGGTCAAATGTTTCCTTAATAAATTCTAAATATTTATCTTTGAAAAATAATTTAACTAATAATAATAACCCGAACTTTAAAACTATTAATGGCGTAAAAAAATCAACGGGTATAGTAAATTTAAAAATAAAAATATACGATATGGTCCAATACATGAATATTTTTGTTATAGATAAAGAAAACTTCGACTATGATTTTT
The DNA here is from genome assembly GCA_963576735.1 of Bedellia somnulentella. Classification (NCBI taxonomy): domain Eukaryota; kingdom Metazoa; phylum Arthropoda; class Insecta; order Lepidoptera; family Bedelliidae; genus Bedellia; species Bedellia somnulentella. The sequence continues at coordinate 12,257,280 of OY755190.1, forward strand.
TGATAGGATTAGACTGCATAAAAAAATTTCATCTTATACAAAATGATAGACTAGAAATATTACAAAACACTTCATTTAATGAAGAAAATATAATAACAATTCCTGGCTATACGGGTAAAAAAGAAATATTACAAAACAATTCATTTAATGAAGAAAATATAATAACAATTCCTGGCTATACGGGTAAAAAAGAAAATAAAGTTTATGATGAAACTAAAAACAAATACTACACTGAAAATAAAAATGAGATAAACTTTAATGAGCACGTTAATGTTGATAATTTTAATATTACAGTAAACCACCTTAGCTATATGGAACGGTCCGAAATAGATAAACTGATTAACAAATATAAGTCACTTTTTGCAAAAGATAAGTATGATATTGGGATGGTAAACGGTTATGAAGCTCATATTGATTTATTAGTTGACAGATATTGTGCTAAAAGACCCTATAGATGCACTATTCAAGATAAACAGGAAGTAGAACATCAGATATCAAAATTATTAGAAAAAGGTTTGATCGAAGAGTCTTATAGTCCTTTTGCTGCCCCAGTAACCCTAGCTTATAAAAAGGAAGAAGGAAAAAAAACTAGATTGTGTATTGATTTCCGCGAATTAAATAAAATAGTAGTTCCTCAGTCGCAACCATTTCCATTGATAGAAGACTTGATGGTGAAAACAAGAAACTGTAAATTTTATACAAAACTAGACATCAATTCTGCTTTTTGGGCTATCCCCTTAAGGCTCACAGACAGACCGAAAACAGCTTTCGTTACCCAAGAAGGGCATTACCAGTGGGCCTGTTTACCGTTCGGGTTAAAGACATCCCCGGCCATTTTCCAAAGAGTACTTAGTAGTATAATCAGAAAACATAAATTAACAGACTTTACAGTAAATTTCATTGACGATATTTTGATTTATTCAAAGACATTTACAGAGCATATAAAACATGTATCACTACTCCTAGAGGCCATTTCAAAAGAAGGATTTAGATTAAAATTTACAAAATGCGAATTCGCACAAGATTCAGTTAAATATTTAGGTCACATAATTAAAGATAATACGATTACTCCACTCAATGATAATTTGGTTGCCATTAAAGATTTTCCAGTCCCAAAAACACAAAAAAATGTACGTCAATTTTTAGGTAAAATAAACTTCTATGGAAAATATATACAAAATATATCAATAATATTAGATCCTTTACATAATCTTTTGCGTAAGGAAAAACCTTTCATTTGGACAGAAGAATGCCAAGATTCCTTTAATAAAATAAAACAACTTTTATGTTCAAAACCAATATTGGCCATTTTCAATCCAGAATTACCAATATATATTTACACAGATGCTATTATTCTCGGTATAGGCGCTGTACTTAAACAAACTCAAGTTAATGGTGAAGAAAAACCATGTGCATACTTTTCTAGGAAATTAAATGACACTCAAAAGAAAAAAAAGGCTATATATCTTGAATGTTTAGCTATAAAAGAAGCGGTGAAATATTGGGAACATTGGCTTATAGGTATGAAATTCACAGTTTTCTCGGATCATAAACCTCTTGAAAAAATGAACATTAAATCAAGACCAGACGAAGAGTTAGGAGATCTCACTTATTACTTATCTCAGTTTAATTTTGAAGTAGTTTATTCTCCAGGAAAATATAACATAGAAGCTGATACTTTAAGTAGGAATCCAGTATTAGAACCTAGTGATAATCTAATTGAAGGACGAAAACTAATAAATTTTATAAATCTAAAAGATATTTAATCCGATCAAGAAAAAAATAAAAATATCGAAAAAAATAAAGACCGATTAGTATTAAAAAATAATATTTATTTTAAGAAAATACGAAAAAAAGAAAAAATTATACTAACAGAAGACTTTAGTAAAAAAATGATAAAAAATATACATTACTATTTTTGTCATTTAGGAACAGGACAAATGATAAAAAAAATACAACCATATTATACAGCAAAAAACTTTAAACAAAATATAAAGAAAATCTGCGATTCTTGTGAAATATGTATAAAAAATAAGTCAAGAAATAAAGACAAATTTGGTCTGATGTCTCACTTAGGACCGGCTACCGAACCGTTTGAAATAATGTCCATAGATACTATAGGAGGATTCGGCGGCTCACGTTCCACAAAAACGTACTTGCATCTCTTGGTTGACCATTTTACAAGATTCGCTTATATATTGACTTCAAAAACTCAAAACGCAAATGATTTCATTAAACTTATACAAAAAGTATCTTTAGATCATAAAGTAGGTATGATCCTAACGGATCAATACCCGGGAATTAATTCTAAAGAATTTAAAAACTTTTTATATAAACAAAATATACCGATTGTTTTCACTGCAGTTAATGCGCCATTTTCAAACGGATTAAACGAGCGGTTAAACCAAACACTTGTTAATAAAATTCGATGTAGGTTAAATGAAAGGAAAAATAAAATTGCATGGACTACCGTTGCGCATGAGTGCACTGCACGATATAATGAAACAGAACACACAGTCACCGGATTCGCCCCTAAATATTTAATGGAAGGGAACATAATTAATTCATTGCCTATTGAATTAAAGGATTATAATGCGAACAATACGCTAATACAGGATAGGAAAATAGCTTTAGAAAACAGCATAAAATCACATGACTATAATAAAAAAAAATTGATAAAAATAGAATATATAGAGATTTTAATGTTGGAGATTTGGTTTATGTTGAGAACGGAAATAAATTAAATCGGAAGAAACTAGATGAGATAAAAATAGGTCCATATGAGATAATAGAAAAAATATCAAATTCAATTTATAAACTAAATACAGGTCATAAAAAAAGTGAATCTAATATTTTTCATATAACGAAATTGTTACCATTTTTTGATCAAGTGTAAACTAATAACAATATCTGATAAAAATATTTAAAATATATAATTCGTAGGTTCCTACTCGGTTAGGGGGGGAGATGTAAAATATTGACACTTGGTTTGGCGGCTGTCACCGTATGTGTTGTGTAGTGTCAAATTTTAATTATTGTCATTTTGTAAACAATTTCATATTTAATAATTTATGATAAAATAATATTTAAGTGGAATAATAGCTTTATGTGTTGTTTCTCTTTCAGGTAAGTTAATTTGTTGTAATGAGCATGTAAAGTTAATTAGGGAGCGTTCAAGTATTACGTAACGCAATTTGGGGGGGCGGGGGGGTCTCGTAAAACGTTACGATGCGTTACACGGGCGGGAGGGGGTCCTTCTTAGAACACGTTACGTAACATTATTACTTTTTTTATATAAAAAAATAGGGAAATAAAACTCAAATTTATAAAAAAATAAACAAAATACGCAGGTGTTGCGAATTAAAAATCTCTTGTTTTATTATAAGGCAATTAAAACTATACGAAGGATAAAAACTATAACAACTTTTTGTGACTTCAGGGTAAAAATGATGACTTGAGTGTTACGTAACCTTTAGAGAGGGGGGTGGGGGGGTACAGAAAAACGTTACGGAGCGTTACAGTGGGGGGAGGGGGGGGTCAAAAATCTTCAAAAATTGCGTTACGTAATACTTGAACGCTCCCTTAGATAGGAATATTTTTAATAAAAGTTTTCAATCTCTTTCAGAGCAACAACAATCTTTTATTTCACTAGAAATAATACGTTATATATATATATATATATAACCTTCCCACTAAAATCTATATCTCCGAAGGGATGGCAGAGGTACTAATACTTTTGACCACCACATTTTGCTTGCTACACTTGCCAGTGTACTCACGTTTGTACGAATACACTGTCAACATGTTATAATATAAATAATGATGAAATATCTCACCTGTCCAGCATTAATAGCTTTATAAGCAATCTGCAGTATCAACCAGGTCCATACAACGTGTAAGGCCAACAGCAGACAAAGCAGCGAGTTGAAGATGTAGTAGGCTGGGAACATCGGTAGCAGCATTGGGGCGCGGATTAGGGTGCTGGAAAAAATAATAATATTAGTATGTGTGTGTTAACGAAATAAATATACGGACATATTATACACAGATCAAGTTAGCCCCAAACTAAGTAGAAATTGTATTATGGAATACGAACTTGACGATTGATATTTTTAATATTATGAACCCGCAACTTCCGGACCGAGAAGCTGGTCACCTATTCACTCGGCCTCAAACTATATTTTTGAGCGATGTTTAAATATACAAAATACCTTCGACCTACCAGAAAGGTAATATGAAGCCTTTTATGCAAATGCCAACAACAATTTCTTGTCAGCACGTTTTATTTCGAGTAAAAAATAAATAGTTTAGGTCTTTTTTTAAATAAAAACATGTCTGTCTCGAAAGGGGCATAATATTTTGTTGGATGTTGTACGGAACTGCGTATCTACTAAGACTGACCTTCGTCTAAATAAATATACTTACTAGCACTTCTGAGTTAGTCGAATGCAACATAGTTATTTGTACTTTAATATTGTAATATTATAAAACATACATACATACATACATATACTCACGGCTATAAATCCCTTAACGGGGTAGCCAGAGCTTTGGAATGATAAATTCCTCAGCCACTTTTGGAAGTTGATTGGGGAAAAATGATAATAATAATTAATATTATAAAACAGTTTTCTTATATTTCATTTTACTATGGTGTGAGTTGAAATACAATTTGAAATCATACATTTTATACTATTTTCGTTTAAAATCAACTTTCTTTCAACTAGTTATTGTATTACATTTTAAATTGTTTAGGAAAATAGGTACTTCCATAAAAAAAATTACCATCACCTAAAAAGAACTACTTACGATTCTGAACTGTGTTAATTATGTTTAGGAACTCCTTTTCTTATATGCTTTCTATGTAGTTTAAGATTGGGAATGAAAAAAAGGGCATACACCATACTAATTAAGTTTTTTTTTATTACATACATACTATCGATCGCCACTTTATACGATTGGACTTTACTTACTTACTTTTTTTTATTTAACGTAGATTATTTATATTTATCTTCACATACCTCCATATAAGATAGAAGGGGTACACCCCTATCCTAGTGAAGATCCACAGCAGGGTGAATATCGCGAACACGATGTCACAGAACTTCTGGTAGTTTGCGTATTTCGCCGCTTTCGCCATCTGGGAAGAAAGAGTTACAACTTATAGTCATGTGACGGTCAACATTTGAAATGATAGTTTCTGCGATAATGTTAGGATACCTCAGTAGTATAAAGTTTGGAGTATAGTCATTAATTCATTATTCTTCTCTGGAGTTCTTTCAAAGAGACGTTTTGACAGATAAAGAAGCACTGAGTGAGTTCAAACCATTGAAACCATGAAAACATTGTATCCAAACAGACAAAATTTCATTGAACTGTATTGACAAACGTGCGCGGCTTTTGGGTACTTCTTATTGTAAGATTTATGAAATATTTTTTCAAATATCCTCACATCCAAAAATATATCAGACCAGACTGCCGATCCTGTCCAGTACGCGTTTCAGATCAGAAGAACAACTGCAGCAGAATGGTGGCGATTGTAGTGCACGAACAACTTCCAAAATCCTTTGCGACGAAAACTGAGAGCTGCTCTTTCATTTACAAGTTTTAAATGTATTTACTCAATAAAAAACCCTCAAAAGAGAAATGCCTTCGGCCCCTCGGTTTAAATCCACTTATGAAACAGTGCAGAAGTGAGGATGGACTGTCACATCTCCGAACAGACAAGTAGCAAGCCCATGAGAAAAGAAAGCTCGGTCATGCTCGTGCTACCTGGAGGCGAAACCGCAGCACAGGATAGTGAAGTATCTTTTAGAGCAAGTTTCTGATAAGGGACGAAAAGAATATCATACATACATATACTCACGGCTGTAAATCCCTAGAAGGGGTAGCCAGAGCTAAGAAATTACAAATTCCTCAGCCACTTTTGGAAATGTGAGTGGGGAAATGGTAAAAATAAAGGTTGTTGGGGATGGGTCTCCAACCGCATCGCCCAAAAATCCCTTAAAAGCCCCAATACCGTTATCGCCTCTTACGTACACCCATCGGTAGAAACGGGGTAGTGCTATTTTAAACCGACACTACACGGCGAATAAGAATATCATCATCATAAAATACTCACATCCAAAAATATATCAGCGCAGTCGTGCAGGAGCAACACCAGACTGCCGATTCTGTACGCGTTGCAGATCCAAGAGAACGACAGCAGCAGGATGGTGGCGATGTGGTGCACGAACATCTGCCAGAAATCCTTGCGACGAACGTCCCAGAACTGGGATATGGTCAGCGACCAGTAGAACGCTGAGGAGACCATGTAGTACCACCAGATGTCGTCCGTTAGACCCTGGAAGAAGAAGTTACACATTATTAAAAAGTGTTTATAAGAATAAATGTTAGAAGGGCAATAAGGTTTATTAACTTACAATGTGACGATCAACGATCTAGAAAATCTATGAGTCGTCATTACCATCTTTATCACACTAAAAATTTACACTGCCGGACAGAGGCCTACGTCAAAAATTTCCAAATCGACCGATCCTGTGCTCCCTCATCCATCGGCTTCCCGTAAGTTTCATCAACTCTTTCACCTTGTGGAAGGCCTACACTGCGTCGTCCGGTACGTGGCTGCCACTCCAGAACCTTCGAGCCCCAGCGGCTGTCAGTTATGCGTGCAATTACTTTTTCAGTTATGCAACTCTTTTGGTCCATGCCTGTGCGTAACTTTTGGGATTTAAATATAGATAGGTTTAAAAATACTGTAGCAATTTCAAGATTTAAATCGTTGATATACATAAAAAACTAGTTAAGCTAAGCAAGACCAACTTCGGAAAAAGTTTCGGCTAAATTGAATTTTTAGTTTCCAAATAAGTATAAAAAGAAAAAAAGAAGGAAGAAAGAAAGAAGTATAAAACAATATACATGTGATTACTCTACGAGATGAAATAAAGTTATATAGCCTGCGATTTTCGGTCACCGTTAATATATTGCTATACATACGGAGAGACAGACAGACATGGTGAATGTATGAGGGTGTTGCTTTGTGCATGAGTTGTCTAAGAGTGAGGCATTTTTTATTCATGATTAGGCTATGTTCTTCGAATTGATACACATTACAAAAGATCATTTCCATAAACTTATATTCCAGTCTCAAATTCAACATGTGGAACCCAAAGCTTTGGCTAGCCTATGTCCTAAAATCCTAATTTACAAGCTGCATTGCTAGTACAAGCGACCTATTAACTAGATATCGCGTGGTATAAAACAGCCATCTCTTTCGCACTTACTTAGTATCGTATACTGTCATCTTATTCTAAATTTCTAACCAATATCGTGTCGATAAAATAGCGCTCGTACTAACAACTATGCTCCAAATTTAGAAATTTTAAGGCGATTAAGATAAGAGGTATTTGGTGTTCCAAGTCAGTTAATCCGTCTGAAATTTTAATACTCCAAGAAACAAACGTCGTGACAGTAAAATTACTTGATAACCAATAAAATGTGGCTCATCGTAAAACAACAAAGATAATAAGCACCTATACCGATAAAAGTACACTAAAAATCGCGTGATGTTTAAAACGATTAGTGTCATCGTAATGATAATTGTATATCTGATATTTACAACCGAAAAGATAACAAATGTGTCATTCAAATATGATTTTCGGTAGCTCAAGGCAGCCGAGTCAAATGTAAAAAGAATGGGATGTAAACATAGATCGAACCTACAACTGTGGCGCTTTTAAGACATATTTAAATATTAAAATTATAAACAGCAGGATAAACATCTTAAGGAAATTCACATGGCTAGCCAGTATAATCTTTACGGTTGTAAGGATCTCAAATATTAAATAATGCTAAGATATGTCAGCTTAAAATATCTCCCACACATTTCTTTCCACGACTGTTTCATTTCAAGAGGCTCCTTAGGGAATTGGGTTTTTTTAGGTGATATTTGAGCACTTTACCACCACGAACTATGTTTTCCTCAATCTACTTTTAAAGTTTCTTATTCTGAGACATTGGCAACCCGTTTAGGCTTTATATGCGTGAGTACAAGCATTTATAATTAAGATTTGTATTATTAAACATAAATAACATAAACGTTCACGCCGTTTATCCCTGAAGGGGTTGGCAGAGGTACCAATACTTCAATACAATTTGTATTATTGTAGTGTATTTTAAATGTGTTCCCTAGAATCATGCGATACAGGCAATGTCTAGTGCGTGAATCATTGTAAATTCCAATGTAATGTGTTTTTCTTGTAATAAAAATGTCTTGTCTTATGTATGATGTTAAAAAAGCTATTATATCTGCGAACTGTCAGGGCCGGCGCTGACTGCCGGCATGGCATGGCAAAGGATTTCGGTACAGATACCGCATTTTTAATCTTATTGCCATGCGTATAGAATTCATTTTGACACAACGATGCCGAGGGAGGCCGCGGTAGGACAGAACGTCGGCATCGTTGTGTCAAAATGAAGTAAAATGAATTCTATACTCATGGTAATAAGATTAAAAATGCTATATCTGTACCGAAATCCTTTGCCATGCCATGCCGGCAGTCAGCGCTGGCCCTCACTTGTTTCATTACGGCAATTATAATGTACGACGAATAAATATAATGGTAATATAGTTGCTATATGGCTCTCAAAGACAGTCTACAAATAAAGCGATACCGCACTAGATAATCCATATTTTATCACTGAAATCGTTTTAGATAAGTGTGGAATTTTATTAATTACGGAAGACAATATGATTGTATTTTAAGGTCGGTAAAGCCCTGATTAATACCCCGTGACACTTTGTTCCGTAATAATTTGGGAAGCTTGTTTTTATTGTAATGTGTTATGTACGGGATGCAGTGAAAAGTAATATGAGGTAATTGAGGTAGTATACTTTTCAAAATACAATTCGGGCTAACTTTTTTTGTTATTTGGAACCATGAGTATATATAAATTAATAAGACGGAACCGTCATAATGGATTATTGCTTTGGGGTCGAGGTAGTAAGAAAATTATTAAAGGAACATAAGTTTTTGCCCATTTTTTAAAAGACAATTTCAACACGTTAAGCATAAGCATACAGAGGTAAAAAGGTATCAAATAACTATCGTTAGTTCATCTTATAGATCTCCTGTTAAAGGTTAGGCGATCACATCCTATATAAAAAAAAGAGATAAAGATAAAAAAAGGCAACAAAAAGGCAAAGTACCTCAGCTAGGTTCCCAACATTATCCGCAGGACACTGCTGGGGAGCTGGTTTTCTGGTACCGCGACCGCCTGTAACTTACATACTAAGCCCGACATAATCAGTTAGGTTACCTAACTTTATACTACCCGTTGTAACTGTGCTACTTGGAGTTAAGAAGAAAATAACTCAACAATTAAAAAAAAAAGAAATTAAATTTATTTATATTATATTAACTAGACTAGAGGAGTGTCCTGATTCTGTTGACTTATTCTGCCAGATAATATATTAAGAAAAGTGTAAGATTATGTTAGGACACGCTATATGTAAAAGAACAAGACATATACTTATTTCAAAAGATACTGATAGAATGTGAATGGCAATGTCAGTAGAATACGACCACAAAACATAGGAGGATATATTTAGATCAAATTGAGAATTTTCTCAAAAAGGCAGGCGTCCAAAGTTTAAAAAATAAAAGGGAACGTAAAAAAGATTAAAATAAAATTAAAGAGCTATACCAGGATCTTACGATACGGTGATCGACAGCCACTGCCCACCCTAATGGGAACTAATGGCGCGAGTATAGTATGTATATATCTTCTGATATTATGCACTAAGAAATTGAAGCCCAGATTACACTTTTATGTGACTATAGTCTTTTCTATGACTCGTAAACGAACCTTGACCTCTATTTATTCGCATTACACAATAGACAGTTTACAGTCGATGTTTTTCTTAGATTATAAGAGATTATGCTAGTAAACTACTTATTCATATAACTGAAATGCAATTTTTATGCCCCATCTATATCCGCGATGGGAAAGCAGAGGTACTTATTTTTGAGGGTCACGTAAAAATTTTGACACCTGGTGTTCAGAGTGTCCACGTTTTGCAAGGACAGTGCTTTTACTTGACAGTGGGCAAAGCAGACACTATCACGGCTTTGTACGAATACACTTTTAATTGACAACACAATCTAGTTTTTGTTGAAGTTCGTCAGCTAGAATAAAATGAAGTTTAAAAACCGGCCAAGTGCGAGTCGGATCGCGCACTAAGGGTTCCGTACTATCATATATATAGAAAATCCCGTTTGTGTGAAAATCATGGGAGCCAAATTAGGTAAGTAATTTGATTTATGACGTTTAAAAATAGAACTACGGGCTAGATCTCATTCAAACCAATTTTCGTTAGTAGTTTGTATAGTAATACACATCATATATTTTTTTCAGTATTATCATGCCCATATTTTAGAAGTTACGGGGGGGGGGACACACATTTTAGCACTTTGAAAAAGTCTCTCGCGCAAACTATTCAGTTTTGAAAAAAATGATATAAGAAACCTCAACATCATTTTCAAACACCTTTTGATAGATACCCCACACGTATAGGTTTGATGAAAAAAAAAATTTTGAGTTTCAGTTCTATGTATGGGGAACCCTAAAAATTTTGGTTTTTTTTTCAGATTTTATTTTAAAATCTTAATGCGGTTTACAGAATACATCTACGCACCAATTTCCAATAATGTAGTTCTTATAGTTTCGGAATAAACTGGCTGTGACATACGGACGGACGGACGGACAGACAGACATGACGAATCTATAAGGGTCCCGTTTTTGCCATTTGGCTACGGAACCCTAAAAATGGTATTATAAAACACGAGATATGTAGTTAAAACAAAGGGGTTTCTAAATTATTTATAGCCAACCTGTATAAAAACCCATCACCGACGGTTTACTATCTAGTAGTAGGTTTACTATCTAGTAGTAGTAGTAGTAAAGAAAACCAGGACAAGATGGTGTATTCCATTTCCTACCGTGTGGGTGTGATGCTAGGCGACTTTAAGTTTTTGGGCTCTATAATTTATGGTTAGGCGATGTTGCTGGAGACCCATCACCAACCATCCTTAATATCATCTTTGCCCCATTTAATTTCCGAAAATGGCAGAGGAATTTTCAATTCTGAAGATGTGGCTGAGGAATTCCCAATTTTGGCTGTATATATTTGCGATTTAAAAGCTTGAGTATAGGTAGGTAGGTTATTATGATAAGAGTATAGATAGGTACGTAATTATGATATGAGTATAGATAGGTAGGTTATTATGATGATGATGATGATGAGTATAGGTAGGGCATGAGTGCCGGTCAAGTTCAAGTTTAGTTTAATCTGCGATGATATATATGACTGAACTGTTTATTCATGTTAACGTATTATGACAAAGTAGTGATCGTAAGTTTTTATCTACACACCCTTATAAGATCGACATTTTTTATGCTTAAGTGTGTTATTCATCTTTAATTTGTGCCCGCATACATAATTAAATGTGGTGAATAGAAAAGGACTGGGCTTGATAACCCTATAATAAGATATTTTTGAATGATTATTATGAAATATAAGGGAATCAAAATCTGAGGGTATAAAACATTCTCAAACTCAAACTTTCACGCCGTATATCTCCGAAGGGGTTGGCAGAGGTAATAATTGCCACATGAATAAGTACATTTTAGCCATGTGGGTTTCCTCACGATATTTTCCTCACTGTAAACAACCACGGTATAAAATTGTAGACAAAATAGTGTAAATCAAACTTGTACATACATACGTATACTCACGGCTATAATTCCCTAAACGGGGTAGCCAGAGGTTTGGAATGAGAAATTCCTTAGCCACTTTTGGAAGTTGAGTGGGGAAAAGATGGTATTAATAAATGTTTTTGATGACAGGTCTCCAACCACATCGCCCAAAAATCACTTGAAAAGTCCCAATACCCTTAGTCGCCTCTTACGATCACCCACGGGTAGAAAGGTGGTAGTATTATTCTAAGCCGACACTACACAGCTAAAAGCTTAAAAATCAAGCCTGTCTTAAAAATAATAAAATTTGGAAATATTCTATTTAATCCGTAAGTTGGTTTAGTATATTAAAAGTGGTTCGACAGTTATTATCGTCGGTTTGAAGAGGAGCCCTCCTATTTCTTATTCATTTCATTACTACTAACAATATCTAAAGACACCCCTACCTGATGCGGGTACCCGATGTAAGCATGATCGATATCCCACAGCCAGTCCTTGTCCCACAAGATGAACAGGCCCACACTGAAGTTGTACAGATAGAAGGTGAACCTCCACATGTTCTCGCAGAACTTGACTAGAGTCGAAGGTTTGTCCTGGCTGCGACGGAGGCGCCACCATCGCTCTACTTGGCGTTCGGACATGTCCAGCTGTTTCGCTAGGGCTGTGAGCTGCAAAAGAAAAATTTTAATGAGTGTTATCAACATCCAAAAAATTTAGGAAGTACAAAATTTCATTACGAAAATCTAAAACAATGAAGTCCTAGTCAAAGCACAAACAAATGAAGTTTTTCGCCTTTTGACTATTAAACTTTCGTTGAACCTTTGCGAAGATAATTTGGTAAGGCAAACGGCCAAAATAAATTTGATGAAATAGAGGTTCAACAGTCAAACTTCAATTAGTTGTAGGCAACTAACATGTATACAACTATTTTTTATAGACAGACCATATCATTTCTGGTTAGATGGGTCGTTTGACCCAGTCTGCAATCGCTTCCTAGACTAGGAAGGCCCGAAACAGATTATTTTACTTTCGACGATGGACTGAAAACTTAGACACTTCTAGATTTGACTAAAGGCCGATATTGGAATATATTTTCGGGTTAGTTTGAAGGTTTTAATCAACCTAGGATAAAACAGTCAAACTGCGAAGAGACTGCATATCGATTTTTGACTATGACATCTATATGAAGTTTTTTCAAACATAGTAAATCTTGCTATCGCTAGCAACTATATAATTAGTTGTTGTCACAATGATTTTCACCTGTCCGAAGTCTGCCAATGTCAATACACTAGGTCATGATTAATACTGACCTCACGCGATAAGACCAGGCAAGTATTAACATGGAAAAGACAATTTCTGAGATTATACTAGAAAATATTGATAATTTGAACTCATTCAAATAATAAAACAAAAATATAAACAAAAAGGAATTTATAAATTTATTTTCTTTGCCTTATGTTTTCAAAACTAACATTGAAAAAATGCAATCAATTTTTAAATTGTATTTATTTTTACTTTTTGCGTATTTAAAAATGCCGTGTAGTGCCGGCTTAGAAGGCCACTGCCCCTTTCTTTCTACGGGTATCATAAGAGGAGAATAAGGGTGTGGGGCTTTTTTAAGTGGTTTTTGGGCGATGCGGTTGGAGACCCATTACCAATGATATTTTATTTCTATCATCTTGTCCCCTATCAACTTCTAAATGTGACTGAAGAGTTTATAGCTATGAAGCTCTGGCTACCTCTTTTTAAGATTAATAGCCGTGAGGATATGTATGTATGTTAAAGATAGCCAAATTTGCACATTCACAGTAAACCCCTTTTCAATCCAAAAGTATTGCTTATATAACTTCATGTCTATCCATCGCCTCACACACCCACACGTCGCTGACGAGAAAATACATGTCAAACAACCGTGACCCACAATCTAAAAGACAATAAAAGTAAAAACCTATTACTTATAAACAAAGTTTACATTGAAAGATGCGAGACGAGCGTTCATCAATTACTTTTTATCATTGTTTATACGAGATTGTGCCTTGACACACAGTAATTAGAGGTCAGTGTTCCGTCAAAGAATCTGCGTTCCGGAGCAATAATATTAACCTTGCGTATTTATATTAGTATTGAGAAGTTACTACACAGGGCAAACACGAGCGCTATTTTATCGACACGATAACGGTTAGAATGAGGTGGCAGTATACGATACTAAGTAAGTGCGTAAGAGATAGCTGTTTTATCCCACGCGATAACTAGTTTAAACACGGCTCGTACTAGTCGGGCTGGAACCGTAGCATGCTATTATTACGCGAGTTCGTCGATAAGAATGAGATGAAGCTATACGGTACACTGGAAATGTGAAAGGATTAGCGAGATTCATAGTTGAAAGGACAAGATTGAAGAGAGAAGATGAACTCTTGTCTCTTAATACGACTTGAATATCAATTCACGTCGTATATCGCCAAAGGGGTTGTCAGAGGGACTAATAGTTCTGAAAATCACGTGAACATTGTCACCTGGTGTTCAAAGTACTCACGTGATAGGGGGCAAGCCAGTTTTGTACGAAGACACTATCATATGACTAACTACAACTTAGTCTTGTGGGTTTTCGTCACGAACCTCACCGTTAGCAACCAAGATAAATTAACCACATATATGACATTAGGGACACATTGGTGTAGGCCCGACTCGGGGATCGAACCAACACCTTTCTGCATGATAAGCGCATGTTCTAACAACTGAGATATCTTGGTTGTATATTTTCAAAATTAGTGTCTAAAGTAAAGATAAGTTTTGGTTTGAAGGGGTTTATTAATTTGGGTGGAAATTAAAAGATATGGGGTATATCGTCATTTCCACCTATCACCAACAATCCTTCATTTTACAATCGTTTCCCCACTTATTTTTTAAAAGTGACTGTGGAATTCATATTATTAAGCTATAGATATCCTTTTCTGGAAGTTATGAGCATAAGTAGTATGTAATTAATCTTAACTCACGTGGCTCACCATAATGTATGATTACAACGTTATACGCATTGCATTTAGTTAACTTAAAGTAATGGCTCAAAATATACGATACATAAATTATTTCAATCGCCCCTTAAGGTTATTTTTGTTGCATTCGTTACTTAGACTTAGTAAACACTGGCAAAGCGGCGATAGGTTTTCCCCCACGGAAAACTCAAAAGGCAGACACTCTGAACACCGCGTGATTAATTATCACGTGATGTTTAGAATGTAGGCTATGTAGTGTCGGCTTAGAACAACACTACCCCATCTCTTCCCTTGGGTGCTCGTAAGAGGCGGCTAAGGGTATAGGGATTTTTTAAGTGATATTTGGGCGATTCGGTTGGAGACCCATCACTAAAAACATTTACTTTACAATCTTTTCCCCACTCAAATTCCAAAAGTGGCTGAGGGATTTCTTATTCCAAAACTCTGGCTACCAGTTCTAGGGAATTATGGCCGTGAGTATATGTATGTATGTTTAGAATGAAGCGAACATCACGTCATACAAACTTTACCGACAGACTCTGGCATAGTGACACAACGGAAGGTCGTTACGACGGACAAGCGAATTATCTATATCGCTAAACTAGATTTACAAAATGGCTGCATTTGCATAACAGTATGCAGATTGGAAAACTAGAGGTGATATTAGCTGTATTAGTTCGCTAATGGATTGCTAGGATCCTGAAGAATATGGTAAATGTGAATGTGACTTTGTTTTCTGTTGGTGGTGGAGTATGCTTTAAGTATACACAAAAAACAAAAAAATAACACTTTTGTATATAAGAACTTGACATAAATGGAAAAGTACTTTTTTACTCTGAAAGAACTGATGATAATAAGTAATTATTATTAATAACAGTTATATGACATCGTATTAACGAGTGTTTTGTTAGAAACAATTGAAAAAATATGCATTAGCATAATAAATTAAATAGGTGAGATCAATACAACGTATTAAGTTGCTTTATTAAATTAAATATAATAACCGCAACCGTGATAGCCCGTGGGTAGAACACTCGGTTATCGTGCAAACGACTAGTGTTCAAATCCTGGGTCGGGCCTACACCAATTTGTCTTTTCTAAAGACATGTGTGGTTAATTTATCATAGTTGTTAACGGTGAGGGAAAACATCGTGAGGAAACCCACATGGCTGAGTTGTACTTAGTCATGTGACAGTGTATTCGTACAAAAACGGCGATAGGCCTGCCCCCTATCACGTGAGTACACTGTCCATGCAAAACGTGGGTACTCTGAACACCAGGTGACAAAGTCACGTGATGTTCAGAAGTATTAGTACCTCTGCCAACCCCTTCGGGGATATTCGGCGTGAACGTTTATGTTATGTTTATGTTATATATATATTTATTTATTTATCTTATCATAAAATACAGTTTTTACAGGTTTCACCTAATACAACTATATTACACATTTTATAAATCATAATACAATAAAAACAATACATTTTAACATTTATCAAATCAACTAGTTTGCATTGTAACTTAAATAATGCAATGAGCATTTGGTTTCCTACAGTCTAAAATCACGATATCTCGAAAGCAATGCTTTGTAGAAAAAAAGTGTTAAGATATTTTTTGTAGACAATTGTACGATCTACAAACTTTGTTCGAACCATTTTTCGATAACTCTCGTTGTTCCAGAGATATACGCGAAAAACGCAAATTTGTGACCTTTGACCTCGAATAAAAAACAACGCACTAGCGGGATCGATCATTTGTAATGACGTATTTAAGGCCCACACAAAAATCCAGCTTGTTGGGAATTAATGCAAACTTGGATCATAATTTAGTCTATTTTGACTGGACTACATCACTTAGTATAATCTCTGTCATTTGTGTTTCCTCATGAAATTATCTCTCAGTAACCTGATAATCGAATCATACATATGAATTGAGTATAAGGATTAATATAGAAACAGCATCTTCCAATTACCATTTGGCTCACAATCCGGAGGTCTCGGTTTCGATGCCCTGGGTGTTGACTCACTCATTGAATATGTGAGATTTCAACCAGTTTGAAAAGGTATTGTAAATTGTAAGCTTGAAACGTTCGGCTTTAAAATCACTTTAGTAGTCCTAAGTAGATAGTTATCTGTGTAGTGTCGGCATAGAATAGCACTACCCCGTTTCTTCCGGTGGGTGTACGTAAGAGGCGACTAACGGTATTGGGGCTTTTAAGGGATTTTTGGGCGATGCGGTTGGAGACTCATCACCAACAACCTTTATTCGACCATCTTTGCCCCACTCAACTTCCAAAAGTGGTTGAGGAATTTGTAATTCCTTAGCTCTGGCTACCCCTTCTAGGGATTTATAGCCGTGAGTATATGTATGTATATGTAGTCCTAAGCCTACCAACGAGCACGTGGCCAGCAAGAGCAATAGAACTTGCAATTTTTCAGCCACTTCTGGAAGTTTAGTGGAGAAAAGAATATGATTTCAAAGATGGTTGGCGATAGTTCTCCAGCCATATAGCCAAACAATCACTTCCTTACGCAAACCCTGAGTCACCTTGTACTACACCCACGGAAAGAAATGTGTTAGTACTATATATATAAAAGAAAGTGGTGTTAGTTACACTATTTATATATATTTAACACCATCCGTGCGAAGCCGGGGCGAACCACTAGTCCAACTAACATTTTGGTGTCATTTGCAGGTTTTAATATAACATTACTCTGTTTAAATGAGTAATAATTATCTCAGTTATAACTTAAAATGTTATAGAGGTGTTAGAAAATAAATTTAGCTCCAACAGTGGTTCTAGAACTTTAATGAACGGTGTTAAACAGTTTTTAGAGTTAGAATAGTGCTAATCGCAGCAAGTACCGTTAAGATGTTATAGCCCAAACCTGTTTGTAGCACTTAAATCTACACAACAGTGCTCGCTGACTCACGTTAACACTTATTGTTGTGTAGTTGTTGCCGCGGAGTGTCTTATAAGTCTTTAGGTATTATATTGAATATAAGGTGCAGGTATTGGTTGTAAAAGAGAGTTGGTCAAGAGTATAGTAACTCAAAATACTAAAAGTGTTGAACAACTCATTTATATAGATTTAAGCTGTAATGTTCATTTTATTAAAGCAAATTGCGCTAGGCAGGTACACTTTAAAGATATTATAAAAGTAATAGTGTTAGACAAAACTATGGACTTTTATTAACACTCCGAGGCAGGCCTTAATATAGGTACCTATATAACCGCATTATGTGTTAACGGTACGAATGACCCAAAACCATCAAATAGTTTTGATAATATCCTATTAGATTATGTTGTTCCAGTAGTTACGAAAAATAAAGAAGATTCGCTACAAAGCGGAAATTTAAATAGTCCTAATACGAGCAATTTTGGTCAAGTTCGAGTGGAGGCATAACAACATGGTTCCGTAGAACAAGAAAAAAAGGAATCTCACACACTACCCAGCTACTAGCTAAGAGTGAAATAAAAGGTCATTAAGTATCTAAATTGTGTGGTGTTGGCTTTGAATAGCACTGACCAATTTTTATTCACGTGACGTCAATGTTACGTGATATTTAGAAGTATATATACCTCTGCCAACCCCTTCGGGGATATACAGCCTAAACATAAGAGTTATTACGAAGCGGTGTTATATCTATTGAACTATAACGCTCACGGACATGTATATATATGTCTAATAATCAGTCTTCATGTTTCAGTTCCTGCTGGATTGTCGACATTTAAGTTTTGACTGCCACTTTTGGGTATTTAATCATGGGACTTGCGAATATAAAATAATAAAGAAAAACATTGTTGTGTCAAATAAATTATGTATCACACATCTTTACAAAAAATATTCAGATAACCTTTAGATACTTAAATTATGTATAAAATAAGCCGCATTAGGCTAGATTGATTTATTATGACCAAGTACGTAAAGACGTATTTCTTAAGTAAGCTCTTGGAATACGAATGGAAACTGAGTGAAGAGGATAATATTTGTGAGGAGACCGCCAATAGTCTGAAAAGAAAAAAACAACAGGTATATAATTGATTCCTTCATTGAAGAACCCTAATCCAGTCAGTTTGTAAAATGCTTAGCCGGTTGTAGTGTCTTGGCTATAATAAGTGTAATTATTTAAGTCTATTACTGCACTGCTAAGTGTACTAAAGCCTGCACAATATTCTTGACTAAAGATGTTGTATCACAAAAAGTGTGATAGATGTCTTAAGTGACGACAAAAACCTTCAATGTAAGTTCGCCATTGTTTTGTTGAACTAACCTATAAATTGACTGAATTATTTAATATTTGAAAACAAAATACTTCATTACTCATGTTAATTTTTCATTCCATTGATGCCACTTTATTTAAAATGCAGCTGGCTATAAAAAAAATACAAAAGATGGTAAAAAATTGAAGTGTCCTTATGTTATTTATTATATGTTTAATTTGAAAATTTATTGAAATCTTTAATAAATTCCAAGCGCGTTAAAATTGAGATGGAAAACATGGTATACACTTACCGTAAAATCACAACGGCAGATCGTTTTCACTTCACAACAACTTGAATACTTATATGTTTACAATCCTTCTGCCAATTATTATCTCGCCATGATGTTACACTAGATCTGGTACACAATTTTGTAATAGAACTAAATACAATTGGTTATAACTAAATACAATAAATATACTCAAGAAGCGGCATGATACTTACTTGAGAATATTTTACATAACTAATACGCTTCAAAGTGACATAAACAACTGTTTAATAGGTCTAATAAAGTTTTTAATGGTAAATAATTCTTAGCTGACGTTTTTCTATAACCCATAGTGTTAACTAATTCATCACAACCGCAGTTATACCGGTTGAAGCTATAACTGAGAATGAATAAACACTCTTGTGTAGGTACTTTAGCACCTATATACCACCGCTCTGTAAGCTCTCTAGAACCTTAGCCTCTAAAATCGTGGGCCTCTTTCGTGGTTATAAGTGAGTTAGAGCACTCTATAACTCTATTACTACAGATATTCTTAACACTTAGATTCTCAAACGGAACCGATATACAAACGATATACAGTTTGTTTTAAAGCTTATGTGCTAGTTGGGATATATATAATAATAATCGGGATTAACCAGCGAACATTTTTAAAACCACTTACGTGATATGTGAGTCAGCCCGTGACCACGGCACCAGCCCCCGTAGCATGAGGCGTGTGAGAGCGTGTATGTCGCGTGAGAAGTGAGAAACTGACAGATTGTTCATACAACATCTGTCAGTACCTCACTTCTCACGTGACATCTACGCTCTCACACGCCTCATGCTACCTATACAGTAGGTGTGCCGAAACGTCGGGCAAACATATCACGTAAGCAGGCATCCGTCACTCCATGTACTTGCGCGCTATAATTACCTACCGCCCGGCCGAACGGTCTCGGGCCACCGGAGGCCTTAGTTCAGTGCGGTTGTCGCGAGCGAGCGGAGCGCATGAACGTTGTTATATTTTAATAAGTTTCTAAGTATTCAATTCGTTCGTACGCGTACCTACGATGCCGTCTGGTACATTATGTGCTGTAGATGGGTGCAAATCAAGTAAAAAAAGAGATAAACACCTAGCATTTTAAACATAAACATAAACGTTCACGCCGTTTATCCCCGAAGGGGTTGGCAGAGGTAATAATAATAATCGAGAATTTAGAAAGGGTAACAAATTTATAAAAAAATATATTAAAATAAAGCACACGTAACTTTAAAGTTATTTTTAATTTTATTTTACCTAGACCCTGACGTCTATAATTAATTATGTTCTTAGATAGATAGATTGCATAGTACAGCTCTAAAGTATAAAAAAAAACAAAAAGAAAAATTGTACTGCCACATACAAGTCAGAACATATAATAAAATAAATATTCACAGTTCTCAATAACATCGACACAAAAAGTTATGTTATTTTAATTTTATCGAAGTGGCAGCCCTGCGATTGGTATCGGATCGCGCGGTGCGAAGCAACCACAACTATACGCTTGAGCATTAAGGCACATTTTAGATTGCAGTGGTTGCTAACGCGACGGAGTAGGCTATTATAGCAGTAGGTATTGGAAATTTTCTATGAAGTGAAGTATCTGGTAAGTATTCAGTAATCTGTGACGTAAGTGGTTTTAAAAATGTTCGCTAGTTAATCCCGATTATTATTATATATAATGTCTACAAACCGTGAGACTTTAAAAAGTGTGTAAGTACTATTCTAAGCCGACACTAAACAGCGAAAGATACTTCCAAGATTCACAGCAATATTTTCATAATGGCCTACTTCAAACGAATTACACAGTATTGTTTACTATCGACGAACCTATCATGCGGAATATCATTAAAAAACTGGTTTCAATCTATTTGGTTGCATAAGTAGCATATTAAAATGCTAAAATTGTTTTAATTGAATATTTTAAGACTGATAGCTACATTTGATAGTTGAAAATATGTTGAGGGAAGGTAGAAAATGTTAAAACAAAGAATCCAAGTTGAGAAAAAAACTAGAGCATATACCAGAAGAACGAAGAATATGACTGGAGCAAAGTAGATTAGTCAGAATAGAATCGGCGGTTTATAGTCTCTGCCTTCCCTTAAGGAAATTAATGAGGTAAATGAGTATGAGGATAGATGTCGTGTGGTAATTTGAGTTATTGCTCATGTCACTACTGGTCTTTCAACCGATAGTACGACGGGGGAGAAATAAGCCCATTCTACTACCAGCTGAATGCATAAATAAATTTCACAATACCAAAAAAAGGAAATTATCCGGTGTTTGCTGTTTAATGTAGCTGTAGCAGCTAAGTAAGGAAACCGAAGCAAGTGGGAACATAATGTTTAATTTCTCTTTCTAGCATGTGTTATACCATTCCCACTTTTAAAAATTTCTACCCGTGGGGGATCGTAAGAGGCGACTAAGGGTATAGTGGCTTTTTAAGTGAATTTTGGGCGATGTGGTTGGAGACCCGTCACCAAAAACATTTATTATTACCATCTTTTCCCCAATCAACTTCCAAAAGTGGCTGAGGAATTTCTCATTCCAAAGCTCTGGCTACCCCGTTAAGGGATTGATAGCCGTGAGTATATGAATGAATTAATGAATGAATACGTATATATATATATATAGTTTACATTTGTAAGAAGATAGTAAAAGTTAAATATCGTTTTGGGTGGGTTTTCAGCCACTTCGCTCAACAACCACTTTCATAACCACGTCCGTGGCCGAGTGGATAGGTAGCTTCTCGGTCCGGAGGTAGCGGGTTCGATCCCCGCTGAGAGCAACAGTTGTGTGATGAGCATAATCGATTGTTCCCTAGTCTTTCATGTTATTTATATGTGCATAATACATACATACATATACTCACGGCTATAAATCCCTTAACGGGGTAGCCAGAGCTTTGGAATGAAAAATTCCTCAGCCACTTTTGGAAGTTGATTGGGGAAAAGATGGTAATAATAAATGTTTTTGGTGACGGGTCTCCAACCACATCGCCCAAAAATCACTTAATAAGCCCCTGTACCCTTAGTCGCCTCTTACGATCACCCACGGGTAGAAATGGGGTGTATAATACAATATTAAATAAATCGTTGATTTAGTATCCCATAATACAAGTTTTACTTAGTTTAGGATTATCTTGAACTGTGTATGACTGTATATTTATTTGTTTATTTGTCATAACCCGGACCTTTAATCGTATAGTACGCAACCCGTGGGAAGAATTAGGGTAGCGCTATTCTAAGCCGACACTATATTAATTAATTAACTTAGTTAATCTAACAATATAGAATTAGAGGTAGAAAAAACATTGTCTTACTTCTGTAGGTGTAGGCCCAATTCAGGTTTTGAACCTTTGCCCACCATGCCGTTCTTTACAACAGTCTTAACAAAATTTCGACAGTTTTTTAAATGCCTTAACTGCTCTTAAAACAAATTTCATAATTAATTTATCAATTAACGAGTATTCTTCTTATGTTCTACAGTTAATTGTAGTGTTTATTAATCGTTAGTTATAAAACGTGAAGGTTAATATAATAATAATAATAATATTTAATTATAATTCTTAACAGATAGGCATTTAAAACTGTAGTTTATCGGATCGGTTTTGTATTAGATAAGTTTAATGTTCCATTTTACAACTACAGCCCGGCTAGTACGAGCGGTGTTTAAACTAGTTATCGCGTAGGATAAAGCAGCCATCTCTTACGCACTTACTTAGTATCGTATACTGCCATCTCATTCTAACCGTTATCGTGTCGATAAAATAGCGCTCGTGCTTGCACTTCAGGAGGCCTAGCACGAGTTAATTTTGGTATAATCCGGCCTCTCCTAAAGCAGTCAAGCAAATTATCGATTGTGTACCATTGCCTACCTCTAATCTGCATTTAACTCAAAGCCGCAAAAATTTCACGCCGTATATCCCCGAACGAGTTGGCAGAGGTACTAATACTTCTGAAAATGACGTGAGATTGTCAGCTGTAGGCCTAGCATGATTATTATTTAATCGTTACTTTGTCGGTTAGAATGAGATAAAATGAACGATACTACGTAAGTGCGAAAGAGATGGCTGTTTTATACCATGCGTTATTTATTCAAAATGTCTCTCGTGTTCGCTGGGCTAGTGTTCAGGGCACCCACTTCTTGCTCAGACAGTGGACTCACGTGATGGGGGGCAGCCCTATCGCCGTTTTGTACTAATACACTGTCACATGACTAAGTACAACTCAACCATGTGGGTTATCTCACGATGTTTTCCCTTAAATGCCTCGGAGGACACATTTTGGATCAAATAGAAGAATAAAAGAGCATGTATGAAAAGATTGATGGATGTAAACGAAGCCAGAGAGGTTTGCCAGGATCGTACGAAGTGGCGATCGATAGTCTCTGCCTACCCCAATGGGAACTAACGGCGTGAGAGTATGTATGTATGTATGTTTTCCCTCGTTAAAAATCATGATAAATTTATAAAGATTTCGTACCTAAATGAAATGAAACGCGTTGCATGCCACAATCGTATCAGTATTTCGTAAATAAGGGGATATAGCAACCCTAATTGTAACAATAGAACTGGCTATTTCACTTGATTTTATTAGTTTTTTATTGCAACGAAACTATTAAAGTGAATGGCGAAACATGATAAAATCATAGATTATTATTGGCGAAATAATATCAAGTAGAACTCTGCAATAAAAGCGAGGTTCTCTATTATTCAATTTACATACATACTCACGGCTATGATTTCAAGAAAGGTGTAGGCAGAGCTACATAAATTGAAATTGTTCAGCCACTTTTGGAATATAATTTTGAAATATAGTAAAAAAATGAATGGTAGGTGATTGTTCTCAAACCACATCGCTCAATAATCACTTAAAAAGCACCACTACCCTTACGGCCGATTTCTGAATTGAGTATTCCACCTGAGAACAACTTAAGTATCGTTCTGTCGCATTGAAATCTTAACAACTGAATGAGACAAGACGATACTTAAGTCCTTCTCAGCTTGAATACTCAATTCAGGAATCGGGCGTCAGTCACCTCTCAAGTTTCCGACGAGAAGAAATGGGTTAATTAGTGCTGTTCTTACGACCGTTGTGTACCATTCTACCGCTAAGAAATTGCTGAAAAACTATTATATCAAAACACTGGCTATAATTTTCTTGGTTGGTAAATTATGTATTAGCTGTGTAGTGTCGGCTTAGATTAGTACTACCCTATTTCTACCCATGGGTGGTCGTAAAAGGCGACTAAGGGTATAGGGGCTTTTTAAGTGATGAGTGAAGGAAACCCGCCACCAACAATTACTTATTATTACCATCTGACACACTAAACTTCCAAAAGTGGCTGAGGAATGTCTCATTCCAAAGCTCTGGCTACCCCGTTTAGGGATTTATAGCCTTGAGTATATGTATGTAAATTATGTATGTGTGTTAATTAACGAAATAAAGGCTACAGACAAACAAACAATTCAGTAAGTATTAGCGGTAATATGCAAGCGTGCTTTCATAACGGACAAGTTCTAATTATGTATGCCAAACACTGTAGTTCTTGTTTACTTTTAATATTAACTTCACTGATGTTTGAAATATATTCTGATGGAGTTATGAGAAGTATAAATAATATAGTAGTCTGATTTAGAGAGCTATTAGTATTTCTTGTGTATAGAATCGCTGTGTAATGTCGGCTTAGAATAGCACTACCCCATTTCTTCCCATGGGTGTTCGTACGAGGCGGCTAAGGTTATTGGGGCTTTTTAAGTGATTTTTGGGCGATGTGGTTGGAGACCCATTACTAAAAACCTTTGTTTTACAATATTTTCCCCACTCATCTTTCGAAAGTGGCTAAAGAATTTGCTAATTCTGAAGCTCTGGCTACCCCTTCTAGGAATTTATAGCAGGAGTATATGTACGTAAGTATGATTTTAATCAAAACTACGTGTTCATCTGTTGGTGACTTAAAATTTATGTTGTAGGATATTTTTTATTGACATTATGAAAATGTGGCAATTTTTTTTCCTAAAACCATTATTTACCGCCGATTTTGTAAGAGACGACTTAGGATTTTGGGGTTCATTGTATGAACCCCAAAGCCGAAAGATGAGCTGTATGTTTTAAGCAGATCTGAAAAATACGGAGTTTAAACTAAAAACTCTTTACATACTAACGCTAAGAGCTTCTTCATTCCAAGACCATGCCTCTACCTACACACCATTACAGATAACAAACACAGGCGTGCACAATTATGTATGAGAAGCCCGTAATGTGTTTCCGCATTCAAGATTTATTCAAAAACAACCCGACTGCATTTTAATTAGATATCTGTTAAATGCCGTTAATCATACAAACAATAACGAAATTATGAAATGCAATCTCTGATGCTGTAGTAGTGTCTCCTAGAATTGCACAACCCCATTTTTCTCTGTAGGATACTTACGAGGAGACTACGAATACGATGATATAAAAATTGTACAAAGACGGTCCGCTAGTATTACAATATTTTGAAAGAGAGAGACATTTATTCGCTGTACAGAACATGGGAAAATAACATTAATTTTCTATACCGAACTTCTGAAAAATGGTGACTATCAGTTGTGTGTGACTATAGCGCACCAACCGCATCCCCAAAACCACTTGGAAAACCCCCTTAAGACATCCGCCCGTGGGTAGAAAGCGGTAGTGAGTGACATTCTAAGCAGAAACTACACGGATATTATAAATTTATTATAAAATGTAAATAATATTTTAATCACATCCGTGTTGAGATTAGTACTATATTGTTTTAGATAACAAATATCTTCAACCGTAAATTACGAACGAACCATAAAATATGCATTGTAATCGCAACCTTTACATTTTGTAATTAGCAACGGGCAATACAGTTCACATCACGCCATACTTCGAAAGGCGAAGCAGAGGTACAATGTAAGAGTGCAAGTTATACCTGTTTAAAATGTTTTGTTTTCAAATATATTCTTTTATTTTTTTCCCATATATATTTCACCTCTATTGGTATAACTTGGAAATAATGTAGAAATGTTCGAACTCAAAGAAAGAAAGAATTTTTTGTACTGTTTAATACAAACAAAACTAATAAGTTAATTAATTTAACTAACTAAATAACGATAATGCTCTAATCTAGTTTGCAATAGAATCCAACAATCATGTAAACAAACCAAATTGTCAAGATTACTCCGTAATCACATACATTTGAATATCAATTATGAACATAGTCTGATTTCAACGAACGCACCATTGTTTTCACATTATCTTCAACACGATTTAACTTGTATTTATAAGTTAAATTTGTTAAAACATTTGCAACGTAAAAATTTCGAAGTATTTGACAAGCTGTCATCTTAGTTTTTTAGTCATCGAACTCTATAAGTCATTGAAAAGTTAGTGTTGTTCGTAATCTGAAGTTATCCTTTATTTTTAATTTAATAAATTATTTTAATTTATATGTGAATAAAATAAAAAAAAATATCAAGAGCTTAATACATGGAAGTATTATTTAAACAGGAACGCGCGCTGGCGACCTAAAGTGTCCTGAAAAAGGATGGCTAACTAGCTAACTGTGTTTCGTTTTAAGTAGGGTGACCATCTGTTGGTGTTTTAATAAGAGTTCCTCTAAAGGATACAAAAACACTTATATTTAAATATTTTGTATGTTTTTGTTCATGAAAACCTCATGTGGGGACCTGATGCACTCGCAGCCTTTGACACGGTAGCTCAATTGGCAGAGCGACGGGGGCGTATACCCGAGGTCGCGGGTTCAATCCCCACCTGTGTCGAAATTTTTCTTTCCTTTATTTATTAGTTATATTTACATACATACATTATAAAAAAATATATTATAAAAACACTTATATTTACATATATACATTGTTTTTGGTAAATCAACGTGTTTTTTATACATATTTATTCTTAATTAATAGATTATAAAAGAATGGGTAGCCAGTGCTTGAGAATTAAAATTTCCTCAGCCACTTTTTGAGCCAAACCAAATTCAAATCGTTTAATGCATTCATGTGGTAAAGTTCGAGATGATGCAGGTTATTTTATTTATTATTCCATAACATGGACCCATATTTATCACTATTAAATGATAAAAGCTCCAAAACACTCAAACAGATGATAAATTGTGGACACCACATTTATCTTGTTTCGATGGGGATACCCGTGACAAATATTAATATCCCTTTTGCCAAACTTAACCAATTATTTATCTCCAAATCGATAGGCGACAATAATAATTAAAATAAAATACAAAAAAGGAACAGTTTATAACCTGCTTTTTATAAAATACTCCCTATAAATAAGTTTAATTTGTTTTTCTTTGAACTTAATCTCGACTGGCAACCGTGCGAGCGGGACACACTTCTCTCTCACACGGCTCTCGTTCTAGGACGTTTCTCTGCTTGACAGTCTTTAAAAGATAATTAACTTTATTGCATGGTAATAAATTGCATTTTTGTTTACCATATTTTTGTGAGTACTCTCTCCTGTTTAGTTAGTAGCTTCATGGCTTAATATAATTAACCAAAACGGATTGTATCCTAAGCCATAAAAATAATGGTTAGTTTTTAAAAATTGACAGGTGGCTATTTTGTTAGAATTGTCATTGACAGTCATTCACTGTTCTGTGGGTTCGCTGTGCATTAGTGTTTTCTGTTTCCGATTTCTACGCCTTTGCATTCTCATTTTTGGACTTTTGTTTTGCTTTACGATTTGGCTGGACATATTTTTCTTGGAACGACGATCTTTGCACGGCATCACGGACTTTGACATGGCATACGATTGGTATTTTTTAGTCAGTTTTATATTAGTACCTATACTACTATGGGCCATAGTCTATGACTTAAAATTAAAATAATTAGAAAAAATAATTTAATTAAAATTAAATCAGAACACTATGACATCACTATGGGCATAAACAATACGCTGTCAATGTCAGTCCGCCATATTTGTTTACATGATTGTTGGATTCTATTGCAAACGATTTTACAACTTTATTGACACTGACAAAGAATGAATACTACAATACTATGACTATATGAAATATACGTATCTACGGGAAAAGAATTGGAGAATAAAAGATTTATGGTATTGTGCTATTAAATATTATGCTAAACCGATACAAGTCCTAGTAAAATATACATACATACATATACTCACGGCTATAAATCCCTAGAAGGGGTAGCCAGAGCTAAGGAATTAGAAATTCCTCAGCCACTTTTGGAAGTTGCATGGGGAATAGATGGTGAAATAAAGGTTGTTGGTGATGGGTCTCCAACCGCATCGCCCAAAAATCCCTTTAAAGCCCCCAATACCGTTAGTCGCCTCTTACGTACACCCACCGGAAGAAATGGGGTAGTGCTATTCTAAGCCGACGCTACAAAGCTAAAAAAACATAGTAAAATATGAAACCGTGATAGCCTAGTGGGTAGAACACTCGGTTATCGTGCAAATGACTAGTGTTCAAATCCTGGGTCGGGCCTACACCAATTTGTCTTTTCTAAAGACATATGTGTGGTTAATTTATCATGGTTGTTAACGGTGAGGGAAAACATCATGAGGAAACCCACATGGCTGAGTTGTACTTAGTCATGTGACAGTGTATTCATACAAAACGGCGATAGGCCTGCCCCCTATCACGTGAGTACACTGTCCATGCAAAACGTGGGTACTCTGAACACCAGGTGACGTCACGTGATGTTCAGAAGTATTAGTACCTCTGCCAACCCCTTCGGGGATATTCGGCGTGAACGTTTATGTTATGTTATGTTATTAAAATATTAAACTATATAGTACCCTTGCTAACTTTCACGTACATATGCTTTTTCAGAGAAAGATGGTGGATGCATGCAATCATATTTGATGAAGGGTAAAGACAAGAGACAGTGACGGATAGCTTAATGCTAGACATAATCCAATTAATGATCGATAATGTAACAATTAATTGATAAATAAAGAATAAATAAAGGAAAGAAAAATTTCGACACAGGCGGGAATCGAACCCGCGACCTCGGGTATACGCCCCCGTCGCTCCGCCAATTGAGCTAGCTACCGTGTCAACCCCACCTGAGGTTTTCATGAACAAAAAGATTTAAATAATTAATTGATTTTACAATTTAATTTAAGTGGTTTTTATAAGAATCTGTGATAAAGTTTTTTTTGTTTCTATCTTTAATGTAAAGAGCCTATTGGAAGAAGCCTGGGCAACTATTTTTATAATACTAATCAATGCTTTTAGAAATTTACTTATTATATTATGCCATTTCGATTTTACTTCTGTTCTTTTTACTTTAACGATTGAATTATATGAACATTATATTTATTATAAGTTTGTAACTACCTATTATTTAAAGTAGTTATGGATTTAATCATCCATTTTTCAAGCAGTTCATTGCATAGCAAATAAATTTAAAATATATTAAACCAATAGTTGTTGGTGATACGTTCCAGACCGTTTCACCAATCAGTAACTACTAAAACCACATCCCTTAATAACTAACTAAAACCAAAAACCACCCTTAGCATCTGAGAATGTGGGGTATGATATTCTACTCCGACATTACGGCCATTTGACTAACTACTAGAAGAACTAAATTAATTATTACTTAAAAGACACAAATAAACAGGCGTAAGCAGCTATTTACATAAAAGGTACAAGAACATCAGCATCACATAGAAATAAAACTACGTTGACACTATCAAAGTGACTGACGTAATAATAAATAAAGGAAAGAAATACCCTATAATATACCCGAGGTCGCGAGTTCGATTCCCGCCTGTGTCGAAAATTTTCTTTCCTTTATTTATTAGTAATAATCCCCACATGAGGTTTTCATGAACAAAAACATTCAAATTGACTAACGTAATATTTAAGAAACACCCTTCGAAGTACTATGAAAGAAAGAAATTATGTATTTTTGGTAATTTACATAAGAGAATGACATACATTAAAAAAAAAATATTTATCACTCATCATCATACGCTCATATTTCGATTACTACCTGAATATTGGTATGCCGTGTAGTGCCGGCTTAGAATGTCGCTACCCCTTTCTACCCAAGGGTGTCGTATGAGGCGACTAAGGGTGTTGGGGCTTTTTATTGGATTTTTGGGCGATGCGGTTGGATACCAATCACCAAAAACCTTTATATTTACCATCTTTTCCCCACTCAACTTCCAAAAGTGGCTGAGGAATTTCTAATTCCTGAGCTCTGGCTACCCCTTAGCTAACTTTCTAGATAGGGCATCATTAATCCATGTATTCCGTCAAGTCGGTAACTTTGATACGTATCAACGTAGCTAAAGCAAATGTACAGATATGATAATATTAGTTTTATTACCTGAGCCGGAATCAATTCGAACTGGAAAGAAATTGAAAGCACAGTTAACACCAAGATAGTTAGTAGGAAATGAGAATGTTATTATAGCATTATATACAGGTTAAAATACAATAGAAATAAAGGCGAAGATACGAAGTACAGCACAGATCACTTTGCTACCAAAACATTATAGAATTTATAGCCAAATGAATATTAAAAAGATAAACATGAAATAAAGAACCTAGGAATCTATGAAAGTATTTAAATAGAAAATGATCTGCACTGTGCTTCTTCATAAGATCGTTTAAAGAAGAGTTCTTTAGTAGTTTTTAACACCGAAAGCGAAGTTTTTTCATACTTGGAGCCATTTTTAGCGGATGCATAAATAATTTACAAAGAAAAAATCCTTTAGTCGAAAGACAGATTAGATTCTCAGTCTATAGACGTCCACTGCTGGAAATAGGTCTCCCTTAAGAGCTTATTCCATTTGTCTGAATGAAGACGTCTGAAAGCCACAGAATCTGAATTCAGACTAGTGGAATAACGTTCAAACTGAAATTTGTGTAGTGGTATAACAAGCGTCTGCGGCAGTAACTTCGAAGGAAGTCTGAATTCAGCAACGACAAAGTGTAATGGAATAAGCTCTTTAAAGATCTCCACAACGGCCGGTTACCCTCATCCATCGGCTTCCCGCGACCTTGACCAAGTCGTCCGTCCACCTTGTGGGAGGCCTATCCACATTGCGTGCACCGTATATAATAATAGTAAATACGGCCATATTATACAGTTAAACATACATACATACATATACTCACGGCTATAAATCCCTATATGGGGTAGCCAGAGCTAAGGATTGAGAAATTCCTCAGCCACTTTTGGAAAGTTAATGGGGGAAAAGATGGTGAAATAAAGGTTGTTGGTGATGGGTCTCCAACCTCATCGCCCAAAAATCCCTTAAATGTCCCAATACCGTTAGTCGCCTCTTACGTATACCCACCGGAAGAAATAGGGTAGTGCAGTGCTATTCTAAGCCGACACTACACAGATAAAGTTAGCCCCAAACTAAGTGAAACTTGTATTATACAATATGTGTGGATACAAACTTAACGACATATAAATAACATCCAAGACTAAGAAACAATAATTTATGCTCATCACATAAATGTTTCTCTCAGCGGGGATCGAACCCGCAACCTCCGGACCGAGAAGCTAGTCATCTATCCACTCGTCCACCGACGTTGTCGCCGTATAAACATCCGCATACAATTTTATATCAAAGTGATACTCTTCATAATTCCTCAGCAGTCATTGTATAACTTATCATGCAACTCGCTTATACTAATATTTATTTTTATGTATGTATTTTATACAAATGATTGAAAACATTCATCAATGCATTTTATAATAAGTGCAACCAAATTAGGTTAGGTTACATAACATAACATAACATAAACGTTCACGCCGTTTTATCCCCGAAGGGGTTGGCAGAGGTACCAATACTCCTGAACTCACATGGCAAGCGCCATCTAGTGTCCAGAGAAGGTACCCACGTTTTGCTTAGACAGTGTACTCACGTGATAGGGGGCAGGCCTATCGCCGTTTTGTACGAATACACTGTCACATGACTAAGTACAACTCGGCCATGTGGGTTTCCTCACGATGTTTTCCCTCACCGTTAGCAACCATGATAAATTAACCACACATATGACTTTAGAAAAGACAAATTGGTGTAGGCCCGTCCCAGGATTGGAACTCACGCCCTTCTGTTTTTCGGGCGGGTGTTCTACCCACTGGACTATCATGTAGGTTAGGTTAGTTGTACATATATACATTGCCGTGTAGTGCCGGCTTAGAATGTCGCTACCCCTTTCTACCCACGGGTGTCGTAAGAGGAGACTAAGGGTATTGGGGCTATTTATTGGATTTTTCGACGATGCAGTTGGAGACCCATCACCAAAAACCTTTATTTTACCGCCTTTTCCCCACTCAACTTCCAAAAGTGGCTGAGGAATTTATAATTCCTTGGCTCTGGCCTTCTAGGGAATTATAGCCGTGAGTATATGTATGTATGTAGTTGTACATATATATTCGAACCCAGTATGGAGCAAAGCGATGCGTTATTATGATAAATGATGTAATATGAATAAATATTAATATATGAAGTATAAATACACGTTGGTAGCTAAAACTTATGATAACATAAAGAATAAGAACAAATAGTTAGAGTTATTAGTATGAAAACAAATGGTTATTTAAACCATGAGTAGGTTTTTTATTAGAGTCTATGTGGACTACATACATACATATACTCACGGCTATAAATCCCTAGAAGGGGTAGCCAGAGCTAAGGAATTAGAAATCCCTCAGCCACTTTTGGAAGTTGTGTGGGGAAAAGATGGTAAAAATAAAGGTGGTTGGTGATGGGTCTCCAACCACATCGCCCAAAATTCCCTTAAAAAGCCCCAATACCGTTAGTCGCCTCTTACGTACAGCCACCGGAAGAAAGGGGTAGTGCTATTCTAAGCCGACACTACACAGCATATCTATGTGGACTCTTTTGAATTAATAATAAGCAGCGGATTCTGACTGAGATTTAGTTGCAAAATATATACCCAAATTCATCGTTTCGCCACATGTTCCCGAGGCGTTTTGGCAGATGTAACAACCAAGCTACCTTCGATGATATATTAATTTTGTTTTGACATATTAATTTTCGTTAACTTTTTAGTCTATAGATTTTCCCACGATCGTATATCACATTACTTTTAATTTATTAATCTTTCCATTCAAAGGTTGTCTGTAAAAGATCGCTTTTTGAGCCAAGACCGCCAATTTTACTTTTGTTATTGAATTGTATATGTGTCCTTTTTTTGATGTGCAATAGAGTTTTACATTCCTTATTATTCTTAGTGACACTTATAACAAACAATTAAGCTTTTTTACAAATTCAACTGTAATTATTTGTACTTTAAAGCTGTTACTTTTTCAAAATAACAAACATAAACGTTAGTTTTGTTAGTAGTAAAAACCCCAGCAATTACCATTGCAAACAACAAACGACTTGACAGCAAAAGCTCATAACACGTGCTTATTCAAGCTTTAATTGAATAATCAATGGCTGCCTTTGTTTGACAGCTGCTGCTGGTCGCAGGACCTCTTTTTATGGAATCCTTTAAGGTATTCTTTTTTATTTAAAAAGTTAACCGACTACGCAAATTAACCGGCGGTAAAGTTTGATTTTGAAGCATTATTTTCATACAATAAAGCGAACATCTCAGTTTGAGAATGATTTCAAACCCTTGTAATACCCTCTTATAAGCGGATAGGCTACTTCTTTGAGATCGAACTTCTCTGGAACGGTTCGTTCGACCGATTTCAACTAAATTTGGCATAGTAATCAAGTGGACATTGCTTAGTGACGTCGTGATCGAATCTACCATTGAAAATCAAAAGATCAATCAAAGAAAAACTATTTCCCATTGAAGTCAAAAAAAAGCTGTGTAGTGCCGGCTTAGAATAGCACTACCCCATTTCTTCCGGTGGGTGTACCTAAGAGGCGACTAACGGTATTGGGGCTTTAAAGGGATTATTGGGCGATGCGGTTGGAGACCCATCACCAACAACCTTTATTTTACCATCTTTTCCCCACTCAACTTTCCAAATGTGGCTGAGGAATTTCTAATTCCTTAGCTCTGGCTACCCCTTCTAGGGATTTATAGCCGTGAGTATATGTATGTATGTTTCTTATTTAAAGCGCGGCTTAAAGCTTAAGACCGACTGCACAGTAAGAAGACTGAGGTTTACCTAACTCGCTCAGCTCAATTCATTTCAATCGCAATTTGCATTGAAGAAATTGAATGTGAGTAAAATTTTATTTTGATCCGTTCAGTAGTTATCGCGTAATATATGCATAAGTAAACACAGTAACATTCACATTTGTCACATTCGTAACCAAGGTTGTCGTAAAATACAAGAATCAGAAGACGAAGATTTGCTGTGTAGTGTCGGCTTAGAATAGCACTACCCCTTTTCTTCCGGTGGGTGAACGTAAGAGGCGACTAACGGTATTGGGGCTTTTTAAGGGATTTTTGGGCGATGCGGTTGGAGACCCATCACCAACAACCTTTACCATCTTTTCCCCACGCAACTTCCAAAAGTGGCTGAGGAATTTCTAATTCGTTAGCTCTGGCTACCCCTTCTAGGGATTTATAGCCGTGAGTATATATGTATGCATTTTTGCAGTAAGAAAATAAAAATATAAATTTCTACAGATGTAATCAGACTTACTTATTCCACAGCAAAAAAAATAGACTTGAATGTATTTATACTTTTAATCATACCGTCGTACATTCTCCATGTAATATTTAAAAGCAGCATTGAGATTTCAGAAGTATCTCGTTCGCTTGTAATACAGGAGACGTTAGTTCAAATCATACGTCCGATTTCTGAATT
Organism: Bedellia somnulentella; assembly: GCA_963576735.1. Taxonomy (NCBI): domain Eukaryota; kingdom Metazoa; phylum Arthropoda; class Insecta; order Lepidoptera; family Bedelliidae; genus Bedellia; species Bedellia somnulentella. Next base: position 12,292,326 of record OY755190.1, read on the forward strand.
GAGTATTCCAGCTGAGAACAACTTAAGTATCATTCTGTCTCATTCAGTTGTTAAGATTTTAATGCGACAGAACGATACTTTACGATACCTAAGTTGTTCTCAGCTAGAATACTCAATTCAGAAATCGGGCGTTAGACTAGAATTAATAGTATTTGAGCTAATATGACAATGAGTAACCAAGATACTTTGGTTTGGTAATAAAAATAAGGAATGAATACTCAAATTCAAACCCAAATATAAAACGCCGTATATGCGCGAAGGGGTTGGCAGAGGTACTTATACCTCTGAACCTCACGTGACATTGTCACCTGTTGTTCAGAGTACCCACGTTTTGAATGAATAATATGAATGAATACTAACCTGCTTATGCTTAATTTTGGATGACTCTTGATAGGCTGCTTCAAGTTTTGGATTAGCTGGAGCCTTCTTTGGTCTGGTGTTTTTAATACCTAGTGACAGACCAAAGGGCGCAAACCAGTACCTATAAAATAACAATTTTATTATTTACACAATATAGATTCTCAAAACCAAAACTCAAACAATCATCCCGTGTATTCCCGAAGGGGTTGGCAGAGGTACTTATACCTATAATAGTGATAGGGGGCAGGCCTATTGCCCATTTGAATGAATGAACTGTCACAAGACTAAGTACAACTCAGCCATGTGGGTTTCCAAAGGATGTTTTCCCTCACCGTTAACAACCATGGTAAATTAATTAATATAGATACAGTGTGATAGCTCAGTTGGTAGAACACTGCCAATCATGCAGAAATACGTCTTTTCTAATAGTCATATGTTTGGTATATTCCTCATAGTTGAATGTAAAATGAACACCAGGTGACAAAGTCACGTGATGTTCAGAAGTATTAGTACCTCTGCCAACCCCTTCGGGGATATTCGGCGTGAACGTTTATGTTTATGTTTGAATGTAAAAGTGAGGAATAACAATGTGAGAAACCCCACATAGCTACAATTTGCACTTCGTCATATCAATTTAATCATACAAAACGACTGTGGGGCTGCACCCTATCATGTGAGTGCACTGTCACTGTTAAGTGATGTTCAAAAGTATTAGTACTTCTGTGGTGGAGATATACGGTGTGAACATTCAATCTTTTGAGAGATACATCAGGGACAGGTGATTATTTAAATATTTCCTTAATCAGCTAGTTTATATATTGTATAAACTCATGGCTTTTCATTGTCAATTTTAAGGATAACACTTATTATTTACTAGAGTTCCCTCTCACTAATTCTAAGTTCTTCAAGCTGGATTGATATATTGATATTATTTTAGGTAAAACTGAGTAACTATAAATAGATATCTATGTTTATTTTAAGCTCTGAAGAAAAGTATAGTCAAACATAAATATTTACCAAAAATCAGTTAAGGCTTAAAGAATAATATTTTATTTGGTTTTTTTTGGACTTTCCAGTATTTTAAAAGAGCTTATTATCTTTCCCTTAAATCTTAGATATAACAGTGATTCTGACAAGTTTAAAATCAGGAATTACACAACTACTTTTGATAGTTATGTGAGGAGAAGATGGTATTATAAAAAATAAATTGGTATATTTATTTGACAAATTTTCAATATTATCATGTGAATGCACTATTCACACAAAAAGTGTCAAATTTTAAATATAATGCAGAGTTTACATTACTTGCAGAATATTTTCTGCAATATTACATTGTGTAAAGAAATGTTAGCACCTCTGCTACTACTAAGAGGATGCATCAACAGCCCATATTTCAATTAAGTTATAGATCAAGAGACAATTATTCAGACATTATTAGTTACACTACTTCCACTGAAGGTGATGTAGTTTTAATACATGATCATCAGAAATATTGCAATGTCAATAACAATTCAGTCCAAGTCAATTTATGCTGAGGTGTCTTTCATTAACACTCTGAGCTTAAAACTTTCGTTACATTTTGTTTACATTTTGATCTTTCCCCACTCAACTTTCCAAACGTGGCTGAGGAATTTCTAATTCCTTAGCTCTGACTACTCCTAGGGATTTATAGCCGCAAGTATATGTATGTATGTGTATGTATTTTTGTTTGTTTAGCTATTGATAAAAATTTGTAAACATAAGTTATGACATTTATGGGGTCTTTGAAATCCTACTTTGGTTATTCATATAACATGTTATATATTCTGTGGAAGTTCTTAACAGCTTTGATTAGGAATTAAATTAAACACAAAAAACAAGCTAAGTAATTAACATACATACATATACTCACAGCTATAAATCCCTTAACAGGGTAGCCAGAGCTTCGGAATGATAATTTCCTCAGCCACCTTTGGAAGTGGATTGGGGAAAAGATGGTAATAATAAATGTTTTTGGTGACGGTTCTCCAACCACATCGCCCAAAAATCACTTAAAAAGCCCCTATACCCTTAGTTACCTCTTACGATCACCCACAGGTAGATATGGGGTAGTGTTATTCTAAACCGACACTACACGGCAGTTCAATGAAAAAAATGCACAAATTGCTCTTTAGTTCTGATTTTAATTTATTACCATCTTTGAACGCAAATTTAGATTTGAGAAAAAAGATGGTAAATTATAATAGTATACTTTTCAAAACAATAATGTTCTAGTGCCATAAAAATAATACAATAACAGTAAATCTAGTATCGTTATCAATTGCCTGAAATAGTGAATCATCCTGATACTAAGCGTTAAAAACATGAAATAGAAAACTTATGAATTGAGGTTAACTTACTTTTCCAAAACATGACGAAGGACCATCAGGATTAAGGCCAAGGGTATGGGTATAAATAAGTGCCTCCAGTTAGTGTAAACCACCTCCTTGTCTGGAGTCGGCTCAATATCCTCCCAGGTAATGTTAGGCGGTAGCCAGACGTCTTCATTCCAAAACTTATCCAAAATCACACGCAACATTGTACCACAATTTAACACAGCACAAAATAGTATTTAGTTTCACTGCGGCCAGTGGAATATTTGATTCAAGATTATTAAATCAAGCCATAAACACGCCCAATATAAATAAAATTAGAATTTAAATGCCGCACGTCCAACAGCTATTAACACCACATGACGTTTAATTGAATGAATGAATGAGTGAGTTGAGTAGTTTAGATTGATAACGAGTAGAGTTAGCAGTGCGTTCCGAGACGGTCTGAAATTTCTATGGCATTGACCATGGATATAATATGTATAAAATAATGGATTGAACACAAGTGTCCTAAGCAGTAAGCAAGGATGTCCAACCAGATCGCTGCGTCTCTCTCGTTATAAGTACCTCTTGATGTTATTCAGTGATTTAATGAGGGTTACTTTAAAGTTTAGAAAGCCACTTATATGCATACTTAGATGTTCTAAATTAAATATTTAAAACCGGCATTCCAAAGGATGATTTTACTTATATTTATTACGAGGTATTTGAACTCGAAAAGGCACATTCGGCTGATTAATTAAAATATTTTGATGAAGTTTTTAATTACTTAATTTTATTTAACTTAGTCTCGTCTGGCTACCGTGCAAGCAGGACTCAGGACATACCCCTCGGGATCTGGCTGTCGTTCTAGGACGGGTGACTACTTGACAATGTAAGTGTTCAATAGATTATAGACTTAATTACGAGGTAATACATTGCATTATTTTGTTAGGCGCACTCCTATTTAGTTAATACCTCCATGGCACGGACACTGATTTCAACTAGCCTATCAGTTTGTTCGAGGTATATGTTAGTCTTTCCTCAAATCAGAAATAGTAGGTAAAGTTTTTGAATACTTGTTTAATGAAGGGTTTTCTAATTGCCATTTTCAGTTATAAAATTTTCGTAAGATGTCCCTGAACGTACATATTATGTCAAAACATTGATGATGAAATACGACTCAAGACTTAAAATATTGGACCGAGTGTTTTGGGTGCCTACTCGGTTCAATGTAAACGCAGCAAGAGATAATGTTAAACCAGCATTACACTTAGTGCAAGTGACATTAACGCTTCAACAAAGAACTTTAAAATTTTTAATAGATTATAATTTATGGTAAACTTACTGGTATCTTTTAAAGTAGGTTAACATTGCCCCATCCAAAACTAAAATCGAGTGCGTTTAAACGTTAACTAGGTAGCTTTATCGATAGTGACAATACTTTGTTGTCATTTGCTTTGAGTGGCTTTGACGTAGATCCAAATGGATCAACGGGTCAACTTCGATCGAATGTTTTGGGTGTGTACTCGGATAACTAGAAACGCGGTTATTCATGAAAGTGGTTTGTTATAAACCCGGCTTCGATCTCTGTGATTTAAAAAATATTAAAACTTAACCTAACTTTCCGTGATGTGATCCTGTTATTTATATATTTTTATTAGGAAAAAAAATATCATGTTGAATTGATTGAATTAAGAATTTTAATTATCTTACGTATGGTGAATGCACTGTAATATTTTTTTGCCTGTGTAATAGAAAAGTTATGTTCTGAAGCTTTAAAGTGATGGTATATCCTATCATACTTCATCCTATCGTATTAAGAAATGTTTTTCTGCCCAACCTGCGCTAATATTTTGATGGTAGAAGAAGGGGCGGATAATTGTTTGCGATACGCTTGTAACACCTGTCCATATATATACAACATAGTGAAGAAAGTTGCTTCACGTACATTTCCTAAATTAAAGGTTGGTTTTTATGCTTTTGTTTATTCCCTAGTATCATAAGGAGATACGGTTTATAAATATCTAGTTTTTTAATAAATTATAATAACAGCAACATCCAGATCTAAGGAAAAGAAAAGTGTATTTTCTGTTCACATGTCTTTAATGAGCAGAACTGATACTGTGTTAATAAGTGTCTTACTTCTCAAAACCTGTATTGTTTAACCTTCTCATGAGAAGTGAGATACTCACAGATTTGCCATACAAAAATCTTAGCTTCTTACATTTCACATGTCTCATGCTCATCGAGAACTTAACTAAATGGAGAAAAAACAAAAACAAAGACATACATGATTCAGTGTGTTTCAACTAGGGCATCCAATCCCGGTATTCCGAGATCTCGTTATTCCGAGATCCCGCATCATTTTTCAGTCCCGCACTATGCGGGATTACATGCGCGGGATCCCGCGGGATTTGCGGGACTGATCTGCAGCAAAAAAACACCCTCCTACGCCGAAATCATGACCGTGAATCGCCGCGGCCGCAGCCTGGCAGATAATACATTAGATACATTATGTATCTTACGAAAACATTTCCAAAAAAAAAAAATGTCATTATAATCGTACTTCTTGCTTGATTTGATAATTAAAACTAATAAAGCTATGTTGATTTTTATTAATTTTGTATCCTTCAATCCTTACACTATATTTACTAATATACAATTTAATGTACCACATACACACTTGCGGGATCCCGCCAATACCGAGATCCCGCGGGATTGAGAAATATCAATCCCGCAAATACCGAGATCACAAAAATGCTGCGGGATTGGATGCCCTAGTTTCAACTGACTTAAACGAAGCAAATGTATGAACATTGAATCAACTAATTTAAAAATTGTGATAAGATGGGATGTCTGTATGGAGGCTGCTCCCATTTATTAGGACCAGCATAACATCAGGTTTCTACAAAAATTATAAAAAAGTTCCTTATAATTTTCTAATATATTGAGGCAAATAAAATACTAATCTCTAAATATTTATAACAAATGAACTGCCAATGACAAGATTAATGCAATTAAATGAAACTTCAAAGGTTTGCCAGGATCATTCTGTGGCAAATGTGAGTATACCCATTTCAATGGGAACCAATGTATGAGTATAAGTATGTAAGTATTCTTACCTATATGAAAACTCCCAGAAGGTAAATAAGTAATTAGAGTGGATAAGTAGGCAGTACAAATTAAGACTATGGTGACAAGTCTAAATTTCTACACTAACTAACCTTATAATAAATGATTACTTGAAAACGGCGATAGGCCTGCCCCCTATCACGTGAGTACACTGTCCATGCAAAACGTGGGTACTCTGAACACTAGGTGACAAGGTCACACAATGTTCAGAAGTATTAGTACCTCTGCCAACCCCTTCGGGGATATTCGGCGTGAACATTTATGTTATGTTATGATTACTTGTTCTAAATTGAAGATATTTGTTGTAGGAGCTGGATTATATTATGGGTGGTGCTGCTGCTTGGGAGAACGTAGACTCTACTGATGCTGTATGTCCAAAGTGTAGTCACGGGCGAGCTTTCTTTATGCAGTTACAAACTCGCTCAGCTGATGAACCCATGACAACTTTTTACCGATGTTGTAATCATTCTTGTGCTCACAACTGGAGAGAGTAGTGACTGTTGTATTACTAGTAGAATTTAAATAGTAATGGATATGTTTATCCAATTGAAACCAATTAAGAAAATACTAAGTTTTAGAAGATACAAAGTGTCTGCAAAAATGGTAACTGAGATGGTTCCTGTAATTAAATGTTCTGACAAGTCAGCTCCTAACAAAGCCTTGGACCTACTTAAAGATGGATCAGTTATAGCAGTACCTACTGACACCATTTATGGCCTAGCTTGCAGTGCCAATTGTCCTGAAGCTATAAAAAAGCTGTATAGTATTAAAGGGCGGGATTCAGGTAAACCTGTAGCTATTTGTGTCTCAAATATTAGTGACATTCATAAATGGGGTGAGACACAGCATTTAGATGAAGAATTGCTCTGGAAACTGCTGCCTGGGCCAGTCACTGTTGTGCTGAAAAAGACAGCATTGTTAAACAACCCATACTTAAATCCAATGACCAATAAAATTGGTATTAGAATACCAGATTGTAGATTTATTAATGAAGTCACTAGATTGTTTGATTTACCGGTTGCTCTTACTAGTGCCAATTTTAGTAATGAACCTTCAACATTGTCCATTACTGAATTTGAACATTTGTATAAACATTTGGGAGCTGTGTTTGATGGTGGGGTGTTAAGTAAAGGGTTAGATATGAATAGGACTGGTTCCACAGTCATAGATTTGTCTGAGAAAGGATCTTACCATATAATTAGAAAAGGGATTTCATATGAAAATGTTATTGGTGTTCTTGATAGCTACATATTGAAAAAATGTTAATGTATTAACAATAAGTGTTGGTTTAATATTAAAAAATGTACTTGATGTTTATTTTTTATTCTCCTTTTTTTAGTTTTAACAATATAATATTAATTTTCTAGCACATCTTAGTGAAAAGACTAGATTTTAATTAATAACAATATATAACAATTGAGCCATCAATGCAATGTTAAAAATCTTAAAAAAGGAATTGAAATGCTTAAAACAACAATGGGCTAAATATACAACATAAAACCTATTGCAAAATTTATATAAAACTATGAACACAGTAGTCGCTAGCCTGCTGCTGGCTTTCTTTCAGGCAGCTTAGATTCTAAAGTTTGCCATCGTGAGGGTGGCCACACTACATACATAGCTTTAGCATTTACTAATCCAAGAGATATAGGTCCAAAAGTATTACTATCCAATGTGTGTCCAGTGTGGTCTCCTTCAACCCAGCAGTGGCCTTGAGGTACAACGACTCGTTCACATCTGTATCCTAGTGTCTTCACACAATCTCCTTCTAGAGCTACAACTCTTTTGATAATTTTCTGTGAAGGATCTTTGGGAGATATTATAGATATTATGTCACCACGATTCACTTCATAGTTCCGAACAGCCCAACGTGACAAAAACACATAGTCAGTGTTACACGCTTCAGGGTTGAGAGCCGGTTGCATTGATATACCTTCTACTCTTGCTACATAACCGACATTATCCAAAACTGCAACACCGATTGGAAGACCAAATACAAATGATTTTATAACCTTTTTCATCCACATAACGAAGCCGGTTCAACCAATAAAATCCCAAGTTCAGGACATATTACAAAGAGATAAAATCCATTATTTATCTGCTGCCATACTAGAATTCACCAATGTTCTCCACAATATTACGAAATTTATTGCTTTTATGCGGAAGATTTTGTTTTCAAATCAGCTTTTTAGGGTTGTCATTTTATGACATTGTCAAAATAAATAAGGATAAACCAGTGTTGCTCTCCGATAATATAGTTTTATTCATACTAGTCATAAAGTCAACAAGTAGTTAGATAACAGTACTTTGGTCAGGTAAATATATAAATATCGAACTTTTAGGTGCTAAAATAACAAATCATGACAGTATTTATATAAAAAATATATTTTATTAGTATACAAATGCAATATTTACATTCTCAGTCTAGTTCTTTTATTGAGGTACCACTCTGTGAGCCTGATCTGAACTGTAGGCGACCATAGACTATAGACCCTCATGGTACTGAAAAAAAATCATCAAAAAAGTGTTGATGCTTTCTACTAGTAAATTACAACCAAACAAATTTTGGATTTCTCATTTGATTGTTACTTGACCGATATCAATTAAGTTTAGGTAATAATAGATTTTATACAGTTTTGGCATTAATAAACGTTAAATTCAGTGGTTCATAGAAGTGATCTGAACACGAGAAAAGTTACAATCTGCATAATCAGCTGTCAATGAGAAGATCATCTGTCGTTGTTGTAAATATTAAATACTAACAATCGGATCGGACGCAGCATACATCAAACGAGTAATGAGGTAATCAAGCGAGAGACAATGTGACGATAGGCGAGTGTTGGTTACGCTGCCAGCTAGATGGAGGAACGGATGATAACCTAAGAAGCTGGTCCATGGCCATCATGGCTGGTATCCCATAGCGGTATACTAGCCGTTTCCTAGTGTTAGCCGTCGACAGTGCTCGAATATGTCTGGCGAATTTCCGCTTACTGCCAGAATCGTAAGTCCGGTGAAATGCAATGAGAAACCATGGGATTTGTGGGTCAGTGAGATTGGGCACTCGTCGCCGCTGCCCGATGATGTGGCGGAGGTGGAGAGCAAGGGCCCGCACCCGTACAAGGTGGCGGGCCCCCGACAGAGGCGCGCCGGTATCAATCGCCTTAAATACGAATCCATGAACTTGCATGGAATGTTCCCACAGATGGACAATCTCAATGCTGCTGTGTGTCATATGTGTGGGGCCACGGTGAAGTGCAGTGCTGTGTCCAGACATTTGCTGGAGTACCACAATAGTTTGGAACCCATCAGGCCTCCTCCACCTCCTGCACCAACAGTTAAGCTCAAATCTGTACATAAAAGTAAACACAAAAAGGAATTTCCCCCACCTCAACCTGTAGATATTTTACCAGTGAAAATGGAGACTTCCCCACTTCATACTGCCACAGCTCCACTTTCTAGGCTGGTAATGTCTCAACCTGAACAAATGCAGTACCTGGATGAAGCTAGTACCTCTGCTGGTGTGACTGCCGAGGTGCAAGTGTGTGTACAGAGCGGAGAGTTACCTGTAGTCAGTATACAAGACACAGAAGACTTGCCGCTTGGAGATAACATAACAGATGATATATTTGCTATCATGAACTCTGAAGGCATCCAGAGTGCTGATGATATTACCAATTCTGCTGATTGGAAAAATATAATTAGAGATATAGGAAATATGCAAGATATTAACTTCTCACAGCCATCGGATGCAGTGCAATCTCAGGATGTGTATGGTAATGTGGATGCGGCTGCTCTGTCTGCGTATGCATTAACAGACACTGATTTGACTAGTTTGCAATTTGCAAACACACCTAATTTGTTGCCAACTGTGATGGATACAACTCCACTTAGCATACCAACTGTAAAACCAGTAGCTGCTGTTACACCAACATCAAAGTCATCATCAAGATCTAAAAGCAGTAAAACTAAGTTTAGTAATAGAGAGTATGATCCTAATAAGCACTGTGGGGTTCTGATTGCAGATAGTATGAAGCCTTGTACAAGATCTTTAACTTGTAAAGCACATGCACTGTCCCTAAGAAGGTTGGTAGAAGGCCGGGCAAAACCCTTTGATCAGTTGTTGGCTGAACATCGAGCATCACGCGAGGCAAGTTTGCAGAATGCGGCAAATGCCCAGGCTCATGCTAATACAACACCTCCAACTGCACCAGTAGCAGTAACTATCCCACAGACATTATTAGTTAATACACAATTAGACCTAGGCTCATTTAATGGTCTGTCGGCTGAACAGCAAGTGAATGACATATATGCTAGTTTATTAAGTGTTGAAGATCCAAACGCAGTTCTACCTGACACTTCGAGTTTAACATCACTCCTGAGTCAGCCATTGCCTGTGGATTCCTTGTTTTTGAATGACGAAGAGGTTCCCACCGAAGTCCCTATTCTAAGTATAGCATCGCCAGTGAAGGAGACTATAGTAAAGCTTGAGGAAAAAGAGATTCCTGCTCCAGTGGTGCCGAGTGAAGTTTGTTGGTATGCGACTAGTCCGCGCCCTCTCGCTCTGTGTACCTATAACACAGCTCATGCAGGCGGAGCTATAACCTTAGGGAAGAGATTTGCGACTGTTCGGAGTAATATAAAATCTTCGTTATCGAGATCTCAGTGTAAAGCGGCGGGCAGCTCTAATAGTTATTATTTTGGACAGAATCCATTATCACTATCAAAAACTGTACATATGAACAATGCTAGTAAATCGAACAAGCCTGAAGTGAGGAAGTTAATAGTGACTTGTAGTGCGACGGGTGGTAGTGCCTCGTTTGGGGAAGTGAGTGGGGGACTGAGGCATACGCTCAATGGACACATAGACAGGCGATCTAGGATAAGTGACTCTTACAAAAGTGTGAAAAGGCCATCTTCTTCTATAGAGCTGGGGTTCGTGCTCGACCCCCTGCTGGCTGATGAGAAGTGTTGACTCCCGCCAGAATTACTCGGTTGTGCACACATACATACTCATTTGTATTTTATTATTTTGTGTATTGTGAGATGGACTTGTTTTCTATAATCATGGTGTTTGTGTCGCTGCCGCTTTACTAATTCATAAAAATCCATGCCGAATTTACAATGTTGGGTTTTTAAATTGATCTTGACTGAGCGGCACACACGTCGAACTGAATATAACACGATTAGATGAAAATCTCAATGATTTGTCAATAAACTGAATTTTGTATATTGTAATTTATATAATGTTTTTTTAATAATGACGGCAGCACTGAGTGTTGTTAAATCTAAGTTATGAATGTTGAAAAACGGTTGTATTTTTTCGAAATTACATTATTACTACTCATTGTTGCTACTGACACGATTTAAGGCCTAGGATAAATAATGGTTAATGTGATGAAATTTTCCATGTAAAAATATAAATAAATACTAAAATAAATCTCTCCGTAATAGATAAATCGCCTCTTTTTGAGAATAAAGACGATTACCTCAATTACTAAAACTGTTTATATTTATTTTCTTGCCACTTATTTCAATACTAATGGAGATAATGTCAGTGATTTCTTTTATATTTTCCCCTCATCCATTAAAGAAATAAAAAAAGTCGTCAGTTAAAATACTGAATTAAGCCTACACCAATGGTCTTCTAAAGTCATATGTGTGGTTAATTTATCAAGGTTGTTAACAGTGAGGAAAAACATCGTGAGGAAGCCCACATGGCTGAGTAATACTTAGGCATATGACAGTCAGTGTACATTCGTACAAAGCTGCTACAGTCCTGCCCCCTATTACGTGGATGCACTGTACAAGCAAAACGTTTACCTAGTAACTCTGCCATCTCTTCGGCGATAGACGGCGTGAATGGTGAGTTGAGAGAGGGAGAATGGAAAAAATCGATGTTAAGGATGGATGTAAACGAAACCAGAGAGGTTCTTCAGGATCATACATTTTGGCGATCAATAGTCTGCCTACCCCAATAGGAAATAATGGCGTGGGTATATGTATGTATGTATGTAATCCTCGAGGTGCTGACGATTCACCGAAATCCAGTATGAAACATTGACCTCTCCCAAATATATCGAGAATGTACAATGTGTTTCTCACATCCATCTCTAAAGGATTCTATGGGGCCCTCCGTTTCGAGGGTTAATGAACCCTTTGACCTTGTGTTTCACCTGTTGCAGACTTGCAATTTGGGTAAATCAAATCTGAACTATCTGAGAATGAGTTTAGTGAATCTCGTAGCTCATAGCATCGTCACTCAGCGTACATACATACATATAATCACGGCTATAAATCCCTAGAAGGCTTCGGATATCACTACCCCATCTTTTCCCGTGCGTGTCTGTAAGAGGCGGCTAATGGTATTGGGGCTTTTTAAGTGATTTGTTGGCGAAGCGGTTTATCACCAAACATCATTACTTTGCAATCTTTTCCCCACTCAACTTCCAAAAGTGGATGAGGCATTTCTTATACCGAAGCTCTGGCTACCCCTTCTAGGGATTTGTAGCCGTGATTATACGCATGTATTTACGGCGAAGGCGGCGGGGCGAGGGAAAACATTGTAAGAAAACTCACATGGCTAAGTTTTGCTTACTCATGTGATAGTGCATTCGTAAGAACGGCGATAAGCCTGCCCCCTATCACGTGAGTACACTGTCCGTACGTGTCGTCGCGTTATATTCAGAAGGATTTGCACCTCTGCCGCTATTTCTGGAATAAACAGCGTAAAGTTTTGCGTCTTTGTACCAAAATCATGAAATTCGAATTCACTTAAAATGGGACTTAAAAATTCAACCCACTAAGGTTTAAATTTGGTCGGTGCAAGAGTTGCAAGAGATGATGAATATAGCATGTACGTTTTTTGAAAGAAAGGGAATAAGGGTGAATGTACATAAAACTAAAATCATGGTTTTTGAAAAATTCTGCCGGTGGCAGTACGTAAGAGGCGACTAACGGTTTTGGGGCTTTTAAGGGATTTTTGGGCGATGCGGTTGGAGACCCATCACCAACAACATTTATTTTTACTATCTTTTTCCCACTCAAATTTCCAAAAGTGGCTGAGGAATTTCGAATTCCTTAGCTCTGGCTACCCCTTCTTGGGATTTATAGCCGTGAGTATATGTATGTAGGTTATTAAAATATAGGAATATATATTTATTCATTATATAAAGGGAAAGGGTCACACTAGGAGGCTAAAACCCACCGCAGAATCAACCTACTCAGCATTGCCGGTAAATTGTATGCAAAGTTATTAATTGAAAAAATGATGAATGAAACTGATGATAAAATCTGGGATGTGAAAGCAGGATTGAGAAAGGGAATGGGATGCATGGATCAAATCTTCTCTTAAGGAGAATCCCCGATAAGTCCTTAGCCAAGTACCAGAAGATGTATTGTTCCTTCGTAGGTTTAGAGAAGGCGTATGCTGGTGTGGTAAGAAAGTATTTAAGGGAGTTGTTATCCAAGTTCGGTTTTGATAGCCAACTTATATGTGCATTGGTATCACTCTACGAGGATTCCAGTGCATGTGTAAGAGTAAACGGAGTAAACACGGACTGGTTCGAGATCTCAAACTTTCACATCGAATATCTCGGAAGGGGTTGGCAGAGGTACCAATACTTCTGAACATCACGTGACAGCGCCACCTGGTGTCCAGAGTATGTACCCACGTTTTACTTGGACAGTGTACTCACGTGATACCCCTATGCCTGCCCCCGCAGGCCTATCGCCGTCTTGTACAAATCTGTCACACGACTGAGTTGTACTTATTAAGCACAACTTAGTCGTGTGGGTTTCCTCACCATATTTTCCCTCACCGTTAACGACCATAATAAATAAACCACACATATGTCTTTAGAAAAGACAAATTGGTGTACATAAGAGGCGACCAAGGGCATTGGGGTCTTTAATGGGTTTTTGGGCGATGCGGTTGGAGGCCCATCACCAACAACCTTTATTTTACCATCTTTTGCCCACTAAACTTCCAAAAGTGGCTCAGGAATTCCTAATTTCTTTGCTCTGGTTACCCCTTCCAGGGATTTATAGCCACAGAGTATATGTATGTATGTTATAAAATTACAACTCTTTTAGCATTATCCAGTACTGGAATGAAGTCGGTTAAAAAGGGTTTTAAATTGTATGAAAAAACAATCAGAATCTGGATATCGGGTCACAATAATGTCACGTGATATTCATAAATATTAGTACCTCTGCCACTCCTGGGGTTATATACGACGTGAGCATAACAGTCTTATTACTGTCTCATTACGGACAGGTAAAGTTTTCTTTACGTTTAAAAAATCATAACGACTTTAGTAGGTATTTTAAACATTTGCCGTGTAGTGTCGGTTTAGAATAGCACTACCCCATTTCTTCCGGTGGGTGTACGTAGGAGGCGACTAACGGTATGGGGCTATTAAGGCATTTTTGGGCGATGCGGTTGGAAACCCATCACCAACAACCATTTTTTTACTATCTTTTCCCAACTCAAATTTCCAAAAGTGGCTGAGGAATTTCTAGTTCTTTAGCTCTGGCTACCCCTTCCTGGGATTTATAGCCGTGAGTATATGTATGTATGTATGTTTAAACAATTCTAGCCTTTAAAACGGTGCAATGGACAACTTCAAAATATCAGAGGGAAGTTTGTTATTCGTGTGAAGGGAGAGTTACTTTATTTAGTCTGTACTTCGGTGCCAGAAGTTTGTTCTTATTTCTTGTGTTAACAGTATATCTCTTCTTAATTTAATGAATTGTTTTGGGTTATATCAAATTTTCCAGTATGTATCGGTATTTGATATGCCAATCCCTTTTTTTGTTGGCCTTAGTTTATTAAAAAAAACACTTATAATAAAGTATTATTATAAGTATTTTTTAATAGTCGTATAACTTAGAAATAGTAATTTGACTTACCAACTTAACTTATAGAAATTATTTCAATTGGCCTAGGTTTAATACAAAGTCATATAATGTTAAATAACTTACTAAATTAACTTACATACATATGCCTTCGGCTATAAATCCCTAGAAGGGGTAGCCAGAGTTTCAGAATAAACAATTCCTTAGCCACTTTTGACTGTTTAGTGCGGAAAAGATTTTAAAATAAAGGTTTCTGGTGATGTCTCTCTTAGTTGCCTTTGACGAACCCCCGCGGAAAGAAATGGGGTAGTGCTATTTTTTGACGACACTTGACAGCTAACTTAACTTACAATAAAACTAAATGAAATTTAATTAATTTCATTTAATAAATAATACAAGATATAGTGATAACTAGTAAGTAAACTTAGGTTTAAAACCTGAAAGCTTTAACACTGATTAAATGATGTTTTTTTTGGTTCCTATAACCATCATCAGGGTGTGTTGATCAGTGTACAAAATTTCATGGCAATAAGTCAATCCGTTTGGTCGGTTAGCGCGTTCAACGGATGTCATTTTTCGCGCTTCGCTCGCTTCAGCTCCTATAAAGATATATTTCTTTGTTGGCTTAGGTTTAATACAAAATAAAACAACCCGTTTATGTCTTTTCAATGCAATCTCCGTTGTTCATTGTTTTTTTTACGCATTTTCGGAATTACGGCGTAAACACGGACTGGTTCGAGATCTCAAACGTTCACATCGAATATCTCGGAAGGGGTTGGCAGAGGTACCAATACTTCTGAACATCACGTGACAGCGCCACCTGGTGTCTAGTGTATGTACCCACGTTTTGCTTGGATAGTGTACTCACGTGATACCCCTATGCTTTTATGAAGCATGTAATAAAATAAAATAAAATAAAATAATAGTTAACAAATATAAATTAATTTGCTGTGTAGTCTTGGCTTAGAATAGCACGACCCCATTTTTGCCCGTGGGGTTTTTTTTAAAGCATATAACAGCAAATAGTACATATAACAGCAAAATAAAAGAAAAAAATGATACAGAGCTCGGTCTATCCACTACAAGCAGATAGCTCCGATTAGTATTAGTATCGTAAGAGCCGACTTAGTGTATTGGACCTTTTAAGTGATCTTTGCTGATGCTTGTCTTGTCTCTTTGCAATCGGTGCCCGCCGCTGGTGGAGCTAGGCGCCGCATGGCATGGACGATAGATATGAACAGGAATGCCATGCGGGCTACCTTAGAACCTCAGGTTCAAGAACTGGAAGGACAGGATGTAGGCAGCAATGTACCACGAATTTCTATAAGGCGAGGGATTTTCCAGGAGGATTGCCTGATTCCAGTTTGGTTTTGCTTGGACCTGAATCCTCTAAGTATACTCTTGGAGAATTCGGGGACAGGCTTTTAGTTTTGGAGAGGCGAACCACGCTTGCCTCATCTCCTTTTCTTGGATGACCTGAAGCTTTACGCCCCCACGGCTGACAGATTGGCGGAGCTACTAACGATCACTAATGATTTCAGTGGTTCCGTCAAGGCAAGATGGCGGGAGGTTTTACAAGGTACTTCACGAACCTTTCGTGAACCGTAAAGCTGCCCTGCATTGGCTGCGTTTCGGGGGCCTCTTTGGGGAAACCGAAAGTTTTGTCTGTGCAATACAAGACCAGGTTATCAAGACGCGGAATTATCGGAAATACATTCTAAAGGACAGACTTTTGAGTACCACAGACGTTTGTCGAGCATGTGGCCGTCCCGGAGAGTCACTCAGTCAAGTTATTTCCAGTTGTTCGGCTCTTGCTAACACTGAGTACTTACACAGACACAACCAAGCAGCCAAGATCCTACATCAGGAGCTCGCTCTGAAATACGGACTCTTGCAACAGAGGCTGCGTCGACCGTCCAAAATCTATTGGGACCGATCTGTTATCACGGACAGGACTATGCTCGCGAATAAGCCTGACATTGTGGTACGGGATCGGTCGCAGTCGAGGGTATTTCTAGTGGATGTCACTATCTCTCATGACGAGGGTCTCGTGAAAGCTGAAACCGAGAAGCGTCGGAAGTATCTCGATCTGGCTCACGAGATCACCGACATGTGGGGTGTGACTTCGACAGAAATAATCCCAATTGTTTTGTCCGCGAACGGGTTAATTCCAACCAGCCTCGCGACCAACTTGAGGCGGTTGGATTTCTGTGGCGTGTCGGTTTCAGCACAAATGCAGTAAGCGGTGCGATACGGTTTGGATCGTCCGTCGGTTCTGGAAACCTGAGTCCCTGACCCCGACCGACTGTGCTCTTGTCGGAGAGTACCGCCTCTCCCATTTAAAATTCTATATTTTCTTTTTCGGCTATGGGAGAGGTGAGAAACAAGTATTACTAGAGTATTCGGAAATAATAATAATAATATCTTTATTTTCGAAAAATTATGAATATTATGATTGTACAGTCTTCACAATAAAGTAAAAAATGGATATTAATTAAAGGTACAACCGATATTTAATAAAGAATAACCGTGATAGCCCAGTGGGTAGAACACTCGGTTATCGTGCAAACGACTAGTGTTCAAATCCTGGGTCGGGCCTACACCAATTTGTCTTTTCTAAAGACATATGTGTGGTTAATTTATCATGGTTGTTAACGGTGAGGGAAAACATCGTGAGGAAACCCACATGGCTGAGTTGTACTTAGTCATGTGACAGTGTATTCGTACAA
Source organism: Bedellia somnulentella (assembly GCA_963576735.1). Taxonomy (NCBI): domain Eukaryota; kingdom Metazoa; phylum Arthropoda; class Insecta; order Lepidoptera; family Bedelliidae; genus Bedellia; species Bedellia somnulentella. Next base: position 12,309,736 of record OY755190.1, read on the forward strand.
AACGGCGATAGGCCTGCCCCCTATCACGTGATTACACTGTCCATGCAAAACGTGGGTACTCTGAACACCAGGTGACAAAGTCATGTGATGTTCAGAAGTATTAGTGCCTCTGCCAACCCCTTCGGGGATATTCGGCGTGAACGTTTATGTTATGTTATGTTATGTAATAACCTGTGCTATAGGTACCAGTCAAAAACTTCAGTGACGCTAAGAATATAAAATAAGCACAACGTGCGAAAAATCATTAAGCACTAAATAAACAAAATAAATTGATTAAAAAACAAGCGGGAACAAGTGCACGGCGGAGCACATCATTCAGCATATCATGACGTGGAAACCGACCAGCTGACTTAGCGCAGCTTAACCCGTGGTGCCCACGAACATCAACTGCTGCCCTGCACCTGCATCGGTGTGCATCGCACACGTTGCCTCCGAGCCACAATGCCACTGCCACCCTTAAGAACTCATCGTCCAAGGCGGTGCCCAGTCCGGGTGAAGGTAGAGCTTTCAACCAGGCACCAGATTCAGGTAGGCCTGCAGCTTTTATGCAGGCCCAGTAGCTATCTGTAGCATGTCCGATACCCTCTTTTCGTCCCACTGCCTTTGTATGTGGGGTTTCTCAGGGTGATCTACTGGGGGACATACTGACGACTAAGCTTCCTTGGCCTCCCCCTCAAATGGGATGTTGAGCTCGTCACCCTGGGAACAAAGAATGTTAGCGACGAGTTCAACCACCTCATGCGAGGAAGCCAAAAAGCTGGTAAGTTTGTGTCGTGTACCCGCCTTACACCCAACCCCCCGTTTGGCAGCGAAGCTTTGCTGCCATTGTGTCTCATCCATGCTCACGTTGAGGATCCGCTCCAATGCCACCCTAATGTATTCATCTACTTCAGCAACAGAGTCAGGATAAAGCCACAACATGAACATTAACTTTGGAATACTTAGGCAACTTCGAAAGAGGGTAAACGCAACATGACTGGACAAATGATCCAAGTGCTGGCCAGCCTTTTCGAGCATTATTACATACATACATACATATACTCACGGCTATATTTCCCTAGAAGGGGTAGCCAGAGCTGAGGAAATATAAATTCCTCAGCCACTTTCGGAAGTTGAGTGGGGAAAAGATGGTAAGAATAAAGGTTTTTGGTGATGGGTCTCCAACCACATCGCCCAAAAACCCAATAAAAAGCCCCAATACCCTTAGTCGCCTCTTACGATACCTGTGGGTAGGAAGGGGTAGCGACATTTTAAGCCGGCACTACGCGTCACGAGCATTTTACCTTATTTTGAATCGCGACCGGAACTGCGTCCCCAAAATTTGGGGCTCTAAGTAGTTCGAACAACCCTCAATCGATGTTTTTAATGTCTGGGATGACCCGACGAAAGTCCTGTGCACATTCTGATGCGGCGTCATTACAGGGAAAAAGCTCGCACTTACTACCATTTACCACCCAAGATCCTCCTGCCTGGGAATCAATAACTCCAAATCCCTAAGAACTACGTCAAGCGCACCACCCAGAGTACCGTCATCAAGCTAACATATGTTGAGCGGCGCGCCCAATGAATTTATAATGTCATTGATCGCCAGGCTTAAGGCCAAGTAGATCTCCCTCTTGAGCGCCCATCCGCGATGCGATTCTATCGCCATCAAAAAATAGGTGACTTGGAGCGACGTAATACTGCTCGAGAAACGGGCTAAGAGTAGGCAAAGGCACTCTTACCCTAGCCTCGGCCAGCATCACGTCCCTCTCAATACTGTTGAATGCATTTTTAATGTCAATTGTAAGAATCACATCACCGGTGCGCGCAGGTGGCATCGTGAATAGTCTGGTAGCGTGAATGGCCGCCTCGCAGCCAAGAAGAACCCTTCCAAAGCCCAACTGATGCAGTCGTAAAATTGGTGCCATCTGATCACTAACCGACTGGCAACCCAATTTGGCTACAAGGCGGCGAATAACACTCCCTACCGCGATTGGTCTTATGCCACCATCCTTTTTCAAAAGTGCGCAGAGCGAACCACCCTAGAGGCGCGGCATTTAATTCGCCTCTCAGGAGAACATTGCTAAGCTTTGTGAGAGCTTCCAGCGGCCGCGGCCCATTGTCACCTGCTCTTGCAGCAATAAGCTCCTTGAGATGCAGTCATCGCAAGCCATCCAGCCCGGTGGCTGAGCTGGAATGGAAAGTAGCCGTGTGTAGGTCCGGCTCGGTGGATTCAAATGATTCGAATCTCTGCGTGAGCCTGATTGGCCTAACTGGCCCCACTCTTTCTTATCAGGTGCGAGTTCGCTTAACTGGGCCGCTCCGCACCGGCTCGGTTCTATTGTTTTCGAACAACAGGCTCAGGCATCAGGTTCAGGATCGGTTCGATTATTACCGTTACGTTTGCTTTGCTGAATGTGAGAGCGAGACAACAATTCGAACTCGGGAGACAGAGACGAAAAGAGAGTTGTCCTTTTTTGTTCTTTGTTTGCCAATTTCGTTTAATAGATTTATCAATCTTTTCATAAATAATGGTGTTTATTGTGATATTATAAATATGATAGTGTTTTATCACGTGTTACTTTCTGATTTGCATATATTTATATGTAGATATTGTTATAAGATGTTGTTAAGATGTTTCTAAATATCATTTATTTTTTTACATAAGGATATTTGTATGTTAGCGAACCTAGCCTGTACACAAACAGAATCATTATACATATCAGTTAATTGATTTTTAAATGTATGTCAATAGCAATCATTACGTTCCGCGAAGTAAGCGTGGTATTTTTTGGTTGTTTGATTCAGTTCCGAATTTCTTAACCGAGCCGGATTCGATAAGCGGTCCGGTCCGGTTAAGAGGATTCAGTACCGGAACTGAGCCTGAACCTGGTGATTCGAATCCCCTCGCGGAGCTGGATCTACCCAAGCCTAATGGAAAGACCCAACAGCAGCAGCTACCTCAGAGCTGGTAACTAATGATGGCTTCGCAAAGTCTGAGGGGAAGGGCGAGCTAGGTACAGGGCGTAGTGGAGCTGGATGCCTCTCACGCAGTCTTTCGACAGTGTGATTATCAGAGGGTGCCAGGGTACAATCCGAGGAGAGGAGTGTTACCGCTCCTCTTAGATCCCCTTCGTACACTTGTCCCTCAATCAGCTTATGGACTGAAGTGGAATTCCGTGAGCCCCTGTCTGGCATGTCATCAACACTATCCCTACAGCCTATGTTCCGCTTAACTCTGCTAGTGAGAGATGCCGTTCCGTCTCTGTCCTTAGGTACCCGGAGTGAAGTGAAACTTAAGGAAAGGAAATTCCACCAGTACTCAATTGAGTTGCTTACCAAGCACCTATTGCTAGCAAGTTTCCCTGCGGCAAGATTGCGAGCGCCCTTAGGAATGTGTGTACGTACGTGAGTTCTGCGGTCTCCAATTGCGCTGGAACCGCCGGTGATAAAAAAAATAAAAAGCGTTTATTTACGAGAAACAAGAATTAAATAAGGTGGTAGGTTTTTTTAAATAGTTCATCTTGTTCCACTTGCGGCGTGTAAATACTTATTACATTGTTTTAAAATTGGTTACATTTAATAAAATAGACAAACTTTAATTTTTCATCAAATATTACATTTTGCTAAAAAGTCTTTCACAGAGTATATACAATTGTCAATCAAATAATTAAATAATACAGTTTTGAATTTATTAAATGTCATTTTTTTCGTGTCGCGTCACTAATAGTATTATATAATGTAATGGACATTTCGTAACAATTTCGCTGGCAAATAGCCAGACATTTTGCAGCAGAATACTCGTATTGCATATTATGATTACCCCGTTGTGGTCTAATTTTTGGCGGTTTTAAGGTAAACAATTTTGGATTTTTGTAAACGAAAATTAAAGTCTCATAAATGTATAGCGAGGGAAACGGTAATATTTTTAACTTTTTAAATAGCGGTACGCAACTATCCAAAAAGTCAGCACCGCATAGTATACGAATACACTTTTTTTGAATTTTGAAAACTCTATCTGAGTCTACAGATTTACACCAAAGTATGATTCCGTATCGTAAAACTGAGGACACATATCCATGATAGCAGGTAAGGGCGGCACCCTCTGATATGACAAACTTTATACGGTAGATGACAAACAAGTACTTTTCCAGTTTTGTGCAGATGATGTCTACGTTAGTTTTCCAATTACAAAAAGAGTCCAAAGTGAATCCTAAGAATTTTGTCGATTCGACTTCCTTTACAGTTTGACCGTCAAATTTATTTTTAAATTAAGCGGTTGTCTCCGATATGTCCTAAATTGTATAAATTCAGTTTTATTAAAATTTAATTGCAAATTATTATTTTTAAGCCAAAGAATTATATTATTTAAAGTAAGATTAATGTCATATTCATATGTATCCAAATTTTTGCATTTTATAAGTATAGTAGTATCGTCAGCGTAAAGAATGCATTTATTTGCTGTCGTCTGTGACATGCCATTTATATATAGTAAAAATAAAAGAGGGCCAAGGATACTACCTTGCGGTATGCCACATTTAAGAGATTTACTATCTGATGAAAAGACATTAAGATGTTTATCTCGATACTACAAATTTCCACACATTGTTTTCTATTGGTCAGATAGCTTTCTAGCCAATTATACGCTTGTCCTCTTATACCGTATCTGTCAAATTTTTCTAATGCTGTGGGATGATGAACAAAATCAAATGCTTTTGTCATATCTAACAGCAAACCAATTACTGGTAACTTCGAGTTAAGACAATCTGTTACATCCTTTAATAAGTTAAAACAGGCTAAGGTGGTAGAGGAACCCTTTCTGAAGCCATATTGGTTTGGGATCAATATCGAATGAGCTGTCAAAAAACTGCATAATTTATCATGCATCACTTTTTCAAATATTTTTGAGATCACTGGTATAAGTGCGATTGGTCTGTAGTTTTTTAATATATTACGTTCACCTGACTTGAGCAAAGGTTTAATTATGGATAATTTAAGACGATCAGGAAAAGTTCCTTCTGTTAGGGACTGATTTATTATATGGGTTATTGGAATTGTCAATTCGGTATGCAAAGTTTTTTTTTGGTATTTATTAAATATTTTTATTCGACAGTAAACACGAAAATAAAAAACTAATTTGAATATTTTCCATTTAAAATGAGTAATTATAAAGTTATGAGTTTTTAAAGATTGTTCAACTTTTGTACTTAATGACGTCATCGATCGAAAATATCACGTAGCGACATGCAAATGAAGCGTAATGTTTTATAAAAATGTTGCTGATTGCAAAACATATCACGAATTTGTGATGTCAAATGAAATTATTACGATATTATACTAAAGAAACCTATGATTTTCGATATTTTATGAATAAACTGCAAAACCGTATGTCTTTGAAACACGTTGAAGGTCAAACACTGTTACACATTTTTGATGAAATAACAGTCATCTTAGCTTTAATTGATATAATTTCAAGAAAATATTGTTTAGGACCATAATATCTCGAAATGGTTTTGTAATCAGAATCACTTTAGTAAAACTTTGCATACCGAATTGTGTCGAGCATTTTTTTAATAGAAAAGTTGGTATATAATCGTACCCGGTGGCAGATGTATTATTAAGATTTTTATTATTTTATTAATGTCATTTGGGTCTGTAGGAGTCAAAAAAATAGAGTTAGGCTTACGAGGTATATTTACATTATTTATATTAAAATCGGTTATTACACATGCCAAATTAACAAAAAAATCATTAAAAATATTTGCTATATCAATTGGATTATTAATTATTTAATTATCGTCAAGTTTAATTTCGCATATGTCAGATTTTTGTGTTTCTTGTTCAAAATTATTTTTAATTAATGTCCAAGATGCTTTATTTAGATTTTTGGATTGCTTTAAATACCGCATATTATTTAATCTTTGTGCAGACCCTATCACTTTTTTTAGTGTAGATGAGTACAATTTCAATTTATTGTGGTTTAGTTTTTTAATTGTAGGATCATACAAATATTTCAAATATAGTTGTCGCTTACGAACACAGCATCGACGTATACCCCTTGATAACCATTTATTTCTAACAAGTTTTTGTACGATTCTTACAGTTTTGAAAGGAAAACAAAGCTGGAAAAATAGGATGATGAGATCATGAAACTCGTCAAAAGCTTTATTAGTATTAGTTGTTTCTAATAAACAGTTGAAAGTTAAAGCTGATATGCATTCGGTAAACTTTAAAACATTTTCTTGTGAGAAATCCCGCATTTTTTTGAACGTCCAGTTTGGTTTATGAGAAATACCTTTTACCGTTCGAATGTCACAAAAAAGAATTTGGCATGATTCGTGATCAGATAGAGCAAGAAGATGAATTTCGCCCTTTGTTTTCGCTATATTCGTTTTGTATTCGCAGTGAATGTTGGGTTTGGCAGAAGAAGCATGAAAGAAGAGTGAATGCTGTAGAAATGAGATCCCTCAGAAAAGTGTGTAATGTAAGGTTATGTGATCGTGTGAGGAATGATGTGATTCGTGAAAGGTGTGGTGTAAAAGATGATATTGTAAGAAAGATAGAAAAAGGAATGTTGAGATGGTTTGGGCACATAGAGAGGATGGATGGCAGTAAATTGGTGAAAGAGATATATAGAGCCAATGTGGAAGGTAATGACACATTTGGATCAAATAGAAAATGTGCTCATTAAGGCAGGTGTCCGCAGTATGAAGAATAAAAGAGCATGTATGAAAAGATTGATGGATGTAAACGAAGCCAGAGAGGTTTGCCAGGATCGTACAAAGTGGCGATCGATAGTCTCTGCCTACCCCAATGGGAACTAACGGCGTGAGAATATGTATGTATGTATGTTTTCGCTATATTGCTGGCTATAAGATCTATACAAGATTTTTTCCTTGTCGGTTTGTTTATGTGGTTTACAATATTATAGTTATTAAGTATTGCAATTAGTTCTTTCGAAAATTTGTTGTCATTTAAAATGTCAATATTCCAGTCTCCACATACAATTATATTTTTAATGGTTTTACCTTTATTAAGTCTCGTCAATACTTTTTTTAGTTTATTAAAAAATATGGATGTATCTGAGTTCGGGGTTCGATAGATACAGACCACTACAAGATTTATGAGGGGTATTTCAACTGCACAACATTCGAATTCTTTTTCGGATTCTTCTTTAGATATCCAATTTATTGTGTTATAATTCCAGTGGTTTTTTAGAAGAATACAAGTCCCACCTCTCTTTTCGTTTTTCCTGCAAACGCGGAAACAACTACTTAATTATTTAAATGTAAATTCGTCACGCAACCTTGTTTTATAAACGTTTCACTAAAACATAAAACATCAATTGTTTCATTCTGTTGTGATTCAAGATCCAGAATGGCAGGGATAATCAAATCTTTTTTACTTAAAATGCCTGCTATATTTTGATGAAAAATGCCAATTTTATTAATATTAGTTACGAAAAAGATCAGTGTTTGTATCTAAAAAGTTGTCTTGACTTAAATCGTCAGTTTGAGTAGCTATAGTAACCATTTTAGGTTTTGTCAACAATTTATTTAAATTCATATAATTTTGCTTTCGAGCTAAGTATTCAATATGTATTATTTCCTTCGATATATTCTGTGCAATATGCCTAGCTAAATAACCAGGTCGTCCTAAGAAAAAATATCTTAAATCTAGATATATAACATTTTTAAACTGGCTACTCATAAATCTAAGGGTATAATTAATTTTAGAAACATTAAATTAATAATAATAATATAATAATAATAATAATATTAATTATTAAGGTACTTCACGAACCTTTCGTGGACCGTAAAGCCTCCCTGCATTGGCTGCGTTTCGGGGACCTCTTTGGGGAAACCGAAGGTTTTGTCTGTGCAATACAAGACCAGGTTATCAAGACGCGGAACTATCGGAAATACATCCTAAAGGACGGTACCACAGACGTTTGTCGAGCATGTGGCCGTCCCGGAGAGTCACTTAGGCATGTTATTTCCGGTTGTTCGGCTCTTGCTAACACTGAGTACTTGCACAGACACAACCAAGCAGCCAAAATCCTGCATCAGGAGCTCGCTCTAAAATACGGACTCTTGCAACAGAGGCTGCCGTATTACAAGTATCTGCCGGAGCCAATCCTAGAAAACGACCGTGCCAAAATCTATTGGGACCGATCCGTTATCACGGACAGGACTATTCTAGCGAATAAGCCTGATATCGTGGTATGGGATCGGTCGCAGTCGAGGGTATTTCTAGTGGATGTCACTATCCCTCATGACGAGGGTCTCGTGAAAGCCGACACCGAGAAGCGTCGGAAATATCTCGATCTGGCTCACGAGATCACCGACATGTGGGGTGTGACTTCGACAGAAATAATCCCAATTGTTTTGTCTGCGAACGGGTTAATTCCAACCAGCCTCGCGACCAACTTGAGGCGGTTGGATTTCTGTGGCGTGTCGGTTCCAGCACAAATGCAGAAAGCGGTGCTGCTCGATACGGCTCGGATCGTCCGTCGGTTCTTGAACCTGACTCCCTGACCCCGACCGACTGTGCTCTTGTCGGGGAGTACCGCCTCTCCCATTTAAAATTTTAATTTTCTGTTTCGGCCATGGGAGAGGCGAGGAACTAAAGGTATTCCGAATAATAATATAATAATAATAATATATGGCGTAGGGATGTGACGACCCCACCGCCCATTGTTGGAATGGCATGATGACATGTTTACCAGCTTGCCATTCCAGCAATGCAAATAGTCAGCGCTTGAGTTGGTAGGTGTTGACCGTGTCTACAAACTGGTCTCAGCGCAAAAAAGAGTAATAACGGTCTCCCCGGGGCAAGTGAGCGAAACCCCGGGTGAATCTTCGCTCATCGTAAAATGCAAGACGATATAAACGATGAGCGCATAGGGCCGCTCCCCAGGGGCTATCGCTGGGGCGCGTCTGGAGCTGGGGCTGGACGTGGCAGCATGCGGTCCCCCAGTCGCCGCGGACCGGCCCGACCACCTGGCCGGTCTGCGCGACCACCTCAGCCACCAGATGGCTTGGCATCGGTTGGGACTGGGGCAACTCAGTCCCAGCAGTCGGTGCCCGCCGCTGGTGGAGCTAGGCGCCGCATGGCATGGACGGTTGATATGAATAGAAATGCCATGCGGGCCTACCTTAGGGCCTCAGGATCAAGAACTGGGCGGACGGGTTATCGGGCAGCAATGTACCGCGAATTTCTGCGGCTGGAGCCCAATTTGACCGTCACAGAACAAAACCTCGCGGACCGAGTTCGGTATATACAGCGCTCAGAACTTTTTAGCATTACCGAACTCGAACAATTGCGACGCGAGGCTGTTCCCCCGCTAGACGAAGAGCCACCTTTGCAGGTTCTCCCTCCAGTCCCTGAACGGGAAGTACGGAGGGAGCCAATTGCTAACCTGCCGGATGTGGGTGGTGCGGAAAGCGATTGGGGAACAGTCTCCCTGGATTTGGATATGGTGAGGAGCGCACTCGAAGAGACGATCCTGGAATATCGCCAAGTGCCTCTCGAAAGGAGGCCAAGGCTGCCCCGAGTTCCTCTCAGCATCAAGGTTCGGGATGTCGTTGAGGCCGTCAATAACATGCTGCCCTCATTTTTAGAGAGCAGCATGGACCTTTGGGATACGGATTCAATTCTCTTTGGCGCCGCAATGACAGTTTGTCAATTTGTCGGCGTCAGGATGCCGCCAACAAGAGCTGGTGGCTCCCGCCAGGCTGGCAGTACTAGTCCCAGGACTAGAACTAGACCAGCCTGGATGAGGCGGATTGAAGGCCGTATCACAAGGGCCAGGGTCCTCATCGGCAAACTGACCAGCTTCAGATCAGGCAACAATAGGCCGAGGGTGGTGCGCTTCGTCAGGGAGGCATTCCCTGGTGAGAATGTCTTTGACAACTCACCGGAGTTTGCCTGTAGACTGGTGGAGCGCATCGATGATCTGAAGCAGAAGATCGCTGCTTGGGGTAAGCGAATTAGGCGATATTCTGAAAGGGTAAAGAGGTACCAACAGAATCGTCTCTTCATGAGTGACCAGAAGAAGTTCTACAGAACTTTGGAGCGTCCCGACGTGGTTACGACAGGTCAGCGACCGGAAAAAGCCGATGTAGTAGCCTTTTGGCGTGGGCTTTGGTCGCTGCCTGTTGATCACGAAGAGGGCCGATGGTTCGAGGCGGTCGAGGGAGCGTGCGAGCCCATAGCGCCCATGAACCCCGTCAACATATCCGAGGAGGATGTGGTGGCTGCGATCCGTAAGGCTCCGAACTGGAAAAGTCCGGGGCCGGACGGATTGCACCATTACTGGTTGAAGGGGTTCACGCGCTGTCACGCTACTCTCGCCCGTCAGTTCCAAAGCGCCCTCGAGAGTGGGACGCTCCCGAACTTCTTAACTACTGGGGTCACTCATTTAGCTCCAAAGAGCGATGCTACCGCGGATCCATCACAATACCGCCCCATTACTTGTCTTTGTACAATTTACAAGACCTTGACATCCGTTCTGAGCTCCAAGATTACTCAACACATTGTTGATAACAATGTGATATCTGGAGCTCAGAACGGATGTAGGGGCGGTAGTCGCGGTAGCAAGGAGCTGCTCCTCATCGACGCGGTCGTAGGCCAACTGGTCAAACGCAACCGTCGGAACTTCTCCGCTGGCTGGATAGACTACAGGAAGGCGTTCGATTCGGTACCTCATACATGGCTCATGAGGGTCCTCGAGCTGTACAAAATTGATAGTGCAGTTCGACACTTCCTCGGGCAATGTATGGGGTGCTGGAGAACGATCCTGAGTTTAGACGGTCAGCGGATGACGGACGCGGATGACCAAATTGATATAAGGCGAGGGATTTTCCAGGGCGATTGCCTGAGTCCAGTTTGGTTTTGTTTGGCCCTGAATCCTCTAAGTACACTCTTGGAGAATTCAGGGACAGGCTTTCAGTTTCGGAGAGGCGGACCACGCTTGCCTCATCTCCTTTACATGGATGACCTGAAGCTTTACGCCCCCACGGCTGACAGATTGGCGGAGCTACTGACGATCACTAACGATTTCAGTGGTTCCGTCAAGATGGAGCTCGGGGTTGATAAGTGTGCGGTCATTCATGTCGAGAAGGGGCATGTCGTGCACTCTGATGGTGTCGATGTCGGCACCAATCATTTGAGGGCACTCTCCGAGGCTGAAACATACCGGTATCTGGGCATGTCACAAACCATCGGTGTGAAGGTGGCAGACGTGAAACAGGGTGTTTGCGAGGAGTTTTATGAACGCCTGAAAAGTGTGCTTAATAGCTACTTGTCAGGCGTTAATAAGATCCGAGCCATTAACTCCTGGGTCATGCCTGTACTGATGTACACGTTTGGCGTGCTCAGATGGACTCAGTCCGAACTAGACGCTCTGGACAGACGAGTCCGCACGACGATGACCTCTCATCGAATGCATCATCCGCGATCGTCGGTTATGAGATTGTATATCCCGCGGAAGTGTGGTGGTCGAGGCCTCTTGAGTGCCAAAACCATGCACAACCGCGAGGTATGCAACCTCAGAAACTATTTTTTGACGATGACGGATGATAGTATTCGGGGAGAGGTGGTCGCTAGTGATAAAGGACTGACTCCCTTATCGTTGGCCTCACAGGATTGGCGAACCCCGGAGGTACTTAGCACCTCTGATCGGGAGTCCGTATGGAAAGAGAAGGAGCTGCACGGGAGGTTTTACAAGGTACTTCACGAACCTTTCGTGGACCGTAAAGCCTCCCTGCATTGGCTGCGTTTCGGGGACCTCTTTGGGGAAACCGAAGGTTTTGTCTGTGCAATACAAGACCAGGTTATCAAGACGCGGAACTATCGGAAATACATCCTAAAGGACGGTACCACAGACATCTGTCGAGCATGTGGCCGTCCCGGAGAGTCACTTAGGCATGTTATTTCCGGTTGTTCGGCTCTTGCTAACACTGAGTACTTGCACAGACACAACCAAGCAGCCAAAATCCTGCATCAGGAGCTCGCTCTGAAATACGGACTCTTGCAACAGAGGCTGCCGTATTACAAGTATCTGCCGGAGCCAATCCTAGAAAACGACCGTGCCAAAATCTATTGGGACCGATCCGTTATCACGGACAGGACTATTCTAGCGAATAAGCCTGATATCGTGGTATGGGATCGGTCGCAGTCGAGGGTATTTCTAGTGGATGTCACTATCCCTCATGACGAGGGTCTCGAGAAAGCCGACACCGAGAAGCGTTAGAAATATCTCGATCTGGCTCACGAGATCACCGACATGTGGGGTGTGACTTCGACAGAAATAATCCCAATTGTTTTGTCCGCGAACGGGTTAATTCCAACCAGCCTCGCGACCAACTTGAGGCGGTTGGATTTCTGTGGCGTGTCGGTTCCAGCACAGATGCAGAAAACGGTGCTGCTCGATACGGCTCGGATCGTCCGTCGGTTCTTGAACCTGACTCCCTGACCCCGACCGACTGTGCTCTTGTCGGGGAGTACCGCCTCTCCCATTTAAAAATTTATTTTTCTGTTTCGGCCATGGGAGAGGCGAGGAACTAAAGATATTCCGAATAATAATAAAATCTTTATATACAATTAAAACCTAATACAGTCATAGCTAGAGCACTACAAAATAATTGGATTTACATTTGAAGGAAGGTAGTATACAGTTGTATACGTAGTGTATATGTAGTACACAGGCGGTGTATTGGTTGCGATAAAAAGAACATTACTACCCTGTAGGCGTTTAGATTTAGAGTGTCAGATAATCGAAGAAATCATCGTAACATTACCATTATGTGGCTCTACTAGGTTATTCATCTGTGCTGTGTATTTGCCTCCTTCATCTAATATGCTGTCTTACGAAACATACTTCAATAACCTCACAAGATTATTTACAACACATTCTAATGATAATTATTGTATTGCTGGAGATTACAATATGCCAAACCTAGTATGGCTTAAGGAAAACCAGGACGAAAATTTAACTGCTCAAATAGATTTAATCGGTAGTCATCAGTTATTAATAGACGCGACCAACTATATGCAATTAAAACAAATAAATTGTATCCATAATACTAACAATAGGCTACTAGACCTATTTTTCACCGATATCAACACATTCAAGTGCTCCCAACCATGGGCAATACTTACTGATAAAGTTGATAAACACCACCCCCCTATTATGATTGAACTAGAAATAAATAAAAACTTTGATTCCATACTGCCTCTTGTACAACTAAAACACGATTTTTATAAGAGTGACTATCAAGCGATAAAGGATCACCTGTATACAATCGATTGGCACCAAGAACTTTCCACTTACGATGCTATAACAGCAACAGAGAAGTTTTATAAAATAATTAACGAAACTATTAGCAAGCACGTGCCCGTCAAGAAAATTCGTAATTCACAATATCCCCCATGGTTCTCTAACGCCTTAAGGTCTACGTTAACACGTAAATACAAGATTTGGCGTCGTTGGAATACATACCACAATTTAGCTGATTATGGTGAGTTTTCTTTACTGCGAAAAAGGAGTAAAATGTTGCTTAAATGTTGTTTCCGGACCTATATGAGCTCTACTGAAAGTAATATTCATAAAAACCCTAAATCTTTCTGGAAGTATATATCATCTATTAAAAAAAACGACTCTAGCTACCCAAGCACAATGACCTTTGGAAATACAACTTCTAGTGACCCTGCTATCATAGTTAGCATGTTTAATAATTACTTTAGCTCAGTATTTGAACCATCATCTGATTTTACAACATTGGATTTGGCTTCCCTCCCTTCAAATTCAAGTTCCCCTAACATACATCTACTGCAGTTTTCTGAAACTCAAATAGAAAGAAAACTAAAATACCTTGATGCTAGTAAAGGGCCCGGCCCAGACAAAATACACCCAATTTTCCTTAAAAATCTAGCACATGAATTATCAATGCCTCTATGTTTCCTTTTTAATAAATGCATGGCTGAAGGTATATTTCCTGATCAATGGAAACTGGCTCATATAGTTCCATTACATAAATCGGGCAATAGAAGCCTCATTACTAATTACCGGCCGATTTCAATTTTGTCTACTGTACCAAAAGTATTAGAATCCCTTGTACATCAAAACCTTATATTAAACTTAAAACCCCACATAGTGGAGGAACAACACGGTTTTTTGAGAGGCCGTTCAACTGTGACAAACTTGATAGTATACTCCGATTACATTTTCCGTCACATGGATAAAAAAATACAAATAGACGCTGTATACACCGATTTTTTAAAAGCCTTCGACAAAATAGACCACATCATGCTATTCCTTAGATTAGCTTATAATGGTATCAAGGGAGACTTTTTAAGGTGGTTCGTTTCTTACTTGACTAATCGATATCAGGTGGTGAGGGTAGATGGTCACCTTTCAGAGAAGAGGCTGGTCACCTCTGGTGTGATACAGGGTTCTATCCTTGGCCCATTGTTGTATTTACTATTTGTGAACGAAATTGTAAGGTGTTTTGAAAATAGCAGAGTCTTATTATTTGCAGATGACCTTAAAATATTCATGCCTATCAAAACTATAAACGACACCCAACTTCTTCAGGCCGATCTGGACCGTTTTGGTCGTTTTTGTAAAGAAAATAATTTATACCTAGCACACAACAAATGTAAACAAATAACATTCACCAAAAACCGGAACAAAATTTTGCACAACTACCATATTGATAACTGTCCCTTAGAGAGGGTATCACAAATTCGGGACTTAGGAATTATTTTTGACGAAAGCTTGAGTTTTGATGCCCACGTAGAGGCTATCTGTACAAAGGCCTATCAAATGCTAGGATTTATTTTGCGTGCTGGAAGACATTTCAAAAGAAAATCATCAATGGTTTGTTTATACAAATCTTTGGTGAGGTCTCAGTTGGAATATGCCAGCGTGATTTGGAATCCCTACTATTCAAAGTACTCCAATAAGATAGAATCCATACAGAAAAAAGCCCTTAAAGCCATACACTACAAATTTCATCATTCCAGAATGTCTTACACTAATCTACTTAAAAAATACAACCTACAATCACTGACAGACAGACGACAACTTATTGACCAAATGACGCTCCATAACATATGTTTTAACCATTACGATTGCATTCCCCTGTCCAACGAAATAGGCTACCGCGTCCCGCGTCGGCCCGACAGCCGGCTGCCGCACACAGCCGTGTTCGCGGTAGAGCCCGTCCGCACGGTGGCTGGCGAGCGCGCCCCTCTTCGTAGGATTTGTGAATCACACAATAAAAACTACAGCTCTATAGACATATTTAATTCGTCTAAACTCCAGCTCAAGCGAAGCATACTGATAAATGATACCATTAAATGATCAATTTTAGTATATGACACACACACACATACACACACACCCACACACATGCAAACACACACACACACACAAACACACACACACACACACACACAAACACACACACACACATGCATAAACTTGTATAAACACAATCCCATTTAATAGATGTATTAGTTATAAGCTTTATAATGTTTAAATGCTGATTATATATTTTATACAAAGTTCAGTTTCATATAAGTTTTTAAATATGTTTATTATGATAAGATAAATAGAATAATAATAGAAATGTAAATATTCTGTGATGAACAGTTCTGGATACAGACTGATTTCACCATGTAATTTAATTAGAAGTTTGTCCAAAATAAATAAATAAATAAATAAATAAATACACATAGGTGGACATTGATGCCATAATAGGTCGAACCTGTGGCATGGACATCAATATTACAAAATTTTATTTTTTTCGTTAACTAATACAAATCGTGTTGTCCTCTAGTACAATAGTATGTGAGTGTGTGTGTGTATGTGTGTATTTGTGTGTGTGTGTGTATCTGTGTGTGTGTGTGTGTATTTGTATGTGAGCCGCGTGCGTGTATGTGTGCGTGTGTGAGGAGAGGTTATATGGGTGATTGAGCTTTTGTGCGCGATTCAGCTAATGTAGGTTAGAAGCAACTCTGATTCATCGTAGCTCTTCGTTTTGAGCCAGTCTGACACTTTTCTTTTATAATTAAACGACGATAGTTCGGCACACGAAAATTCTCGATTTACTTTGTTGTACAGGAATGGACCCAAGAAACAAAAGAAACGATTGGAGAAGTGAGTTTTAAGTCGAATTGGGGGTGCAAGAAGGGGGTATCGAGAGCACCGAGGGGTGAGAGGTGGCTGAGGAGATGTTAAGGAGTGCTGTTTAATTAATATCTGGAGTATGAAGAGTTGACGAACCGTCAGTAATCCACAATTTTGGTACAGTTCGTAAGTAGGGAACATTCTAGGTCTAAAGTTGATTATTTTTAGGACAGCTCTTTGGGCGCGTTCTAAGGTAATAAGATGAGATTTGGCGGCACCTCCCCATGAGGAGATGCAGTATGTCAGAATAGACTGACATAGCGCCAAGTAAATAGCCTTAAGAAGGTCTTGATCAGTCACTTTGCGGAGCTTGCCAAAGACATACATAAGCTTCCTTACCCTAGAGACAAGATGGGATACATGGTGTGCGAAACTGAGTTTGTAGTCTATTCTAATGCCAAGGTAGCGAATCACTTTGACCCTCTCAATATAGGGACATGAGCAATTGTTGGACAAATAACTATGAAAACAATCAGTACGGATCTCGTAGGTGTCCGGAGGTGGTTGGGTTTTGTCTGTGATTGAGAAGGTCATGTACTTGGTCTTTGACGTATTCAGTGAGAGTCTATTTTTAGATAGCCAATTTAAGACCTTATTGAATCCAATTTGAGCAGCATTGTAAACTACGTCCCAAGAGGCACCAGTAAAAGTTATGACGGTATCGTCCGCGAAAGACACTAGTTGACCATTGCTCACTTCAATATTGCACAAATCATTTATATAGATTAAGAAGAGCAATGGCCCCAGTATACTTCCTTGGGGGACTCCGTATATAACAGGTAGAGGAGAGCTAGTGATTCCACCAATGGTAACATATTGTGACCTATTGGACAAATAGCTTTCAAATAGCCTCAGTTGGGTACCACGAATTCCCAACGTCTCCATCTTACGCAAGAGTATTGGAATCGACGTACAGTCAAACGCTTTGGCAAGATCGAGGAAAATTGACAAAGCTCTTTTTCCTTTATCTAAACTAACAACAATTTGGTCAGTTAGTTTATGTACTGCATCTGAAGTAGATCTCCCACGACGGAAACCATATTGGTTCTTGGAAAGGAGTTTCTTATCCTCTAGATATGTAGTTAGACGGGAATTTATTAGGCTCTCAATAATTTTAGATAGCGAGGGCAGAATGGAAATAGGGCGATAATTATTAACATTTGATTTATCCCCTGACTTGTGAATTGGGTATACTACAGCTTTTTTTAAATAATCGGGAAAGACGCCAAGGTGGAAGCAGAGATTAAATATGTGCGTGAGAGAAGGGATCATTATAGTTTTAAAACGCTTAATTATTAGGGGAGATATACCGTCCCACCCCACAGCACAATCCACCTTTAAAGAATCAATGACCTTTCCAACCTCGGTATAATCGGTATCAAGTAGGACAAAGGAATCCCGTGGGTGTATTTGTGCAAGCTGTGGATCTTTTTGGGTCTTTGTATTAATTGATGGAGGGACCAAGTTTTCGGCAATTTTGCTGGCTATACTGACAAAGAAGTCATTGGCTTTATCGACGGACTGGGAGGGGCTATTTTCACAATTTAGCAGTTCTATAGCCGATGTTTTTGTTTTATTTATACCTGCTACTTCCCCAATGACACGCCATAGACGTTTGGTATTAGTTTTTGCGTCTGTCAACTCCCTTCTTTTATAATCCTCCTTTGCCTTCTTCAGAATGGAGTTGCAAAAACCACGATACCTCTTAAAAGTTGTAGCAAGTGTACTGTCGTTCTGGTTTTGTTTCATTTTTTTATGCATATTGTCTCTATTTCTCACGCATCTCAGTAACCCAGTAGTGACCCAAGGCTTGATCACCCTTAGGCGATGAGGAACAGAGACAACTTTTGTGGCCTTATCAACTTCAATCTGGACGTTATCTACAAGGTATGAAAGAGCAACATTTGGGTCAGTACACAGGAAAACAGGATTTAGGTCAATTTGATGCATTATCGAGTTTAGTTTGTCATAGTCTATAATTTTCCTCGTTCTGGAGGAATATTCACGTTTTGTTGAAGAGTGAGACAGGAGAACTGCATCATGATGGGTAATAGCGGATTGCAGGACAAGAGTTTCCGCGGGGTATTTGGTCTTAAGTATCATGTGATCTAGACATGCTTTGTTATGTTTGGGGAGATAGTGTGCCGGCAGCAGACCGTGGGAGGCCAGCAAATTAGTGTACTCATCACTATCTGGGTTGAGCGTATCTTGTGCTATTTTGATATTGATGTCGCCTGTTATTATGATGGTGGATAGTTGGAAAGATTTGCTAGATTATTATGTAAAGAATCTAAGAATTTATTTGTGTCTGTAAAGCACCAAGGTCTATAAAATGCTAAAATAGCAGTTTCAGCACCAATTTTAATCAATAAGCAGCTAGCCTCATCAAAGTTAGGTTCTTCGACCACTACATTTGCCAAATTGTTCGCAATGTATACCACAACACCGTCGTTTTGGTTGCACGGATTTGTGGAGTTATGAGGCGTGTAACCTTCAAGAAACGGAATTTGGGGATTGCACTGTAACCAGCATTCGGATAGTACAATAATGTCCATGCTGGTATTAATGTCATGTAAGAGAATTTCCAGATTAGCAAAATTGGCAGCAAGACTTCGTATGTTTTGCGATAATATTTTCAGTGGCTTGTTGATTTTGGAGATAATAGTTGGGCAATCTTTAGGATCACAGACTGAAGAACGGGAAACTGTTATATCGTCGAGAGACGCGCTATAATCTTTGTGATTATCGAATGTTAATATATTTTGGTGGGGCTCTATTGGAGTACATGAAAACAAAAGAAAGAATAGAAATGACCTCAATGTTTAAATGGCAGTGAAGTGTTGAGTAGCATATATTTGTTTGCGTTGTGTGTGTGTGTTTTGATTGTGTGTAGTGTAGGAAAAACATTTTTAGTATCGAGGCTGAGCGGAAGAGACTGAGAGAAGATGATTATTGTAAAATGATTCACAGAGAACTACATTAGTGTGATTCAATTTACTTAAATAATAATAAAGTAATGAACTGAATTCAATTGGGTTTGTGTCATTTGCGCCAAAATTAAGAACAACAAAATCATTTTTCGTTAAAGTTTCCGTCTCGATTTTTCCCATGATTTCTTTTATCGGAGCATCTGGTTTAATAACACCGTAGCAGTTGTGATTTGGTAAATATTTTCTCAAGAAATGACATACCACTTTACCCTGTTGATCACTGTAGTAAAGTACGCGCTTTTCCTGGGAAGCTGAAACTATGATGGAGCGGTAGTGGCCGTGGTGAGGTCTGCAGCTATCAGCGTTTGCCCTGAAGCTGCGATTAATGGTGATGACTGTGGCGAGAGAGTGGGAGCTAACGGAATTGGAGGTTTTGGTTTGTGCATGCGCCCGTAACGTATGGCGAGCGAGGCCGTGTTTATTAAAACGTTTTAGGCAACTTGAAGGACAGTGGGAGCAGGCAAGGTCAGCCTCATCTGTTTGGGCTATTGTAAATAGAAAATTATACAACAAATTAAAACACTTAAGTATAAATACCTATTAATCGCGATATAGGTAAAATTCAACTAAAGTAACTAATTAAACACATTTAAAAGAAATAAGGTATACATTAAATTATTCACTAAATTTATAATTATAAATAAATCCAATGTGAACTAGTTTTTTTTGTGTTTTGGATCTGCAATCAGTCGGTTGACCATAAACGAATGATTTGAGTGAATTGTCTTGACGTTTAGAGTGTAGCAGAGAATATTGCCTCTGAAACTCTTTATCACAAAACCTTTTTCCCCTTCAGTCGCCGTACAGAGCGAGAAGTGTCCAGTAGTTGGTTTGCTAGAATATTTGGGTGTGCGACTAGTCGGTCAGTATATTTAGCTTTTAACTCTGTTATTTCTTCAGCTACTGTGGGTATGTTAAGGTTACTGTGGATCTCATCGTTTCTTGCAAACCAGGGAGCTTTGGCAATTGTTTGCAGGATAGCATTATGGACCCGTTGTAGGCAAAGAATGTTGCTATTGCTAGCTGTACTCCACAACTGAGCACCAAATGTCCAGATTGGCTTTAGTATACTTTTGTATATTAGAAGTTTATTGTCTGTTGACAAAACAGAATTTCTTCCTAATAGCCAATAGAGTGATTTGAACTTAGTATTGATCTCATCTCTTTTCTTTTTAATATGGTTTTTCCAAGTCAATCTTCTGTCCAAGTGTATTTGACGCAATCAGTATGGGGCAAGGTATCTGTGCCTTGTTTTACCATTGGGCAGTCACCTTGTTTCAGGGTAAAGGTGATATGAGCAGATTTCGAAGCACTTGCCTGTATTCGACAATTTATCATCCAGGAGTGTACCCTATTTAGTTGACTTTGCAGATTGGCACTAGCTTTTGCTGGGTTTGAGTCAGACGATAACAGAGCAATGTCATCGGCATAAGTAGCCACCGTCACAGCATCTGTTACTGGAAGATCATGGGTGAAGATGTTGTACAGTACGGGACCCAAGACCGACCCTTGGGGAACACCTGCTTCTATGTCGTATAGCTTTGATCTTGCATCACCTTGTTTGACGAAGAATTGACGGTCAGATAGGTAGGATTTAATTATACAAAAATAAGGATGTGGTAGCCGTTCCTTAATCTTGACTAGAAGACCTCGATGCCAGACTTTGTCAAATGCTTGTTCGACATCCAAAAATGCTGCGCTGCAGTAAAGCTTGGCTTCAAAGCATTGGCGAATGGTGTGGTACACTCTATGCATTTGTTCGACTGTAGAGTGCGACTTCCTGAATCCAAACTGATGCGATGGTACAATGTGACACTGTTCCATAGCACAGGATAATCGAGTTAGGAATAGCTTCTCCCACAGTTTGGAAAGAACTGGAGTAAGACTTATAGGTCTAAAAGACGTAGGTTCATAAAGAGGTTTGCCATACTTGTGGATCAGAATTATTTGCGAGATCTTCCATACACGAGGGATATAAAATTCACGAAGTATTGCATTAAACACACTGGCCAGGTACGTTAAGCATTTCCGTGGGAGTTTTTTAAGGACTCTGGGTGTTATAAGATCGTAACCCGGTGCCTTATTTGCATCCATGCGACGTATTTTTTCACCTACTTCTTTAGGTGAAATTTTTCGGAGAGGTGGAAATACTTGCAATTCTCGATTCAATATTTCATCTATTGAAGCAGGTTCTTCATGACTACTGGAGGGATTCGGTTTGAATACAGTAGCGAGATGGGCTGCAAAGACTTCAGCCTTTTCAGAGTCTGTCCTCGCCCAGGACGATTCAGACCGCAGTGGTGGAAAAGATACCTGAGGTTTGCCAGAGATGTTTGTAGCCTTCCAAAGAGAAAGTTCACCTTTATTTTGAGGAGATAAGTTTGAGAGAAACTTCTTTATTTTCTCTTGAGCCGAGTTTTCAAGGAGGATTTTTAGCTGTTTGGCTGCTTTATTATAGGCAGATTTGTCTTTTGGGTGACGTGATGTTTGCCATACTCTTCGTAATCGTCGTTTTTCCAGTATACTGCTCTTAATGTTGGGTGGCTGCGGAATAGACCCGATTTTATGAAGAAGCGCAGGAGTGTTTTTTCAAGCTGCAACCTGGATGAGGTTGGTCACGTGCATGAATGCATTCTCAATGTCATTAGGCTGTGTTAAGGGAATTTTCAAGTTCAGATTGTCGTCTACGTACTCACGAAAGCCCTCCCAATCGGTTTTTCTATTGTAAAGCGACTCATTGGGCTCTCTTATAAGTACCGTGGAGCTGAGGGTTAGTATAATTGCGGTAGTGTAGAGCTGGCTAATTCCTTTTGTTAGGAAGAAGTCTAGCAAATCTGGAAGTTTGTTCGGATCGGTTGGCCAGTAGGTAGGCTCACCGGATAAAATTGGCAAAATTTGGTTTTTATTCAGGGATTTTTTAAGTTCACGGCCTCTAGCCAGAGTAAGTCGCGAGCCCCAAAATGTGTTCTTGGAATTCCAATCACCTCCAGCTACAAATTTATTACCAAGCGTTTCAAAGAATTGGCTAAACATATCCTCTATTATTTTATGCTTCGGCGGGCAGTAAACAGCGGATAGAGTAACAGAGCCGGCACGGTCTTCTAGCTTTATAGTAGTGGCTTGGATATGTGTAGATATAAAAGGATCCAACAAGGAGTGTTTGAGGGTTGATCTAATTGCAATAGATGCACCAGCATGAGCCTTGCCACCAGGATGCGAGGTGTGATAAATGTTAAAGCCTCTTAATAGAAAAGATTTATTTACAGTGGTATGGGATTCAGATATGAGCACAATATCCAGTTTATTTGTGTTGATGAATGCTTCAAGCTTAAGTATATTTGCCGAGAGCCCATTGATGTTCCAGGTAGCTAATCGTATGTAAGCAGCCATTACATAGGAGAACCAATGTGTATGCATGCTTTCTGGACCTCTCCAAAGCCTTTGATAGGGTTCTGTACGACTTAATGTGGGAGAAATTAGCAAACGATTCAACTTTTCCTGGACAGTTGATACAAATGTTTAAATATTGGTACTCTCATCAAGAGAACTTTGTGAGATGGGGTGACACAGTATCAGAGTCCTATATTCTTTCTTGTGGATTGAGACAGGGGGGGTTGACTTCACCGACCTTGTTTAATTTATATGTCAATAAATTGTTAGAGGAGCTGAGCCATTCGGGTCTGGGTTGTTCAGTAGATGGATGTGTAATTAATAATTATGCAGATGATATGGTTTTGCTCAGTCCTTCGGTGGGAGCGTTGCGTAGGCTCATTAGTATTTGTGAATCGTATGCTAATAGTCATGGTCTTAAATATAACATTAAGAAAAGCGAAGTCATGGTATTTCTGGCAGATTCGAATCAGTCGAGTGAGTTTCCACCAATCAGATTGTACGGAGAGTCACTTAAAAGAGTGTATGAATTTAAATATTTGGGCCACTGGATTAATGATAGGTTGCGTGACGATTTGGATATTAGCCGGGAGCGGAGGGCGTTGGCAGCGCGATGCAATATGTTGGCCCGATGGTTTTCTCGTAGTTCGGTGGCGGTAAAGATAGCGCTGTTCAAAGCGTTTTGCCAAACACTGTATACTTGTGCTCTTTGGGTTAACTACACGCAGCGTGCTTTCAACGCCCTTCGTGTCCAGTATAACAATGCGTTTAGGGTGATGTTGGGGCTGAGCCGTTTTTGCAGCGCATCAGGAATGTTTGCGGAGGCGAGAGTAGATGGGTTTCATGCAATAGTGCGGAAACGCATTGCCTCTCTGATGTTCCAAACGCGGGAAAGTCCCAACAGCATCATAAACGCAT
Source organism: Bedellia somnulentella (assembly GCA_963576735.1). Lineage (NCBI taxonomy): Eukaryota > Metazoa > Arthropoda > Insecta > Lepidoptera > Bedelliidae > Bedellia > Bedellia somnulentella. Next base: position 12,333,214 of record OY755190.1, read on the forward strand.
TAGCAAATAGACTCGATGACCCAGTTTTAAAACATTGGGTAAAGGCGTCCAGTTTTAATTAATTGTAACAAATATTTTAATTGTATATAGATATTAGATATAAGTGGTGTGCATACTAACATATTGATTAAGTTGTATTACTAACAAGAAATGGAACCATGTTCTGATAATAAAGATTATTATTTCAGGAACACTTTTAGTTTCTCGCCTCTCCCATGGCCGAAACAGAAAATTAGAATTTTAAATGGGAGAGGCGGTACTCCCCGACAAGAGCACAGTCGGTCGGGGTCAGGGAGTCAGGTTCAAGAACCGACGGACGATCCGAGCCGTATCGAGCAGCACCGCTTTCTGCATCTGTGCTGGAACCGACACGCCACAGAAATCCAACCGCCTCAAGTTGGTCGCGAGGCTGGTTGGAATTAACCCGTTCGCGGACAAAACAATTGGGATTATTTCTGTCGAAGTCACACCCCACATGTCGGTGATCTCGTGAGCCAGATCGAGATATTTCCGACGCTTCTCGGTGTCGGCTTTCACGAGACCCTCGTCATGAGGGATAGTGACATCCACTAGAAATACCCTCGACTGCGACCGATCCCATACCACGATATCAGGCTTATTCGCTAGAATAGTCCTGTCCGTGATAACGGATCAGTCCCAATAGATTTTGGCACGGTCGTTTTCTAGGATTGGCTCCGGCAAATACTTGTAATACGGCAGCCTCTGTTGCAAGAGTCCGTATTTCAGAGCGAGCTCCTGATGCAGGATTTTGGCTGCTTGGTTGTGTCTGTGCAAGTACTCAGTGTTAGCAAGAGCCGAACAACCGGAAATAACATGCCTAAGTGACTCTCCGGGGCGGCCACATGCTCGACAGATGTCTGTGGTACCGTCCTTTAGGATGTATTTCCGATAGTTCCGCGTCTTGATAACCTGGTCTTGTATTGCACAGACAAAACCTTCGGTTTCCCCAAAGAGGTCCCCGAAACGCAGCCGATGCAGGGAGGCTTTAAGGTCCACGAAAGCGTGAAGTACCTTGTAAAACCTCCCATGCAGCTCCTTCTCTTTCCATACGGACTCCCGATCAGAGGTGCTAAGTACCTGCGGGGTTCGCCAATCCTGTGAGGCCAACGATAAGGGAGTCAGTCCTTTATCACTAGCGACCATCTCTCCCCGAATACTATCATCCGTCATCGTCAAAAAATAGTTTCTGAGGTTGCATACCTCGCGGTTGTGCATGGTTTTGGCACTCAAGAGGCCTCGACCACCACACTTCCGCGGGATATACAATCTCATAACCGACGACCTCGGATGATGCATTCGATGAGAGGTCATCATCGTGCGGACTCGTCTGTCCAGAGCGTCGAGTTCGGTCTGAGTCCATCTGAGCACGCCAAATGTGTACATCAGTACAGGCATGACCCAGGAGTTAATGGCTCGGATCTTATTAACGCCTGACAAGTAGCTATTAAGCACACTTTTCAGGCGTTCATAAAACTCCTCGCAAACACCCTGTTTCACGTCTGCCACCTTCACACCGATGGTTTGTGACATGCCTAGATACCGGTATGTTTCAGCCTCGGAGAGTGCCCTCAAATGATTGGTGCCGACATCGACACCATCAGAGTGCACGACATGCCCCTTCTCAACATGGACGACCGCACACTTATCGACCCCGAGCTCCATCTTGACGGAACCACTGAAATCGTTAGTGATCGTCAGTAGCTCCGCCAATCTGTCAGCCGTGGGGGCGTAAAGCTTCAGGTCATCCATGTAAAGGAGATGAGGCAAGCGTGGTCCGCCTCTCCGAAACTGAAAGCCTGTCCCCGAATTCTCCAAGAGTGTGCTTAGAGGATTCAGGGCCAAGCAAAACCAAACTGGACTCAGGCAATCGCCCTGGAAAATCCCTCGCCTTATATCAATTTGGTCATCCGCGTCCGTCATCCGCTGACCGTCTAAACTCAGGATCGTTCTCCAGCACCCCATACACTGCCCGAGGAAGTGTCGAACTGTACTATCAATTTTGTACAGCTCGAGGACCCTCATGAGCCATGTATGAGGTACCGAATCGAACGCCTTCCTGTAGTCTATCCAGCCAGCGGAGAAGTTCCGACGGTTGCGTTTGACCAGTTGGCCTACGACCGCGTCGATGAGGAGCAGCTCCTTGCTACCGCGACTACCGCCCCTACATCCGTTCTGAGCTCCAGATAGCACATTGTTATCAACAATGTGTTGAGTAATCTTGGAGCTCAGAACGGATGTCAAGGTCTTGTAAATTGTACAAAGACAAGTAATGGGGCGGTATTGTAATGGATCCGCGGTAGCATCGCTCTTTGGAGCTAAATGAGTGACCCCAGTAGTTAAGAAGTTCGGGAGCGTCCCACTCTCGAGGGCACTTTGGAACTGACGGGCGAGAGTAGCGTGACAGCGCGTGAACTCCTTCAACCAGTAATGGTGCAATCTGTCCGGCCCCGGACTTTTCCAGTTCGGAACCTTACGGATCGCAGCCACCACATCCTCCTCGGATATGTTGACGGGGTTCATGGGCGCTATGGGCTCGCACGCTCCCTCGACCGCCTCGAACCATCGGCCCTCTTCGTGATCAACAGGCAGCGACCAAAACCCACGCCAAAAGGCAACTACATCTGCTTTTTCCGGTCGCTGACCTGTCGTAACCACGTCGGGACGCTCCAAAGTTCTGTAGAACTTCTTCTGGTCACTCATGAAGAGACGATTCTGTTGGTACCTCTTTACCCTTTCAGAATATCGCCTAATTCGCTTACCCCAAGCAGCGATCTTCTGCTTCAGATCATCGATGCGCTCCACCAGTCTACAGGCAAATTCCGGTGAGTTATCAAAGACATTCTCACCAGGGAATGCCTCCCTGACGAAGCGCACCACCCTCGGCCTATTGTTGCCTGATCTGAAGCTGGTCAGTTTGCCGATGAGGACCCTGGCCCTTGTGATACGGCTTTCAATCCGCCTCATCCAGGCTGGTCTAGTTCTAGTCCTGGGACTAGTACTGCCAGCCTGACGGGAGCCACCAACTCTTGTTGGCGGCATCCTGACGCCGACAAATTGACAAACTGTCATTGCGGCGCCAAAGAGAATTGAACCCGTATCCCAAAGGTCCATGCTGCTCTCTAAAAATGAGGGCAGCATGTTATTGACGGCCTCATCGACATCCCGAACCTTGATGCTGAGAGGAACTCGGGGCAGCCTTGGCCTCCTTTCGAGAGGCACTTGGCGATATTCCAGGATCGTCTCTTCGAGTGCGCTCCTCACCAAATCCAAATCCAGGGAGACTGTTCCCCAATCGCTTTCCGCATCACCCACATCCGGCAGGTTAACAATTGGCTCCCTCCGTACTTCCCGTTCAGGGACTGGAGGGAGAACCTGCAAAGGTGGCTCTTCGTCTAGCGGGGGAACAGCCTCGCGTCGCAATTGTTCGAGTTCGGTAGTGCTAAAAAGTTCTGAGCGCTGTATGTACCGAACTCGATCCGCCAGGTTTCGTTCTGTGGCGGTCAAATTGGGCTCCAGCCGCAGAAATTCGCGGTACATTGCTGCCCGATAACCCGTCCGTCCAGTTCTTGAACCCGAGGCCCTAAGATAGGCCCGCATGGCATTCCTATTCATATCGACCGTCCATGCCATGCGGCGCCTAGCTCCACCAGCGGCGGGCACCGACTGCTGGGACTGAGTTGCCCCAGTCCCAACCGATACCAAGCCATCTGGTGGCTGAGGTGGTCGCGCAGACCGGCCAGGTGGTCGGGCCGGTCTGCGGCGGCTGCGGGACCGCATGCTGCCACGTCCAGCCCCAGCTCCAGACGTGCCCCTTCGATCACCCAAGGGAAGCGGCCCTATACGCTCATCATTATAACTTGTACTCATTATGATGAGCGAAGATTCACCCGGGGTTTCACTCACTTGCCCCGGGGAGACCGTTGTCACCCTATTCAGCGCTGGGACCAGTTTGTAGACACGGTCAACACCTACAAACTCAAGCGCAGACTATTTGCAAAGCCGGAATGGCAGACATATCATCCTGCCATTCCAACAATGGGCGGTGGGGTCGTGACATCCCTACGCCTTATTATTATTACGGAGCTATTTTTGTTATCATTGTTGTCAATAGGTTTAAGAGAGTACCTATTTGTTGAATGAGCTGATCTACTTTTTCGTTCTGCTTAATAAATTAGTTGCATCATAGTTTTTTGTGTGTTGTCAGTAGGATCATTATTAACGTTTTCTTTTTCATGGGAAGCACTAGCCGTAGCCTCAGCGTAAGTTTTTTTGTTAACCTTGTTACTACGTACCGGTAAAGGTGCACTGTTCGGGGTATACTTTCGATTCGGTCTAGAAGGTCGGGGGTTCGATTTTTTGGCTAGTATCTCTTTGTAAACTTAACAGCCTTTATAGTTCGCGGGGTGGTCACAAGAGCAGAGAGCACATTTAGCTGGGGTGTTCCTATCCTTCTTGGGACAGTCAGAAGTTTTGTGGCCTAATCCACATTTAACACATCTATATGGCCTCATACAGTTATTTTTGCTATGGCCGCATTGCTGAAATCTTTGACACTGGACTATAGTTTTCGACTTTCGAGGATCTTCAATTTTTACACGCTGATGATAAATGTATTCAATCCTTTTAACTTCCTTGTTTTTATCACCTGGTTCTAAATTAACAAAGAAGGTTGATGTGGGAGTTTTATCGGGACCATGTCGAGAATTCACTATTTCGCCTCTCACCCTATTCCCAGTTTGTTCCATTGCCACAATGATGGCACTGTGCGGTGTTGTATGGTGAAGATTTTTGATAACAATACGGTAGCATCTAGATTCTTTTCTTGCAAAGGTATGTCCAATTAGTCCATTTTGACGAATGACTTCAATTACTTTCTTGTAGTTCTCTGAGGAGTCTACCATAACTCGAAGCAAGTTTTTGTTGACGATCCTGTATTTGAATGATTCGGAGTCTACTGCCTCTGTTAGAAGTTTAGTGAGCTGATTTACGTCATCTACGCCATATAGAACAATTGGGGGAGGCTTGTTGATTTCTCTTGGTTTGTTGGCTGATTCTTCTTCTTGGTCGACAGGTAGACCGCCGTACCTATTTTGAGTAGAGGTGGTGGGGGATGGTGCAGAATTAACCAGTTTTCTTTTCTTACTGCCTGGTACTCGTTGCCATGGCGGAGGTTCTAGGAAAGAAGGGTCGTTAGTAACGTTGGCTGCTTCAGTCTCATTGGCAGATGAAGTTGTTTGGTTTTGTGTAGGAGTATTCTTGTCATACGAAGTAATATCAGGATTACTGCGAGGTCTTGTATCAAATAGACTTTTGTGAAAAAATGGTTGAGCGTAGACTTTACGGCTACTTTCTGCCGGAGCGGATTGTTGTGGTGGAGTTTTGTGGTTTTTATTTAGGTTTAAGTTTTCATTCATGTTTTTGTTCCCACGAGTCGGGTCGATGTAAAGGGTCGCTCATAAGATGACGCCCTTTCCTATGAAAAGGCACTTATACAACGATGATTGCCTGGTCCATCGAAGTTGGCGCTAGCGACTGATTGCCCTCAGACATTCATCCTTTTGGCACGGTCCACACCTTAGGATTGGGGTCATTGTTTTTTTGCAACCTCGTAGTTTAGACAGTAAAGCCAAAACTCTCGGCTTCCTGCCACTGGTGTGACAATTGGTTACGAGTTGTGAAGATCATTTCCTATCTGTCACATTAGCTGGCTGGAAAGGCCAACTCGGTCAGGTTAGTTAACCGTCGCCCGATACTTGACGTTGATTACTCTTTAGCACCACCCAGGGAGCACGTGTAGGGTTGTGAAAGGTAATTCCTACGGACGCAAGTAATGGATGCCCCCCCAATGTGAATGTGAACTAGATGGCATTCAAAAGTTACAGTAATCAGTAAAATAGCAAAAATGTAAGGGAGGCAAAGCAGGCACCCACCACCAGTGCTGTTTGTTAATTAGTAGCGCTATTTATCTCCAAAATCAACATCGCCGCATAATAAAACAAGAAACATACATACATACATACATATTCTCACGCCGCCGCCGTTAGTTCCCATTGGGCTAGGCAGAGACTATCGATCGCCACTTTGTACGATCCTGGCAAACCACTCTGGCTTCGTTTACATCCATCAATCTTTTCATACGTGCTCTTTTATCCTTTATACTGCGGACATATGCCTTTTTGACAGCACCTGTCGGGATTGTCCGACAATTTTACAAATATTTCGTTATGTCGTGACAATTAACTGTTCAATAAAGCAGAATTGACAAGTTTTTTGCGCTAAAAGTTTTATTGAACAGAAAAATTACGAATTGTCGTGGCAATCCGACATATTTGTTAATTTTCCACCTTGACAAAATTTGTCACCTTTATTCGATAGTAAACACGAAAATAAAAGACTGATTTGAATATTTTTCATTTAAAATGAGTAATTGTAAAGTTGCTGATTGCAAAACATGTAACGAATTTGTGATGCCAAATGAAATTATTACGATACTAGTGGATCGTCCCAGCTTCGCACGGGTAGCTTGTTTTTTTTTAAATATCTGACGTTTCTTTCTTCAGTCACTGCTCCAACATTGTGAAATTCAGCGCAATGTTTTCAATTTATTAAATTTATAGCACTCCCTAAACAGTGTAGTTTGGTGATTTTGAATGCGCTTTAATGAACGGTTCAGTATTTCCGTTTAATAGCAAATTTTGGAATAAAACGCTATGAAGTATTTATAATTATAACAAACTAAAAAATATATCATTACATGTTGTAGGATGCAACTACTGGCGCCATCTAGTATGTTATATGTAAATTAGTAAAGATTTGGTTTTGGTCACGGGCGCGATGGCTTATTTTATGTATAATTTCGGTGTTTCCAATGAGGTTTTAATGTACTACGTACATAGAGCCGGCAACGCGAGTTCACTGTTTGTGACACGAGTTTGAGCCGGCTGGCTCAACCTTGGTTAGTCTGAGCCGGGCGCTTGCCGTGACGTGACGCGTCGAGAAGTTTCAGTTTATTCTCAAAATGCCTTCGTGTGTGCTAAGATACTGCACCAATAACTCAGAGAAAGTAAAGAAAATACATGGAGTGACTTTTCACGGGTAAGTTACCTATTCAGTCAATCATACGCACAAGTTACAATTATATTATTTTATTTTGCAACAAACTCCCGCGCGTTCGGAGTCAGCGGCCATACTTCGGCGAAATTCATAGACTAACAACATTTTATGTACGTACAGATGTGACACTATCAACGTGACACTTTAAAAGTAGGTAGTATTTTGTTGTGGTGCGGGACTGCGGGATGATGATATCTGTAGTTAAATTTTATTTGAATTTTTTTTTAAAGGTTTCCGCGGCCAGGCTATGAAAAAAGAGAACTATGGATAAAATTTGTTCAAAAGGAACGAAGTGAAGAATTTATTATAAACAATTTATTATTAAATAATTGATATTTCGTTATAAGATTTCATTTGATTTCAAGGAAACTGTAATATTCTAATAATTAAAATACTGTGACGTAAATTACTCTTTTTATTTATTCCCTAGTTATTAGTACTCACAAACAGTATCGAGTAGGCAAAATACATAATATGTCGCATCTGCGCGCGATACTCATTATCTATGAGAACAATACCCCCACTCCGCGCGTCCCGCGCCCTGCCCCGCTGCGCGCCCACGTGCAATGATTTTACTGGGAATAGCTCCTCTATGTACGTAGTACAATATAACCTCATTGGGTGTTTCTCTACCGATTTCTATGATTCTTTTTTTATTGAATAGGAATTGAGTGAGAGGGTTACATACGTAAGAGTAAACAAATATAATCAGAATGTTCCAAACTGCTAAGCTATCAGGAATTACACGTGTTTATGTGAGTCAACCGTAAAAGATAGACATAAACGGTCGAGGATTTTTTTTCAGATAATTTTATGAAGAATATTTCCGTCATACATGATTTCTACGTCAGTTTAACCCTTAAGACTGCACACGCGACGGAAGCTTAAAAAATTGAGTAACTTCTCCCGTTTTCCCAAAATTTCCCCAAATTCCCCTTTACTTCTCTGCTGAAAAGTATACAAAAACCTGCCCAGGAGTATGAAGAATAATTGTACCAAGTTTTGTTAAAATCCGTTGCGTAGTTTTTGTTTCCATAAGGAACATACAAACCGACAGACAGACAGACAAAAATTTTACTGATTGCATTTTTGGCATCAGTATCGATCCCTAATCACCACCTGATAGTTATTTTGAAAATATATTTCATGTACAGAATTGACCTCTCTACAGATTTATTATAAGTATAGATATACACTGCTATGATGGGGATGTTATTATATTTCAAAAACAAGTGAACGAAATTTTTCTCCAAAAAATAATAAACATTAATTAAATTAAAATTACTTGCGGCCACTTTTGCCTGGCTGCGTCTTGTCAGTGTTTTCTCCTATTCATAAACTTTTGGGGTGCAAGGTGAGGGATTTCGGTCCAGTGTATGTTCAGACAGCGGGTGAACTATCCAGCACACTCACCAAACATCCTACTGCAAACGTCCACGTTCGTGCACCCTGGTAATGCCTAGCCAATAACGGGACCCGTTCGATTGCACCATTTACTCCTGTGGCGAAGGTAGCCAATTGCGGAGGGCTTTTATTATGTTTAAGTATATATTCCACTTCTTATAAATATTGTCTATTTATTTTATGCTATTACATATTTATTTTTGTAGTATATCTCTACACTATATCTTTTCCTCTTCCGACCTTTTCCCTGTGGTAGGAACTGGGTAGGGCGCCTATTCACAGCTTCCCGTCTGCCCCTCATCCAAACCCTTCCCCCTAATGAGTTTTAAAGTGAATTGTAAACTACCCCAGGAGGGTATCGACACGGGTCGAGAATCCCTCCCTGTCGCGTCAGCGACAGGCTGCCCCCTTGTATTCTGGGGGGGCAAGAACTCAAAACCCAAAACGAACTTAGCCACGAATAAGGACTCACTGACAGACGCGCAACGGACGGACTTGACGAATAGGGCTGAGGCTGGGCCTAGTGGGAGTGACTCCGCCGGGAAATCTTCCGACGCATGGATGCTCCCCTCGGAGCCAACCTCAGCAAAAGGGCAATCTACTCCGGATTGTCCTCCTAAGGGTTTACCCAAAGGAGTGATGACTGGACCCTCCACTGCCCCAACTAAATCTGGCACTGGTAAGCCTAAGGTACCGGTACGCTGTAAGGACTCGTCCAACCCAACTACTGGTGCCATGGCCAATCCAGTGTCAACCAAAACTGCTTCTTCTTCTGACAATGCTGTCATCCTAGAGGATCAATTTGATCCCTCTTGGGAGATAGTTAGTCAGAAGAAACAACCTAAAAAAAGGAAAAGACTGAGCGGCTACGAAAGGAAAAAGAGGGCTCAGACAAATAAAGCCAGCGCATCGGCCAAAAAGGACGCGGCTGGATCGCCAAAAGTGGAGAAATCTGCTGACGGTGATCTGACTGCCCCTGTGACCAAAGCTGGCTCCGGCCCGCGGGGTACCAGTGGGGGAAAACAGCAACGGCCAAAAGGGTGCACCTCGATGTGAGCATGTCTCCAGTCGAGGAGGCACCTAAGAAGCCGAAGCTTGACAACTCTCACAGGGGCACTGCGTGTCGGAGCTATGCGGAGGTCACACAGACTGACTTGCTGGTAGAAATTACAGGGGTCGATACCTCGTATCTATCCATGAGCGACTCGGATTTCGTTCTCGATCAAATCCTTAAGGAATTTTGCTCCTTGGTTTTGGGCGAGGGTGAAACTCCAGCGCCTGAACATGCCCCTGAAGAGGCGCTCGAATTTAAAGGGAAGCCAATTAAAGGGCAAGGTTATCTTGGCCTGTGGTGTAAGAATGTGAGTACCTATAATTGGCTTTGCCAATTTATAGGCCGCACGGTCTTGCCATTCGGCGAACGCCTTCAAGTAGGGAAACATAGGGACCTACCTCGCCGCATTCGCTGCGGGATAGCTATCCCTGGAAAGTGGGAGGACAGCAGTAGGGTGGGGAAGTTGCTGGACTGGCAAAATAAGTGTGCTGAGGTCCGGAAGTGGCGTGTTCTCAAGAACGACGTTCAAGAGAACATGACCTTCCTGATCTTCAGCGTGCCGGAAAGCCTGATCCCTGCGATCATGGCGAGGGGTCGTAGGCTGTCCTTCACTGTAGGGACAATCTACGTACTGTTCCGGCACAACAATGGTCGCTTCCTAAGAGACCCACCGGGACGCGATCCCTTACCGAGGGGGGAGCCTTCAAGCAACACTGGTGTTGCCGAAGAAATCTGCCCTCCAATGATGCAAGCGGAGACTCCGACAGAGGTTTCCTCCAGCCGGCCTGACCAAGAGGTTATGGAACTGACGGAGGAGGTTCTGCTGGCAGACCCTCCAGAGGAGTATACCGAGTGTGCGGAGAAACTGAAAGCACTCGACATTGAGGAGGAGGAACGCGCGGTTTCCGATGGCGCCTCACCCGTCGATGTTTCCCTCCAATAGAATCAACTGCCTGCAAATCAACACCCAACACAGTGAAACCGCGATGGCTCAAGTGGGGCGTTGGGTGTTGTCGCAAGATACTTCGATAACGCTGATCCAAGAGCCCTGGATCAGTGGAGAACGTATCCGCGGTCTCTTTAATCTTGGAGGTAAGCTTCTACATTGTACTATGCAAGATAAACCACGAACCTGTATTTATATCTCGCGTAACATAACTGCACATCCACTTGTGGAATTTTGTTCCAGAGATTTATGCACAATCAAACTAACAATTCCCGAGGACCCGAAAGAGCTGGTCATTGCATCAGTCTATATGCCAGATGATGAGAAGATACCATCCGAAAATCTAGCAAGACTGATAGACTACTGCGAAGATGAAAACCTTGAGATCATCGTCGCTACCGACTCGAACGCCCATCATCCGCTGTGGGGAATGAAGATAAGCAACAACAGAGGTAAGAATCTTGTTGAATACTTACTCACAACTAAACTTAATATTATTAATATTGGTGCTGAACCCACGTTTGTAACTAGGAGATCGAGAACCATCATTGATCTAACACTTGCCACTGCACGAGCCCAGGCCATTATCGATGGCTGGCACGTCTCAGGGGAAGCGTCTTGTTCGGACCATAGATGGTTACGATTTAACCTACAGGCTACATCAAATACTCCAGAACCTCGGAGGAATCCAAGAAAAACTGACCGGACATCGTTTGTTAACTCATTCAGTAACAAAATCAAAGAAGAGGGCACACAAGGCAGACTAGAAGGCACCAGCCAAATAGAAGAAACGACAGAGCAGCTCACCAATGCTCTAATCAGCTGCTATGAAGAGGCATGTCACTTAACCACACCCCCTGCTAACCAATCCACAAAAGACCAGTGGTGGGGTCGGGAGTTGAAAAAGCTACGGGCAAAGGCCAGGAAATGTCTGAACAGAGCAATGAACACAAAAGCACCAGATGACTGGGACCGATATAAAACAGCAAAATCTGAATACAAGAAACGCATTCGCTTCAGAAAATCGACTACATGGAGGAAATACAGTGAAAACATTGAAAGCCTCCAGCAAGCAAACCGGGTAAGAAAGATACTTTCTAATCAACCAAATAATGGAATAGTATTCCGGATAACACCTATACTAGTTCACTCGAAGAATCCCATCGAGTACTCATCGACACTCATTTCCCGGACAGTGCAATCACATCTAGGAACGACTGGGGACACTTAACAGTTAATCCAACAGAGTCTGATTGGAAACTCGCGAAAGAGATAGTGACTTATGAGAAAGTCAAGTGGGCTATCACCAGCTTCCAAAAATTTAAAGCCCCAGGAATAGACAAAGTCTTTCCAGGGTTACTGCAATGGGGAATTGAAGCCATCCTACACTTGATCGCAGAAATTTTCCGAGCATGCTTAGCCTTTAGATACATACCCAGTAGATGGCGAGAAGTAAAAGTGCAGTTTATACCCAAATACGGAAAAACTGATTATACTAACCTAAAGTCCTTCAGACCAATAAGCCTCTCATCCTTTTTTCTGAAAACACTCGAAAGGTTGTGTGATAGAGAACTACGAGACAACGCTCTCAAAACGATGCCGCTCCATACCAACCAGCACGCCTACAGCGCTGGTAAAGGCACGGAATCAGCCTTACATGCAGTAACATGTGTTGCAGAGGAAGCCATTAAAGATAAAAACATCTGTCTAGGAAGCTTCCTAGACATCGAAGGAGCCTTTGATAAAACAAATTTTGATAGCATTCACGAAGCCTTAAACAGGCACCAAGTCCCACCAATGCTATCAACCTGGATAGGAAACATGCTTGAAAGCCGAGTGATAGTGTCGGAAGACCAGACTAAGGTTCAAGTAGTGAAAGGTTGTCCGCAGGGTGGCGTACTCTCTCCGCTGCTCTGGAACCTGGTGGCGAACGACCTTATCTCAGAACTCAACAGTAGACATTTCTACACGATAGGATATGCTGATGATATTACTATTCTGATAACTGGTAAATATGCAAGCATAGTCTGTGACGTAACGCAACCAGCCTTGTGAATAGTAGAGAGGTGGTGCATAAGGCATGGGCTGACAGTGAATCCGGACGAAACCGAGCTTGTAACGTCACCAATAAGCGAAAACTAGAAAACTACAACTTACCTAAGCTTTTCAACAAAAGACTGACGCTCTCATCGACTGTAAAATACCTGGGAGTAATCCTTGACAGCAAATTAAACTAGAGCTGCCACATTGAGAGCAAACTCAAGAAGGCCAGCATAGCTTGCTATGTTTGCTCGTTGTACTGATGATGTAAAAATTACATTATTTAAGGCCTATTGTACATCTTTTTATACATGCAGCTTGTGGGTGAGATACACGCAGAGGGCTTTCAGCGCCCTTCGGGTCCAGTACAACAATGCGTTCAGGGTGATGTTAGGGTTGTCACGTTATTGCGGCGCCTCTAATATGTTTTTACAATCGCGAGTAGATGGCTTTTTAGCCATTATAAGAAAACGCATAGCATCTGGGTGGAGTCGCTTGCGTGACAGCAATAATAGCATCCTGAGCAGCATAGCTGAACGCCTGTATTGTCCCATTCTAAAGCATTGGTTGGGTATGCACCTCAGGACTGTTAATGTGTAAATTTTGTATATGACATATATCAATTTAGTGTGTCGTTTATTTATCTTCTAACATAGTTTTTAAGTAAATCTTTACTAACACTAGATTGTATTATTTTGTATGGACTGTATTTGTCTGAAATAAAGATTTATTATTATTATTCCGAAAAGCATTTTTGTTTCTCGCCTCTCCCATGGCCGAAAATGAAAATATAAATTTTAAATGGGAGAGGCGGTATTCCCCGACAAAAGCACAGACGGTCGGGGTCAGGGAGTCAGGTTCAAGAACCGACGGACGATCCGAGCCGTATCGAGCAGCACCGCTTTCTGCATTTGTGCTGGAACCGACACGCCACAGAAATCCAACCGCCTCAAGTTGGTCGCGAGGCTGGTTGGAATTAACCCGTTCGCGGATAAAACAATTGGGATTATTTCTGTCGAAGTCACACCCCACATGTCGGTGATCTCGTGAGCCAGATCGAGATATTTCCGACGCTTCTCGGTTTCGGCTTTCACGAGACCCTCGTCATGTGGGATAGTGACATCCACTAGAAATACCCTCGACTGCGACCGATCCCATACCACGATATCGGGCTTATTCGCTAGAATAGTCCTGTCCGTGATAACGGATCGGTCCCAATAGATTTTTTATATATAAATAATTTATTATTATTATTATTATAGCATTCTGGCAATGCAGAAGCATGATAGGAAAACGATGGGGTCTAAACCCAAAAATAATCATATGGTTGTATACAGCTGTGATACGACCAATACTCTGCTACGGCGCTGTTGCCTGGTGGCAACGAACAGAGCTAAGTACAGTGCAAAGCAAACTACAAAGCTTTCAGAGACTGGTGTGCAGAGCGGCTACGGGATGTATGAGAACCGCCCCTACCGCCGCCCTTGAAATAATGCTAAACTTAACTCCACTGCACCTGTTCATCAAGCAAGAAGCTTCTGCCTCAGCTGTGAGACTAAATGCAAACAAACTATGGAAATCCAACAAAGTCCCTCACGCCAAAATCCTTACCAGGATGGTAAAAGAGGCACCTAGAATATCAGCTGTGAACGACAGGATTCTCAAACTACACCTCTTTGACAAGAAGTACAAAATACAGCTGACAGAAAATCCGAACGAAGGCCTCAATGAAAGGGAAGTGAGGATATTTACAGATGGCTCTAAAACTAAATCTGGCACAGGAGCGGGGGTATTCTCCGAAGACTTGCAGATAAAAATAGCTAGACCAATGGGCACCTGGAATTCGATATTTCAGGCAGAATGCTTCGCAATCATACTCGCCGCCCAAGCAGTAACAGCGTGGAAAATCAGAGAACTTCCAATTCGTATTCTCTCGGACAGCAAATCAGTCCTACAAGCCCTAATGAGCTACGAGTGCAAATCAGGGCTCATATATGAATGTCGAAAAGCCCTAACGGTGATAGGGCAAACCAATGAAACTACCATACAATGGATCAAAGGACACAGCGGATCACGCGGCAATGATGCAGCAGACGAATTGGCCAGAAGAGGATCAGATACCCCGTTTACAGGCCCAGAACCATGTCTGCCTCTACTAAACGATCAGTTTAAAACTATAGTCCGTAAGGCCATACGAGGTAAGTGGGACGCATGTTGGTCCTCGGAGAGCGGCTGCAATCAAGCCAAAACAGCTTTACCCAGGTTCAACAAGAAACTTACTAACAAACTATTTAAACTTAACAAAAAGCAAATTAGTTGGATCACAGCCACCCTCACGGGGCATGGCCCTTTTAACAAACACTTGTTTACTTTAGGTGTTACAGATAGCCCTCTGTGCAGAGCATGCATGGAGAAGGAGGAAACAGCTGCGCACGTGCTCCTCGAGTGTACAGGTGTAGCGGATTACAGGGTAACACACCTGGGTGACGCCAGGTCGCTCCCTGAGGTGTTCAAGGATATTAGGGGGATCCTGAACTTCCTTGGTGAGCTGGGATGGCTAGAGTAGTGCCATCCCTTCATCACGCAAAACAGGCGCACAGAAGACGTCGACTTGCGGAAATACAAAATACATACTTATGTTAAAATGTGTGTTTGAGTTTGTACGTTATGATCGTAGAGATTCAGCAGCGAGAACTTATACTATTAGTAAAACTTTGCATACCGAATTGTCACACTTGACATATATGTCGGATTGTCAGTTTTATTGAACAGGGCCCTGGTCTCGCTGGTCTTGATATTCTTTGTATGTGCTTCGAAGTTTAGGTACTTTGGTAAGCTAGGTGCTTCGGAACGGTAGGTCACCGGGAATTTAACAACAGATAAATAGGACAACAAAAATAAAAAATATTAATAATAAAAATGTAGCATAAAAGAGCCGACGGTTAGATTCGAACTCACGCCCTATGAGAAAATAGGCAGCGGCTTCGTCCACTCGCCCACGGATACATTGACGTTGAAAGCGAAAATATGTACATAATTCTACAGTGTTTCTTAGCGGTGAAGTGTGGCGTGGGTTCGGTTGGTCAGTTAATTTTAAAATTTATAAAACAAAGCATATAAGATCCCGCTGCTGAATCTCTACGTTCATAACGTACAAAGTCAAACACACATTTTAACATAAGCAACCGCGATAGCCCAGTGGGTAGAACACTCGGTTATCGTGCGAACGACTAGTGTTCAAATCCTGGGTCGGGCCTACACCAATTTGTCTTTTCTAAAGACATATGTGTGGTTAATTTATCATGGTTGTTAACGGTGAGGGAAAAACATCGTGAGGAAACCCACATGGCTGAGTTGTACTTAGTCACGTGACAGTGTATTCGTACAAAACGGCGATAGGCCTGCCCCCTATCACGTGAGTACACTGTCCATGCAAAACGTGGGTACTCTGAACACCAGGTAACAAATTCACGTGATGTTCAGAAGTATTAGTACCTCTGCCAATCCCTTCGGGGATATTCGACGTGAACTTTTATGTTATGTTATGTTATGTTTATGAATAGGAGAAAACACTGACAAGACGCAGCCAGGCAAAAGTGGCCGCAAGTAATTTTTATTTAATTAATGTTTATTATTTTTCGGAGACAAATTTCGTTCACTTGTTTTCGAAATATAATAACATCCCCATCATAGCAGTGTATATAAAGAATATCAAAATCCATAGGTGCCGTTGCAAATTCGGCCGCAACTACCTCGCAGCCAGGTGTAAGTAGGTTATATTTTGGAGTGTTTTATAAGTTCATAAGTTACACGCATATTTCTAATATGAAATTAAAGCTATTTTTTTCCTTATATGATAATACATAGCTGCCTGTGAAAAAGCGGCCGCAAATTAGGGTTGCGATCTGTCAAAAACGCGATATATCCAAATATATTTCACAAACTGTGCTATTGTTTCTATTTATATAATAACTATATTAATATTTTTTAAATACTCACTTACTTACCTATACTCACGGGTAGGCAGAGACTATCGATCGCCGCTTAGTACGATCTTGAAAAACATCTCTTGGTTCCCTTACATTAATTATTCTATAGCATGTACGAGATGCTCTTTTAATTATCTCACTTCGGTCCCTCGCCTTTATGAGAATGTTTTCTATCGGATCTAGATTCCGAATCAAGAAGCAGTGATATAAAACTCGAATTTATCTCGTCAGTTAGCAAGATTTAAGCCAAACAACAATGCAAATACAAAGCATATGGTAGGGGATTCAAACGGTTGGACAATATCCGCACCACGGAAAAAACGTCGTAATGTAGTAGCGTAGTCAGTAGCGCTCTTGCTTCCATTAGAGACAGTCATTCTCATAAATTCACTACCAACAATTGTCTAAATCACTGATTCTCAAAGTGCACCAGCTGTGGTAATATTATTATCCAAAATAATGTTCAACTGTGGAAGGTGCAGTGACGCTGTGAGCGACCCCGTCCAGTGCACTATGTGTAAGCTACATTTTCATTTTTCGTGCTCTGGAATAACTGAAAAAGGCTACAATAAACTTGGTGAGCGAAAATCTACTTGGCGATGCGTTAGCTGTAAAACACCGCAGTCATTAAGTGTTGGCGGAAGTAACACAGGCGTGGCATCTCAATCCGTGGCACCAAGCTCTCCTTGTGAAGCCGCACCGTCTACGCTATCTTTGGCCAACATTATGGAGGAATTCAATAAACTGAATCTGAAATTGACTCCTTTGCTCAGCCTAGTAGATGATATTCGGCAGCTTAAATTGGATGTAACAGACCTAAAGCATTCTGCTGAACACAATAGTTCTATTGTAGATGAACTGCAAAATAGAGTCACAAAAGTTGAAAAGTCATCTAACGAACTGGAGGGTCTTAAGAGGCAAATTATCACGATGGACGCTCAAATAAACAAAATGATTCAAGAAAATGAAGACAAAGATCAATATGCTCGTTCAAAAAACATTGAATTAAAAGGAATACCTCAAACTGCTAATGAAAACCTTTTTAACTTGCTAAGTTCGATAGGGAAAAAAATCAACATGCCGATTAACGCTAGTCAGATAGATTTTATTACAAGAGTGCAGTCTCGAGAGGTGACTAATATCAAGCCCATTATTGTATGTTTTATCAACAAATACACAAGGGACGACTTCATTGCTGGGGCTCGAGCTTATATAAAAAATACTCCTATAATGGCACAAGACCTGGGACTTCAAGGCCAGACTAAGATTTTTGTAAACGACCATTTGACTGTAAAAAACAAGAATCTGCTGTCGAACGCGAAAAAAGTAGCAAAAGAACGTGGATACCAATATATTTGGGTAAAGTTCTCCAAGATCTTCGTGCGCAAGGACAACACATCTCCGGTGATGAACATCAAGTCAGAAAAGGACATATCAAAGATTATTTAATTTTTCGTCGAGGATTAACTTTTAGATTTGAAAACCACACAATACTGTCTTCTTATATTTATTTTCTCTTTTTTTTTTGGTGAGTACTCGCTAACTATGGGAGCCAATGGTGCTTTTATTTTGTTTTTGTTTTATGTTCCAAATTGTATTCCATACGATTTATTTAATAAGTTATTTAAATTTTCTAATCGTCATAGCTTACTTGGTTTGAGAAACACTGCCTACAAACGTTTATACTGGTTTGTCATATCACCGTACCTGCTTCTGATATTCACTAATTGTCATCATACTTCTAATATGATTCTTATTATTTATACTAAACCGAGAAAATTGCTTGTACTCATATCTTTTATATTGAGCTGCTCTAACCAAACAATATATTGTAATTACGGCATTATTACCATCACGGAACCGCGAAAGTCGCTTGCAATAATTTTTCTACCTGAGGTTTGCGCCAGCGGCCCGGCCAAGGTTACATCTTTTGTTATCGGACATTCACCTTGTCTATTCAATAAAAATACGCAGTTATTTCTTGTTATGACGATAATTTATGACTATTTACACTTGTTTTTATTTTTATACACGTTTTTTACAAAATTACTTAGTGATCTTTATTTATTGTTTGTTCTAGATTTATTTATTATACTAACTCAATATTTCGATGGCGTCACTTAGCATTTATTACCAAAATGTTCGTGGTTTACGAACGAAAACAAGTGTTTTTCTTAGAAACATATATCTTAACGACTATGATATCGTTTGTTTGACGGAAACATGGCTTGTAGATAGCATTTTCGATTCAGAAATATTTGATGCTCGGTATTTAGTTTGGAGGCGGGACCGGGATTATTGTAAAACTCATCAAAAAATGAGTGGTGGCGTTCTCATAGCAGTTAAACGTGAGATTTCGGTAATTGAAAGGGTGGATTGGCGTAGTTCGGCCGAGGACATTTGGCTCACTATTTCTGTAAATCATTCCTCCCCCCGGTCAAAGCACAAATATTTGCATATATGTACACTTTATTTATGCGAACAGAATCTTGGTAACACATATAGTACTCAATTGCAGTATTTTACCCAGAAATTAAACGATTTGGTTTTAAATAATATAAGTGATAGTTTTATATGTCTAGGCGATTTTAATTTCGGAGATAAGATCGACTGGCGACTACCGGCCGGTGGTGGGGTCGCGGAACTGCAGCCTATACTCAACTATGAATCATCTTCCAATGCGATAACTGACTTTATGGATACTATTAGTTTATGTGGACTTCATCAGTTTATCTCCGCGCGCAATTCCAACTCGAGAATTTTAGACTTGGCATTATCTAATGTCCCACTTTCTGTACGAACATCTGAAACAGCACTTGTACCCGAAGATGCTCACCACCGATCGTTATATATCACTGTGGTGTGGTGTATACCTAGTTATAAGATCTACTTAGTAACTAATACATATATTATCTACCTATATCTATATTACTCGTGCGCACGTATGTAACCTTATGACTAATAAATCAGTATCTACTCAGTACTCGCGTGTTTCACTCCTCTCCTCTAGCTACCTCCTTACATGGCGACCCTTGCCATTGGAGATGTGCCTGACGCGTTAAGTGTGTGCGGACAATTAATTAAATAATGAAGTAAAATTTAAATATAGTAACCATGGGTAATTCAGCTACAACTACGAGACCGCCTACAGAAAATCAAGAAATAAGTCGTCAGGATATTTTGACTCAAATTGGCCATACCAATACCATGATGCAGCAAAACGTAGAAATATTGGAACATACGAGCCACATGAAGACATACATGTCAGGACTCCTTTATGCAGTAATTCTTTTTGGAGTATTCTTCATGATGCGATACTTCGCGAAATTCCTAAACCGATGCATTGACCAGAGAGCAGCAGCGAGCGTGATGCAGATTAGACGAGTCGAGGCACCTTTTTCGGGTGTTAATACGGTGTAACAATATGTGTTAAGTGCAATGAATAATGTATAAAAAACAATTAAGTGAATAGTGCGAATATTAACAATCATAAGGAACGTGAAGCGGTATGACGAATATGGACACTGGTATGAAAACAACTTCCATAATTATTGCGCTACGAGCTAATGAACTCTATTCTTAAGACGTACACATCGGTAATAATTAAAAGATATGATTATGTAATATTCATAATTATTGATCCTAAAATAACTTTCGTAATTGCTTATAAAAAATAAAAATAAACTACTATTATTTAATCATTAATAAATCTTTTGTTTAATCAAATTTATATAAATGTATATTTTATTATAAAGCTTTTATTATGCAACATACTCTAATAATAATATGTTAATACGACTAAGAAAAATATATGAGGAACTAAAAGAGATACGTACTTACTTAATAAAAATAGGTCCAAGTAGGAGACAAGGACAGATATTAATTAAAAAGTTTGAGGAATGTTCTATAATACTTACGCGATATAATAGCTTATTAAATGAATTAAGTAGTTTAATTTTAGAAGGGAAAATAGAGAAGAAAGATATTAGTTTATGCAACGAGTTGAGTTCTCAATTTCAAATATTATATAAAGAAGTACAAAGTTTGTGTCAAATGGAAACAGAGGAATTTTCTTTAAGTGAGGATTTTAAACAAGATAACAAAATGTCTTCGTTCGATTTAAAAGTTGCTTTGAATCTTTTACCTATAATGAATGATTGTGACACGATTACTAAACAATTAATCGACGGTATAGAATACTATAATACTGTTTTAACCAAGAATGAGTGTAAGAAAAACTTAATTCAGTTTGTTATTAAGAGCAGATTATCTCAAAATGCCAAGTTAAAGCTTTCTTCAGACTATAATTCAGTGGAGGAGCTTGTGAAAGACATGAAATGCCTTCTTTTACCACAGAAGTCAGCTATGGCCATTCAAACTAAATTACAGAATATTAAACAGCACGAAAGGTCAATTGGTGACTATGGCAGGGAAATATCCGAATTAATGAATGACTTAACGATTTCTCAAGCCAGCGGGAATTCGGATTGCTACAGTATTTTGAAACCAATTAATGAAAGATTTGCCATAAAGCGTTTTTCCGATGGCCTTAGGAATCGTAAGTTGAGCACAATTATTACTGCGAGGAACTACGACTTCCTTAAGGATGCCATCCAAGCGGCACAAGACGAAGAAGTCTCTTCTCCTTCTGTGAATAATGGTGAAATTCTAAGTTGTCAGAGGAATAACCAGTCATTTTATAATTACAGAGGAAGGATACAGTCCCAGGTAAGACAGCCCCATGTAGTTAATCCGTTTAGAAGACCTGCAATGAGTTTCTACAATAGTCAGTTCTCACGACCCCAGAGACGGCCGTTCACCTACGGCTACGGTGGAGGTGCAAGAGGTTCGTACGCTCCGCGGGGTGCCCGAGCAGCACCGGCGCGAGCAGCACCGCGAGGAAGCATGCGAGGTAGGTACCCAAACAATAATTATAATCATACACAGGGTAACGGACGTAATATTAGGATGATGTCAGCGGATAAAACTGAACGGAGAGAGTCAGAAAAAATTTACAATGAGTTTTTTCGTGAATAACGTAAACCATTTTATTTTTTCATGCAGTAACTCATTATTTGCGACATTAAAAATTTTCCAGAACGATTTTATATGGCTTATTGATACAGGAGCATCGATTTCAGCTATTAAATATAAACAATTATTGCAACTCGGTATACCTTACCATAAAGAGACCAGCATTATAAGAGGCATTGGCGGCAATGTTGAAGCGATTGGATATGTTTACATTACATTTATAGTGAAGGATGAGTTGTTCAAGCATAAGGTTTATATTTTCAACACATTACCATGTTCGGCTACAGGCATAATTGGCAATGACTTTCTAAACAAATACAAATCGGTCATTGATTATGAAAACAAAACTTTATCTTTGAGGACAGTCGACAACAAAAGTGTTTCAATTAGTTTGACTTCAAATCAATATAAAAAATATATTGTACCATCGAGATCAGAGAGTATCCACTACATCGAAACTTCTTTAAAAGAGGATATTTTAGTTTGTACGGATGAAATCAGTGAAGGAATTTTAATTGCAAGTACTATAGTAAGACCAAAAAATGGCAGAATTCCAGTTCAAATATTAAATACATCTGAAAAAACCATTTGTCTGAACGAAATAAATCCAAAATTAGTTCCATTAAAAAATTATGAAATGACAACATTCAGTAAATGTACTAGTTTTAATTCGGAAAGAGTTCATAAATTATTTAAAGAATTAAATTTATCGAATCTAAATAAGGAAGAACGATTATCTATAGAACAGTTATGTGCTAAATATGCGGATATTTTTCATTTAAGCGGTGATAAGTTAACTACAACAAACTTATACGAACAGTCCATTTCAATTAAATCAAACACACAACCAATATTTGTCAAAAATTATAGATTACCGTACGCCCAGAGACAAGAACTAGAAAAACAAATTGAAAAATTATTGGATGATGATATTATAGAGCCAGCGTGCAGTGAGTGGTCCAGTCCGGTACTATTGGTTCCTAAAAAGTCTGATAAGAATGGAGAAAAAAAGTGGCGTTTAGTTATTGACTATCGGAAATTAAATGAAAATATAGTGGATGATAAGTTTCCGCTCCCTAATATTACGGAAATATTAGATTCCCTTTCTGGAGCGATATATTATACACATTTAGATCTCTATTCAAGTTACTACCAACTTAGTTTAAATAAAGACAGTAGAAAGTACACAGCATTTTGTCCAGGATACATACCCCAATCTCAAAAAACAACACAGTCGAGTAATAACAAAATAGTTTATTCGGGACAGTTCCAACTAAAAAGATTACCAATGGGACTTAAGACTTCGCCTAATGCTTTTAGTAGAATGATAACGTTGGCGATGTCGGGACTGAACTATAAAAAATGCTTTGTTTATTTAGACGATCTAATTGTATTTGGAAGGAATTTAAATGACCATAATAAAAATTTATTAGATATTTACAATCGGTTAAGAGAAGTGAATTTGAAGCTTAATCCGGCTAAATGCGAATTTCTCAAAAAAGAAATACTTTACCTAGGTCATTTAGTGACAGGTGATGGAATTTTACCAGATCCTGAAAAGATAAGAATTTTACAAGAATATCCTCAACCCAAAAATAGTGACGATGTAAAAAGATTTGTTGCATTTGCAAACTACTACCGGAAATTCATACAAAATTTTGCTCATTTATCGTATCCCTTAAATCAGTTATGTAAGAAAAACGTTACATTTACTTGGAAAGAAGAACACGAACAAGCTTTTCAGAAATTAAAACAAGCACTTATGTCACCACCTGTACTTCAATACCCTAATTTTACAGAGACTAACACATTTCAGTTGCAAACTGACGCTTCAGGCTTTGGATTAGGAGCGATTTTATCTAATGAAGACGGACGTCCTGTTGCATACACTAGTAGAAGTCTTAACAAAGCCGAAATGAACTATCCTACTATCGAAAAGGAGCTTTTGGCTATAGTGTGGGCAGTTAAATACTTTCGACCTTATTTATATGGACGGAAATTCAACATTTACACAGATCATCGACCGTTAGTATACTTATTCAATATGAAAGATCCATCTAGTAGATTATTAAAGTTTCGTATGATATTAGACGAATATAATTTTACAGTGAATTACGTAAAAGGTTCCGAAAATGCAGCTGCAGACGCATTATCGAGGATCAAATTAACATCTATGGAATTAAAGGAGATGAATGAAAGGATAATGAATGTGATGACAAGAAAGCAACGAAAGGAGATGGAAGAAAGAGAAAAAATTGAATCGGATTTGTCAAAACAATCAAATGACTCAGAAGTAATAATTAACGATGATGAGGATGATAATCGGTCAGGCCAACCGAGAATTGTCGATATGCATACAAATCCAAAGGAATCAGTTGAGTTAAGTTTTATAACAAATACTGAATTAAATAAATTATTTAAAAAGAAAAAAGAACTTAAGGAAAGTAAAACTTTTATATATGTCCCTAGGAAGAAAATATTATACATAAATCCTAACGCTCAATCGCAAATTACGCGAGACGAATTTGTGAGAGAATTAGAGATAGTTTGTGAAAAGTTAAAGATTGAAAAAGTATATTTTATAAAAAATAAAAGTAATAATAAATTTTTAGAGAAGCTTATAAGTGGAATAAAACAAGTAAAAGATTGGAATGGTCCAACTTTTATAATATTGCCAGATGTAAAAAAGATTGATAATAATGATGATAAGAAAGTTATTTTAAATGACTTTCACATATTGCCTACAAGCGGACATGCAGGTGTAAGACGCATGTACAATAACATTAAAAAGTACTATTATTGGTCAGGGTTAGATGATGATATTAAGAAATATGTTAAAAAATGTGATAAATGTCAGAGAAATAAACATGACTTTAAAACGAAACAACCAATGGAAATAACGACAACTGCATCTTCAGCATTACAAAAAATTTACCTAGATCTTGTTGGTCCTTTAGATCGCGACATTAATAATTACAGCTATATACTAACGTTACAGTGTGAGTTAAGCAAATATGTCGAAGCATACCCTTTGATAACCAAAAGTAGTAAAGAAGTAGCTAAAGCCTTTGTACAAAACTATATCCTTAGATTCGGAGTGCCCCAGGAAATAGTGACCGATAGAGGCACGGAGTTTATGGCGTCAACGATGAATGAGGTATGTACTTTACTAAATATTAACAAAATTAACTCAACAGCGTACCATCATCAGACATTGGGTGCTCTAGAGAACTCCCACAAAAACTTAGGAGCATATCTACGTAACCAAGCAGGTAATCATCCAGAGAGCTGGAGTGAATGGATTCAGTTCTGGTGCTTTTCCTACAACACGTCTGTACATTCGGAGAGCTTCTACACGCCTTATGAATTGGTGTTCGGTAAGAAATGTAGTTTACCAAATAATTTAGGTCATCAAATTGATCCTTTGTACTGTCACGATGATTACGCGAAAGAACTTAAATTTCGATTGCAAGTTTCAAATAAGGAGGCAAGAGATAATCTTCTCCAAAGTAAATTAAAAAGAAAAATGTATTATGATAGTTACACTAAACCTATTCATTATAAGCCTAACGATAAGATATTATTAAGGAAAGAAAATTGTAGTAAAATGGAAAGTTTATATAGTGGACCATATATAGTAATCGAAGATATATCACCTAATGTTAAGATATTAAATAAAGGTAAAATAGATATAGTGCATAAAAATAGGACTAAACCTTATATAGAGGATTAGAAATTTTAGATATAGAATTAGAAAAAAAAATATGTGTCTTATTTTTTTTTTTAAATAATAAGGGAGATGTGGTGTATACCTAGTTATAAGATCTACTTAGTAACTAATACATATATTATCTACCTATATCTATATTACTCGTGCGCACGTATGTAACCTTATGACTAATAAATCAGTATCTACTCAGTACTCGCGTGTTTCACTCCTCTCCTCTAGCTACCTCCTTACAGTGGACTACTCTAGCCCTGAGCTCTTAAAGGAACAGTCCCGTATAATTTATGTTTACAACCAGGGTGATTACCCCCCGATTAACGCTGAGCTAGATAATACTAATTGGAGTTCGCTATTCAACAATGTGAGTCTGGATCGCGCCGTTGAACTGTTCTACGAGAAAATCTACGAGCTCAGAGATAAATATATACCTAAACGGGCCATCGTGAACACGTCATATCCGCCGTGGTACAATAAATGTTTAATAAAAATAATGAAAGAAAAGGCTAAATACCATAAAAAATATAAAATATATAAAAATATGAGTGACTACATCACATTCTCTCTGCTAAGAGAGCGAGCGACAGTGGTAGAGAAGGAATGTTATGATACATATATTGATAACGTGGAATCCTCCGTCATTAAAAATCCGAAATATTTCTGGAAGTACGCAAAAAGTAAAAACTCGTCTCTAGCGTATCCCTCATCAATGTACTTTAATGGTAGATCCTCTGACAATGGTGAGGAAATCTCTGAACTATTTTCTCAATATTTTACATCAACATTTCTGTCAACTAATGACACAACATTATCTTATAATGAGAACGCAGCCTACTCCCAAAATAGCATTTCTTCGATTGAAGTCATAGATGATACGGTGTTTAAATTATTAAAAAACTTAGACATGAAAAAGTCAGGAGGTCCTGACAACGTTCCACCTCTGTTCATTGTCAACTGTGCCAAAAGCCTTACAACACCTCTATGTCTTCTGTTCAGACGCTCATTTAGTGATAACTATGTACCCAAAATATGGAAGAGCAGTTTTATAACACCCATTCACAAAAAGGGCGATAAAAAAGATATAGAGAATTATAGACCAATATCCAAACTTTGTCTCTTTGCTAAAACACTCGAAAAGATTGTGTTTGATCAATTATATTCATCACTTCAAGGAGGTTTTAGTGAAGATCAACACGGTTTTTTGAGAAAGCGTTCAACAACAACAAACCTACTGTTGGCGGCGAATTTTATTAGTGAGGGCATGGACAATGGGGTTCAGGTAGAGGTTATTTACACCGATTACCAAAAATGCTTTGACCGAATTTTTCACCCTCTCCTAATACAAAGCCTCGCCGATGCTGGCATTCACGGTGATCTGTTGAGATGGTTTTTGTCTTATATATCGAACAGAAGTCAAGCTGTTGCTCTGCTGGGTTTCATGTCAAGCTGGGCCAATGTACCTTCCGGTGTGCCCCAAGGGTCATTACTTGGGCCAATTCTGTTTATTTTATTTATAAATGATATAAAAATTAAATGTTTTCCTAACACTAAAATATTACTATTTGCTGATGACATGAAAATTCTTAAATATATTAATAATAATGAGGATGTAAACGACTTACAGAATGATTTGGATCGCTTTCAAAATTATTGTTACCTAAAAAGGCTAGATCTTAATGTCTCTAAATGTTACCATGTTACTTTCACTAGGAAAAAGTTAAAACAGAATTTAGATTTTTCGTTTGGTAATAAAGTAATTACGAAAGTTGACTCAATGCGAGACTTAGGAGTAATATTTGACAGCCAGTTAATATTTGACAAACATATTGACCATATAGTTAAAAAAGCCACCAAAGCACTTGGGTTTATTATGAGAACTGCGTCGGATTTTCGAGGTATTAAAGCCATTAAAGTTCTTTATTGCGCCTATGTTCGCAGTCACTTAGAATATGCGTCGCCCGTGTGGAATCCCCAGTACCAAATATATAAATTAAGAATAGAAGCGATTCAGAGGAAGTTTCTTAGGTATCTTGATTTTAAAAGTAAACAGTTTATATCAAGTTATGCCGAACGGTGTGAAATTTATCATTTTGTTCCGCTTGAAATAAGGCGTAACATATCGGATATATGTTGCCTTGTCAAAGTGGCAAACGGGTCAACCGACTGTCCGGAGCTACTGCAACACACATGTCTCCGCACCAACCAGCTAGCACTGCGTCAGCGGTCCATGGTGCATGTAGCCCCGGCAAAGACGAGATATAGGCAAAATTCATTTTTGATACGCGCTTGTCGTGAATACAATTTGGTTCATAATGACATTGATATTTTCAACACCAGCACTTCAACGGTTAAGCGTTTACTCACTATTTTGTTTTTCTCAAAAGAAAGCTCTCAATAGAGTTTTATATATTATGTCGTAGTTAAAAAAAAGTTATTATTTATATACATATTTCTTTGTACTTGTTAACAACATACATATAAATACGTTTTTGTTTTAGAATAGGCACTATAATGGTTGCAAATCAAGCGCAATTATTATATTTTTTCGTTTATATAAACTACTGGTGAAGACTTTTAATTGGCATCGATGTTATGTACTGTTACTTATATTGTTATTATTTAGCTGTAAGTCTTCCAAATAAATAAATAAATAAATGTTTTCATGAATGCAAACCGGATTCTAAACTGGAGGATAAGTTTAAAGCTACTGTGGCCAGAGTTCCGATTTATATCTCGCAAGTTGCAAAGGACACTACGGAAAGTGATATTCTTAACTATATCAATCAAAAAATTCGAGATGATGTCACACTGTACAAAATAAATAGAAAGTTAGGTAGGACAAAACTATAACTCTTTTAAGCTGTACTCTTAGTCAAAACACAAATTGAGCTTATTATTAGATGATAATTTCTGGCCCAGTGGAATAACATTTAGACCTTTCTTACATGATAAGTATATTAAGAAAAAGAGCATACCTGAGCTGAAATCTACATTGAAAACCAATGGATAAGTGTCCCAATTGCACGTTAGTTACTTACAACTGTAAATCAGTGAAGAGAGCCATCGATGATGTAAGACAGTTGTGTCATACTGCTCATGTGATTTCCTTACAAGAACTGTGGCTGCTACCGGACGACATACCACTACTGGGCACGATACATCCGGATTTCGAGTATACCGGAAAGTCATCTGTGGATTCTTCAGTTGGGCTTCTGAGAGGGCGTCCATACGGAGGAGTAGCAGTGTTGTGGCGCTAGGCCCATTTCAGTCTGTCTCTGTCGTCAAGTGTGAAAGTTCACGTATATCGGGGATAAGAGCGTACATAAGTGACGTTAAATCCATTATGGTGTTTAGTGTGTATATGCCTACTGATAACAGTGATAATCTTCCTGAGTTTACGGAGTGTTTAAGTGAGATAACCGCGATAGTGGAGAACAGTGATGTAGAAGCAGTACATATATTTGGGGACTTTAACTCACATCCGGGTGAGTCTTTCGGTACTGAACTATTTGACTTTTGTTCGGAACAGCACCTGCGCTGTGTAGACTATGAGCTTTTGCCTGCGGACACTTATACTTTTGTCAGTGAGGCTCATGGTTGTCGGCGTTGGCTAGACCACTGTGTGGCCACACAGACCGCATCGCATACTGGTTGTGAAATTTTTGTGTCTCATGGGGTTTATGTATCTGATCATATACCTGTGGCTATTAAGTGCCAGCTAGACCTAGTAAGACCTAAACTTTTCAGTGCTCACCTGCAAACTAAAATATGATTATTTGGGGGCAAAGGAGTAACGATCAAGTAGAGAATTATCACGAATTATGTAATAGTAAATTAAGGCTTATTCATTTCCCCAATGATTTTTCTAATTGTTGTGATGTACACTGTAATAACTGTGAGCACCGCCAACTGCTTGACCAAATGTACAACATTATTATCTCTATACTGTCAGAGGCGGCGGCACAGTGCCATGAGGCCCACGGCTCTGAAATCTGTAAAACAAGCGTAGACCCTTGCCGGGTTGGAATAGGCATGTTCGTGAGGCGCACGAGTAGGCTAGGCTTAAGTATCGGTTGTTGCTATCGTATGACAAGCCTACAACCGGCCCTATTTATAGTGAAATGTATGAAAGTCGTAAATTTTTAAAAGCCGCCTAACGTGGTGTCAAAACCATGAAGAACAAATAAAGCTTGACATCATTTCGACACAACGTGCTTCAAAGAATTTTAGCAAGTTTTGGAAATCCACCAGTAAACTGGATCTTAAGCCTGGCTTGCCCGTGACTGTGGGTAAAGCTCACGAGCTATTACGAACCAGAGTCTATTGCCAACTTGTTTGTTGTACATTTTACTGTACAGCCACCATTAGGCCGGTCCTCACACACTGTTGATAGTGGGCCTTGTCATAACTCTGATATCATTCGATTATCTGGTAATCAAGTGGCAAAAGTTATCAGGGAAATGAGCAGAGGAAAATCGCCGGGTCACGACAGCTTAAGTATTGAGCACCTAAAGCATGCTGGTGTCCACCTACCACGCGTCCTCGCTATGTTCTTTCACTGTGCATGGCGCACTCATATCTCCCACACGATCTGATGCGTATGGTGGTAGTGCCTATGATAAAGAATAGGACATGTGAAGTAGCCGACAAAAATAACTATAGGCCCATTTCACTGGCTACTGTTCTGGCTAAGGAGTTAGACTCCCTTTTAGCTTCATCTCCATAACGCTCGATTCGGGTTTAGACCCGGACTGTCTACTGAGAACGCTGTCCTTGGTTTAAAGCACACAGTACAGTATTATGCGCGGCGCCGAACGCACGTATACGCGTGTTTTCTCGACCTTTCGCGTGCTTTCGACACCGTGTCGTACGATGTGCTTTGGACCAAGTTATGCGAGAGAAAAGTACCGTCGGAGCTTCTACGCATACTGAAGTATTGGTACGGTAATCAGGAAAACTGTGCGAGATGGGCCAATAAGTTGGCACATGTGGAGTGACACTAGAATGTGGAGTGAGGCAGGGGGGGCTTAGTTCTCCAAATCAATTTAACCTGTACTTTAATGAACTATTGTCTGATTTAATAAATAAATAATAATACTAAACAACATAGCAGACATAACATAACATAACATAAACGTTCACGCCGAATATCCCCGAAGGGGTTGGCAGGGGTACTAATACTTCTGAACATCACGTGACTTTGTCACTTGGTGTTCAGAGTACTCACTAGTACTAAACACCACAGAGTACTAAACAACAATTAAGAGATTTACATAACTTAGTTAATAGCTCAATCAAACAAGAATAGGAAGCCTATTTAATAACCCAAATAAGATGTGGAAGAATCTGAAGCATGTATCTAATATAATCAGAGACAGTCTGAAAACCATCGCTGTAAGCTAGCACCAATGGTGCTGTTTGCAGCAAATGCTGAGACTACCTTTTTGCCGTTTGTTGTTTAATATAAATATATTGTACAGATTTGTATTTTTTAAGGCAAATAAATAGTATTTCAATTTCATTTTTTCAATTTCAAATTTCATTTTCAGTTTGTGTTTTCCCCGTTTATTCTTACACATGCTCTAGAATCCTTATGGAGTGATACCAATGCACGTATAAGTCGGCTCCCCAAACCGAACTTAAATAACACCTCCCATAAAGACAAAGTCCTTCAGACCAATAAGCCTCACATCCTTCTTTTTGAAAACACTCGAAAGGTTGTGTGATAGGGAACTGCGAGAGAATGCTCTTAAAACGATACCGCTCCATCCCAACCAGCACGCCTACAGCGCCGGTAAAGGCACGAAGTCAGCCTAACATGCAGTAACCTGTGTCGCAGAGGAAGCTATTAAAGATAAAAACATATGTCTAGCAAGCTTTCTTGATATCGAAGGAGCCTTTGATACAACAAACTTTGATAGCATTCACGAAGCCTTAAATAGGCACCAAGTCCCAATAATGCTATCAACCTGGATTGGGAATATGCTTGAAAGCAGAGTAATAGTGTCAGAAGACCAAACTAAGATACAAGTATTGAAAGGTTGCCCGCAGGGTGGCGCTCTCTCTCCGCTTTTCTGAAACCTAGTAGCGAACGACCTTATCTCTGAATTCAACAGTAGACACTTCTACACAATAGGATACACTGATGATACTACTCCAATAACTGGTTAATATGCAAGTATAGTCTGTGACGTCACGCAATCAGCCTTACAAATAGTAGAGAGGTGGTGCATAAGGCACGGGCTGACAGTTAATCCGTACAAAACTGAACTGGTAATGTTTACCAACAAACGAAAACTAGACAATTACCATTTGCCAAAGGTTTTCAACAGGAAACTAACGCTCTCACCGACCGTAAATTACCTGAAAATAATCCTTGATAGCAAATGAAGTTGAAACTGCCACATTGAGAGCAAACTTAAGAAGGATAGCATAGCATTCTGCAATGCAGAAGCATGATAGGAAAATGATGGGATCTAAACCCAAAAATAATCATATATATAGCTCGTATACAGCTGTAATATGACCAATACTCTGCTTTGGCGCTGTTGCTTGGTGGCAACGCACAGAGCTAAGTACAGTGCAAAGGAAACTACAAAGCTTTCAAAGACTGGTGTGTAGAGTGGCTACGGGATGTATGAGAACCGCCCCCACCGCCACCCTTGAAATAATGCTAAATTTAACACCACTACTCCTGTTTATCAAACAAGAAGTTGCTGCCTCAGCTATGAGACTAAATGCAAACAAGCTATGGAAAACCAAGAAAGTACCTCACGCCGAAATTCTTAGCAGGATGGTGAATGAGGCACCAAGAATATCATTGTGTTCCAAAACAGCTTCACCCAGGATCAACAAGCAACTTACTAATAAACTATTTAAACTTAACAAAAAACCGTCGCCAATTCACTCTGTTCATCTCTTATTACATTCACTCTCGTGTTTTGGGAAACTCCCTTTTCTAGACGGATATATTTCCAGAATAACTTTTGGTTATTCCAAAAAATTTCAATAAGTTTCCTCTCACACCACTCTTGCAAATCTCGCTTTTGCTTTTTTATTTTCTTTTTTACCTCATTTTTAACTCTCTTATATTCATCTTCGCTTTTCTGCACTACATCGTCAATTACACTGGCATCCATTCGTATACTAGCTTTAATCGCTAGTAAATCTAACCACGCTTTCTTCTTATCTCCAACTACCTCTTTCACATCTTTATCCCACCAAATTGTTGGTGGTCTATTTGTCCTTTTACAAATTCCACATACTTCCATCGCACATTTAGCCATTGTCGATTTGAGCACATTCCATATTTCCTCTATGTCCATTTCATCCTTCAACTCCACGCAGCTTGGTCTTTCATCCAATTTCCTTACGTATTCATCTCTGATCTTTTCATTTTCTTTTAGTTTTTCCACTTTTATTTTCGCAAGATCCGTTGTTGACACTTTGGCCCTGTGACGCCAACGCGTGCACAGACCCTTTAATCGTGATATAACAAGAAAGTGATCTGTGCCAACGTTCGTGCCCCTTTGATCTCAGCCTTTCATCAACTATCACTAAATCAATCATACTTCTCCCGCTTCCCCTCTGACTTATATACATATGTTACCGTTGTTTTTAAGCAACGTGTTTTAAGACAAATATTCCTGTCCAATTGTTCGCCGTTTAATTCGATTAATGAACCGATTTAGATTATTATTTTTTTATTAGAAGGAGGATACTCCCGCAATAATGATACTCTCGTTCGTCCCGTCGAATCCCTTTCCCAGTACTAAACTCTAGTTTATGTAGAATGTTTGCATATTGAATATTGATGGTATATATATATATACTATATATACTATAAATATATGTGTGTCTATATGTATGTATACTTATATATATTAAAGTATACATATATATGTTTATTATAAGGGTGTGCTATGTGTACTATATCATTGTTTTTTATTTATTTATTCTTTATATTTTTGTAGTATTCATTTCTATATTTTATGTACTATACATTTATATCTTTAGGATCTGTTTATGTTTAAGTATACTATTAGTGTGTTACTAAAATATCACGCTGCTGCTGGTGTGACGCTTATGATGTCGCTGGTTTAGGCGCTGACTGAAAATCAGTGTTGTGAGGTAAAAGTCACAACTTTTGCTGAGTCAGTGCCTTTTTGCTGTTGGAGGGCACAACATCCCAAAATTTTATTATTACTTTTTTTGTTGTTGTTTTTTTTTTAATGATTTGCTTCTGTTTGTGTTTATTTTTTATTTATTTTTTTAATTTTCTGTCTCTAGTTAAATAATATATTTTTTATTTTCTACATTTGTGTTCTTAAAAAAATTTTTGTTTATACTGTTTTTTTGTAAACTTGGTTCCACTTGCTGTATGTATTTTGTTAATTTTTGTGCCTTTAATAGCAAATAAATAACTTTTCTTTCTTTCTTTCTTTCAATGGTACTGGACGAACTGGTGATGAGGATATTAGAGTCTGATGATGGGATCCTGGAGAAATCGAGGGGAAACTTCAACATTTTTTATGCACATGCACCGCGTTTTACATATTTTCTGTAGTTATATTGAAATTTGCTTCTGAAAATCATAATGTTTTGCTGCTGAGCTGATGATGGAAGGTGTAGGTCCTCAATCACTAAGAGTTAGGAAATTGTTCTTTCCACATTCATATATAGATTTATACTCCTCTTTGTAGCTTTTGTGAAGAGAAGTACAGGTCACGTAATCTTCAGAAGTATTAGTACCTCTGCTAACCCCTTCGGGGATATTCGTCGTGAACGTCTATGATATGTTATGTTTGTAACATCAAGCTATATGTCATGGGAGTAAGCAGCAATAGAATATTAGGGGAAAAAACCAACGATTTTCTATATCACAGTAAGTGCTGCGAAAATATGAGATATGTCCAAAATAAACTTAAGTAAGTTGTACTTAGTTTGGAGCTAACTTGATCGGTGTAATTTGTGTCCGTATATTTACTTATTTCAAAAAACTCTTGATATCTCATGGAAAAAGCTATTAATACTGAGAGTCACTGGTTCAATCCTGTGTCAGGCGTTTTTTTTAAGTTAATTTAGAAGAGAAGGAAGAAGAAACATATTTTTTGAGTCAAGATGTAGAATTCTAGACCATCGCCTTTCGGATTTCAAGAATAATGTAAAGTTACATATGGTTGAGCCTGTTTAATTCTGTGCAATGTGCCAAAATCTCTAAAACTTGTAAAATAAAATAATTTTTTACAAAAAGAAAACCGACTTAAAGTTCCGAACTCATATCTAATCAAAAAAACTTATTTCTTACTTTTTAGTACTTGATTGTTTATTTCCGTATGTTTTTTCGAGTTATTCCGGTCTGATCCCCCTTGTTGTGATCCCCCTCTTGTAATTATTATTAACAATTCCCGGACTGATCCCCCTTATGTTTTGTTCGTCCGAACGGATCCACCTATTTTTTTTCAAAGTAAGTAGGTATGCAGGTACGGTCGGAAAAAAACGCTTTCGTTAAAAATCGACATTCATTTATTTATAATAATTATCACAGATTAAAAATCACAGAAATCTTTTGACATTGAAATTACAACAATCAAATATTAATGACTAAGGAACAAGTCATCTCTAATAGTCTCTACTATCAAGAATCAATGTTAATTTTAGAACTAATTACAATTAAACCAAACACTATTGAATAAAGTTATACTGATATAAAAAATATAAAAAACAAAAATATAATAAAAACTACTAATAAAAAAATTCATAACCTGAGCTTTTCCAAGCAGTGACCAACTGTGATTTTACCGAACAAAAGTTGATTAATTACATGTTCAAACCATTTATCTGTACCAATCGCTTTCGTTAGTTGTCGTTCTGAATTTGGTAACTCATTATTATATTGTTTAACTAGTGGATCGTCCCAGCTTCGCACGGGTAGCGTTGTTTTTTAAATATCTGAGGTTTCTTTCTTCAGTCACTTCACTGCTCAAGCATTGTGAAATTCAGCGCAATGTTTTCAATTGATTAAATTTATAGCACTCCCTAAACAGTGCAGTTTGGTGATTTTGAATGCGCTTTAATGAACGGTTCAGTTTTTCCGTTTAATAGCAAATTTTGGATAAAAACGCTATGAAGTATTTATAACAATCTAAAAAATAAATCATTACGTGTTGTAGGATGCAATTACTGGCGCCATCTAGTATTTTATAAGTAAATTAGTAACGATTCGGTTTTGGTCACGGGCGCGATGGCTTATTTTATGTATAATTTTGGTGTTTCTCTACCGATTCCTATGATTCTTTTTTTATTGAATAGGTAATAATGTTACCTTATTTAAATTAGGGATGAATGAGAGGTTTGAAAACGTAAGAGTAAACAAATACAATCAGAATGTTCCAAACTGCTAAGCTATCAAGAATTACACGTGTTATTGTGAGTCAACCGTAAAAGATAGACATAAATTGTTGAGAATTTTTTTTTAGATAATTTCATGAAGAATATTTCCGTGATACATGATTTCTATGTAAGTTTAACCATTAAGGCTGCACACGCGACGGAAGCTTAAAAAATGGAGTAACTTCTCCCGTTTCCCCAAAATTTCCCAAAATTCCCCTTTACTACTCTGCTGGAAAGTATACAAAAACCTGCGCAGGTGCATAAAGAATAATTGTACCAAGTTTTGTTAAAATCCGTCGAGTAGTTTTTGTTTCCATAAGGAACATACAAACCGACAGACAGACAGACAGACAGACAGACAGACAGACAGACAAAAATTTTACTGATTGCATTTTTGGCATCAGTATCGATCCCTAATCACCACCTGATGGTTATTTTGAAAATATATTTCATGTACAGAATTGACCTCTCTACAGATTTATCTATACTTATAATAAATCTGTAGAGAGGTCAATTCTGTACATGAAATATATTTTCAAAATCACTATCAGGGGGTGATTAGTGATCGATACTGATGCCAAAAATGCAATCAGTAAAATTTTTGTCTGTCTGTCTGTCTGTCTGTCTGTCTGTCTGTCTGTCGGTTTGTATGTTCCTTATGGAAACAAAAACTACTCGACGGATTTTAACGAAACTTGGTACAATTATTCTTTATACTCCTGTGCAGGTTTTTGTATACTTTTCAGCAGAGTAGTAAAGGGGAATTTTGGGAAATTTTGGGAAAACGGGAGAAGTTACTACATTTTTTAAGCTTCCGTCGCGTGTGCAGCCTTAATGGTTAAACTTACATAAAAATCATGTGTGACGGAAATATTCTTCATAAAATTATCTAAAAAAAACCGCAACAGTTTATGTCTATCTTTTACGGTTGACTCACAATAACACGTGTAATTCCTGATAGCTTAGCAGTTCGGAACATTCTGATTATATTTGTTTACTCTTACGTTTGTAAACATCTCATTCATCCTTAATTTAAAAAAGGTAACATTATTACCTATTCAATAAAAAAAGAATCATAGGAATCGGTAGAGAAACACCAAAATTATACATAAAATAAGCCATCGCGCCCGTGACCAAAACCGAATCGTTACTAATTTACATATAACATACTAGATGGCGCCAGTAGTTGCATCCTACAACACGTAATGATTTATTTTTAGATTGTTATAAATACTTCATAGCGTTTTATTCCATAATTTGCTATTAAACGGAAATACTGAACCGTTCATTAAAGCGCATTAAAAATCACCAAACTACACTGTTTAGGGAGTGCTATAAATTTAATAAATTTAAAACATTGCGCTGAATTTCACAATGCTTGAGCAGTGACTAAAGAAAGAAACCTCAGATATTTAAAATACAACGCTGCCCGTGCGAAGCTGGGACGATCCACTAGTTATAAGTATAGATGTTGACTTTTTGTAAATTCGCATCGTCTTTTAGAGCTTTTGAAAAATTCAGTTTTTATGCCAAGATTCCACAGCATTAGTTGTGCGATGACGTTGATTATGAGCACACCAAATATCGATGAAACTTTCGTCTTCTAGCCACTGAGTCACCATAAGGTCATTGAATTCTTGAACCTCTTTTGATTCAGGACTGTCTTCCATTATATAACACCACCCATCTGAGATGAATTCTCTAGGTAATAACGGCAGCAGAGCTCAGAGAGCTACAATGTTTCCGAAGCCACAACAATTCTGAACAATTGCACCATTTTGCAGGTAAAAATTCGTCATACGTATAGGGCCTGTATCGGTTTCTTTTTGTTACAGCCTAGGCTATTGAGAAATAAAAGTTGCATGATGTACATACAATTAATGGAAATAGATATGTTTATGTATTAAATTACTAAGATTTTGAACATGAATAATGTGAAACAGATCGTACCGATGTCATCGCTGTTGCCAACTGTACGAAAATTATGTTTTTAACCAGTAGGTGGATCAGACCGGAATACAAAATAATTTAAAATATGTGATCCCCCTTATAATAATAATAATAAGATAATTTATTTCAGACAAATCAGTTACAAAATGTCCATATATCTGTTAGTGAAAAGACTTATAAACTATGTTAGTAGAATTTGAAATTTATATTACTCATCACATGGAGTGATGACCAATGATTTAAAATTGGACTATCAACTCTGTCCGCATTGATCTCCAGGAGCTTGTTGGTACTACACCTAATTCGGGTCCACATGGAGGCTACTCGTTTACGCAGAATAGCCTGGAAGCCATCTGTGCCGTGTTCTGTGAACATCCCAGATGCGCTGCAGCGCCAGTGTAGCCCCAACAAACCCCTGAAAGAATTATTATATTGGACCCGCAGAGCATTGTAGGCTTTCCTGGTATAATTGCACTACAGGCTGCACGTATATAATGTTTGGCAATAACTTTTGAAAAGTGTGATCTTCACATCACGTGAGCAGCGTGCAAACCTGCGAGATAGCATATTTCCCCTCACCGACAATGCTCTGCGTTCCCTGTCGATATCGGTATCGTCTGTCAAACACTCAGTCAGCCAGTGACCCAAGTACTTAAATTTATAAACCTGCTGTAAATCTGTTCCATTTAGTTTTACTGGATGGACTGGGTAGGTTTTAGTTCCAGCTTTGAAAACCATAATTTCGCTTTTTTTGACATTGTACTTGAGCCCATGTGCCTCTGCGTATTTTTCACATATGGACAACAGTATCCTTATAGAATTTATTGATGGGCCCAGCAGTACAATGTCGTCCGCGTAGCTAATATTGTTAATAAAACAACCATCTACCGAACAACCGACTCCCGCACTGCTGAGTTCATCAATCAATCCATCAATATACAAATTAAATAAGGTAGGAGAGGTTAATCCGCCCTGCCTTACCCCACAACTCATTTTATATTCATCTGAACATTGACCATTCCATTTAACAAAATTAAGCGTTGTAATAAGGGGGATCAGACCGGAATAAAAAATAAAATAAAATAATGGTGATCCCCCTGGTGGATCAGAACAAGGGGGATCAGACCGGAATAACTCGATTTAACCGCGCGTCGGTGCCGAGGCGCGGAGGCGCGGTTTTTTCCATATTGCCGTCGTCGTGGCGTTAGCATGCTACAATAGACTATACTGAACTATAACTTAGCAATATGTTTTTTGTATAAGCAAATAAGCAGGCCTAGAAGATTTTATTTTTATTTTATTTTATTTTACGACGTGATAGCTCAGTGGGTAGAACACCGGTTGACGTGCAAGCGACTAGTGTTCAAATCCCGGGTCGGGCCTACACCAATTTGTCTTTTCTAAAGACATAAGTGTGGTGATTTTTTATCATCGTGAGGAAACCCACATGGCTGAGTTGTACTTAGTCATGTGACAGTGTATTCGTACAAAACGGCGATAGGCCTGCCCCCTATCACGTGAGTACACTGTCCATGCAAAACGTGGGTACTCTGAACACCAGGTGACAAAGTCACGTGATGTTCAGAAGTATTAGTACCTCTGCCAACCCCCTCGGGGATATTTGGCGTGAACGTTTATGTTTATGTTATATGTATGTTTATTTTATTTTGTTTGGGACATCAACAGCATAAAACTTAAAATAACATAATGGTTAACAAATTACAAACATAAGGCCAGTGACAGATATCCACAGAAAATTCCGACAATACTTACAAAGAAGAAAAACTTAGCAGTTAAAACTAACTAAACTTAGACATAGATTGGATACAATTTTTTTTACGATCGAGGAATGGTTCATTTGTACTGAATCACATGGAGATAAGAAAGCATAAAGACAAGTTTTATAACTTTAATGTTAGTTATTTACCTGTTTATTGGAAATCTTTCTGTATTTGTGCGTATATTCTTTTGCTGTTCTGTAAAGTGTATTATTATTATTATTTACACGAATGTCAACTGACGCATCTTTAGACTATTTATTGAGTAAAATTTGGTTCCAGTAATAACTGGAATAGACACAATTTTTCACCTGAACCTGAATTTTTGGAAGCGAACCAGTCCCTTAAGCACGAAAACAAGCGCGTTAGCGCGGAGCGCAGTGTGTGGTACCCCGCGGTTATCGTCGCCTCGGCGCGGTCGAGCAGAAACCGCTAGCGGCGCGGCGGAACGGAGCGTTTTTTCTATACAAATCGATGTACTTGCATACAATATTGAAATCCGCTAGTCGGGGCTCCGACGGATTGCGGTTTGGTGTGTTAACCGCCTAATGTTCATGCCGTATATGGCAGCGCCGAAGGGGATGGCAGAGGTACTAATACTTCTGCTGAACAGCACGTACCATTGTCACCTGCTGTTCAGAGTACCCACGTTTTGCTTGGACTGTGTACTCACGTAATAAGGGCAGGCTAGTCACCGTTTTGTACGAATACACTATCATATGACAAAGTTGGGGTTTCTGTTTGTGTTCTCGAGGCACGAGTATTCTCGAGGCGAAATTCTCGAGTCTTCTCGAGACTCAAGTCGCTAAGAGAAAACCTATAAATAAGGTAAAAAAAACGGTCAAGTGCGAGTTGGACTCGCGTACCGAAGGTTCCGTACAAACCTGTAGGTATATAAGTGAAAGTCCACCCATCACGACAATTTTTAAAAATATTTTTTATTATTTGATGTAACTAAATACTTACGGTTCTCGTTATTTTTCCTTTATTTGGACTATAAGACGTTACTTCGTACTAAATTTCAAGATTCTAAGATCACTGGAATACCCTGTAGGTTTTGATTCCCGTGCTAGTCTCAAAAATTTGCGGCCTAAATG